>JALGBA010002295.1:0-153760 GCA_023970755.1 Azemiops feae | reverse complement strand
CAAACAGCGGTCAAAAGGTTTTGAGGAATTACTTAAAGCTACTACAAATAGGTGGGCATTTTTTTTTTATTCTAACAGATATTCTTACCTATTTTTTGCTGAATGATCCATAATAGTTTATGGAATAAAAAGAAAACCTACAGAACAAGCTTTAAGAACAGAAGGGAAAATAAACACTCTCCCTTAGATAAATAAGCAGCAACCACTTCGCCTAGGGCACCAACAGAACAACTAATCCAATTTTAATAACAAGTGTTAAGAAGACAGAAATAGTGGACACAAAAATACATCCAAATCACATGTTAAATAATTAACCAAATAGGTAAGATAAAAATAATTTTCTTGGTTTGAATTCCATTCATTTTACAGGGAAGCACTTGATTTTCCTGCCACATTAAACCCAACTAGCTGCAGGAGGGTATTCCTCACCAGGAAGAGAACAATTTAGCAACAACTAAATTTGAAAGGCAAATGGGAAGATCCGTGGCAATGTAACACTTACCAGGAGTACATCTCAGGTTTTGCCTTGCCTATGGGAGAGGTCTGCTTCCCCGGCAGGACAAAACCTATGTCCATTGATGTTCTGGTAATAAGCAGGACTAGAGGCAGAGCCAGTGTTCCAGTTATCATTTTGAAGATGCAGCCCACTGCTGTGGCAGAGATTAATCAACCAGTTTTGTCCTAACTTGGAGAATTATTACTCCCAGTGAGTGGTTGGGGCCCTGTGGCCAGTTTGTCATGGGCATAAACAAAAATCTCTGTGGGCTTTAGCCACTTGCACGATGACATCATCCAGGACTTCTCCAGGACTTGGGGATCGTGGGGGTGTCAGCTGCTGAGAAAACTGGGAGAAGCAAGGAGATGTCTGGGGTGAGGAGGCTGCACAGGAAGGTGGGAAAGAAGGTGCCGGTTGAGATTGGTGGCCCAGCAAGAAGGTAGTGGACTGTGGGTGTCCTGTGGGTAGGTTCTCAGGGAGGCACTGTGCACTCAGCTGGTTGTTAGCCGTGTTGTTCATTGCACTCTGCATCTCAGCCAGCATCCTTTGCTTCTCGCACTTGGGGATGCGCCCAAATCGTACGGCTGCACAGGTCACAGAAAAAAGGTGGCAATACATGAAATATTCCTGTGGAATTCAAGGATCAACATGGGTCTAAAAAATCTGCAGTCTAACCCATGGCTTTTCTTAGCAGCAAAAACTCTTCCCAAAAACCCAGAAAGTGAAGCAGGGATGGGGGTAAGCTTCTTCTTCAAAGACTTTCCATTGATGGGATCCAGGAAAAAGCCTGTGTGCCTTGTCCCCACACATCATGCTTTTCCTTTTGGTGACAAAGGAAACAACAGCAGGATAAACTGCTCAGGGGAATTCTGGCGGTACTAAAATAGAACTTAGGAGCCGTGGTGGCGCAGTGGTTAGAATGCAGTATTGCAGACTAATTCTGCTTACTGCCAGTGGTTCGATCCTCACCGGCTCAAGGTTGACTCAGCCTTCCACCTTTCAGAGGTCGGTAAAATGAGGAGCCAGATTTTGGGGGGCAATATGCTGACTCTGTAAACCACTTAGAGAGGGCTGTAAAGCACTGTGAAGCGGTATATAAGTCTAAGTGCTATTGCTATTGCTATAGAACACTTGGGGAGGCAGTGAACACATGACGCAGGAGTGCCAGAGAGCTGAATTAAGGTCAAGCCTGATTCTTGGGGATTTCACATACACCCATATATAATTGCTGGGAGTTGAGTGGCATATAAACCATCATCTTCACAACAATACAAAGTGGCTTACCATTTCTTTCTTTCGTTTTCTCAACACACATCTCTGGTATTTCCTAGCCATTCCCCATCCAAGTATTAACCAGGTCCAACCCTGCTTAGCTTTTAGAGAACAGTCAGTCTGTGCCAGCAAGCAGAGTTCAAAGAAATTCCACAAGATTGAAATATCTACTCTGTCCAAAAGAAACACATAGCCATCCCCAAACTCCAAACACTCCAGCAATGCTGCACAATTGCACCATGCAAGGGCATGATCCTGATATCTCAAGGAGGTACATCACCAGTGGAGAATGGCAACAAGCTGTCACTTCTCTCCCCTCACCATTCCTTGCCACTTTCCACCTTCACACCTTTTAGGGGCTTTCCAGGGTCAGGAACATCTGCACCAAAGGGTAGATCACATGTACTTCAGATAGAATGCAACCCCAAACCTCTGTACTGTAGTGTATGTGATCTACCTTTTGGTGCATATCTGAGATCACCCAGAGAGCCCACCAAAAGGTTCATACAAACCTGGACTGTTGCTGTTCCCAAGATCTCTAATTTCCTGCTGCAGGAACTCACCAGCATGAGACATGCCAACCCTCAGACACTTATTGAAGCAATTCCAGTGGATGTGGACAATGCTGCAGGTCTCTTTTTGTACTGGATGTTCTGCTGAATGCTGCACCAGAAGAAACCCTGCAGCAGGGAGGAGATGCACAGGCATCTTAACCTGGACAGTGAACAGCTATATCTGATTGTTAATTCTTGGGTGTGTTTTTTAATACAGTTCTCTGAGGTTGTGAGGCAGAACACAACTGCAAATGTTTTTGGTGTGAATATTCTTAAGTGTATTCTCTTTCATGCAACAATTCTGTTACAGGTTTAGCTTTAGAAAAATGGGGAAGAACCTCAATAGCTTATAAATATCTAGAGCAATCTCAACCTTGGCAACTTTAAGACGTGTGGACTTAAACTCTCAGAATTCTCCATGCTGGCTGAGGAATTCTGGGAGTTGAAGTCCACACATCTTAAAGTTGCTAAGGTTGAGAAAAATTGTTCTAGAGTGTAAATCTGAGAGGAGAAAAGAACTATATTTTCTGTTTACCTCCATAAAGTCTAATACAAAAGTCTTTTCTTCATAGTAATTGCAAGTTAAAAGCATCTAAAAAAACACACGGTGTTGCCTCATTATTATTTTTGTACAGCTGAGGCAGAATTGACTGCAAAGGAATCTTATGTTCTGTTTAGCTGCATGCCAGTATCCAAGGCATTCTTATAGCCATGCCATCTGGATGTGCTGACAACTTTCATTATCCCCAAGTAACACAACTTGGAATGGCAACATTAAGTACCATCGAGGTGGTCGGTCGGCATGGGGAAAAGGGGATTGGGACAGAAGAGCCCAACACGTAACCTTCACCCGGGGCAGCTGAAAACTGGGCTAGAAACGCGAGATGGAACTGCTCTACGATGACGAGGAGACCAAGGGGGAGCAGGACCCTGCTGACCAGATCCTGAAGTGGGCAATGCACTTCATGGTGGAAGCGTTTCAGGATCTGAAACCTCAGTGGGGGCAGCCGGTTCTACCGAGACAGTGGCAGCCACTCCAGCCGCCGCTCAATGGGCCGGGCCCCTAGGAGTAAATGCTCCCCAAGCAGCCAGGGAAAGAGCCCCACCACCTGAACCTGAACTGAAGCTGGTCCCTCTCGGGGTAAAGTTCAATGGGGATCCCCAGCAATTGGGATTCTTCCTCGCTCACGTTCTCACCTACATGCAAGTGTACAGGAGGACCCTCCCCAGCGAGGAAGCTAGAGTCAGGGTCATCACCCTGGCCCTAAAAGGCACCACAGCCTGTTGGATGGTGACCCTGCACAACTCCAATGCCCCAGAGCTCTGGAATTTCAATTGCTTCGTGTCAGCCGTGAGGCGGCATTTTGAAGACCACCTAGCTGATCGAAAGGCACGAGACTGCACAAAAACAGGCAAGGGTGCTGCCCCATAGACGAATACACGGAGGAATTCTGAGACCTGGCATGCCACCTCAACTGGCCTGAGGACATCCCGGTGAGCTGTTTCCAGGATGGGCTCAATGATGACCTGTACAATGCCTGCATCGCCCATGGAGCCCTGGTCCACCTACATGAATGGTGCATCCTGGCCGAAGAAGCAGAGTTCGACCAGAACCGCAACCCATACCGGTCGGGGAAAACTTGGAAGAGGTCTCCCCTGGAAAAGAAAGGAGAGGCAACCAAACCCACAGCAGCTCAACCATGCTCAACTGCCTGCTTCAAGTATGGCAAAGAGGGCCATCGCGCTCTGGAGTGCCACACAAAAACCCCAGCAAAGAAGGGAGACTGACTGTCCGGAGGGAAGCCGATGAGACCTACTCAACGCCCGAAGGACTCAGCCCTGAAAAGCACGGAGGTCGTGGAGTTCTGCCCAACCCAAAAATCAAGAGGGGGAACTCTGGCCCCATAGGACGAGCCGTGGATGCCTGAGAGCGACTATGACGATGACCCCTTGGTAAGTGGGCCAATCATGCCAATCACGTTGCCTATAAGACTGTTCATCTCGGGCAAGGAAGAAAGGGTGGCCCTAAATGCCCTAATAGACTTGTGCTGCACCAGGTGCCTGATCAGCCCAACCTTAGTAGGGAGACTGGGGGTCCAATTAAGGAGATTAAAAAACCCCATTGCATTTTGTCAGCTCGATGGGTCCATCACAGGGGGCGTCCCGACCAGCTTTGCCACCAAACCCCTGGGCTTAACCTTAGGGAGCCACTCAAAGACTCTAACATTCATAGTGGCACCCAGAATCGAATGGCCCCTTGTCCTAGGATTGACGTGGTTGAAAAAGTGGAACCTGAGGATAGATTGGCAGGAAGGGAGCTTGAAGTTTCCAAAGGAACCAAAAAACCCCCCTAAGAAACCCCAGGGAGAAAGGGAAAGCCCGGACAGAGAATCAGCGGCAGCGGTGGGAATCGAGGGGTTGAAAGGCATACCCAGGGAGTACCAAGACCTGGCTGAAGTATTCAGTGGAAGGGGCTCAGATGAACTCCCCCCTCACCAGCTCACGGACTATGCTATTGAAATTGTCCCCGGAGCCAAGCTCCCAAAACCCAAGATATATTCCATGACCCCTAAGGAACTAGAGGAACTGCAGCAGTTTATAGATAAAAATCTGGCTCGAGGTTTCATCCAGCCGTCGAGACCCCGGGTGGCAGCTCCGGTACTATTCCCGGAGAAGAAAGATGGGTCTCTTTGTCTCTGCATGGACGATAGAGGGCTTAATACAGTATGCATGGAAAATGTGTACCCCTTGCCCCTCACGAAGGACATGCTGGCCCACTTGTCCAAGGGAAAAGTGTTTTCTAAACTGGACTTACGGGAGGCTTATTACCAAGTCAGAATCAGAGAAGGGGATGAGTGGAAAACCATGTTTAACTGCCCCCTTGGCTGTTTTCAATTCAAGGTGCTCCTCTTTGGATTACAAGGAGCCCCTGCAGTATTCATGCAGTTGATAAATGAGGTGCTACATGAGCAACTATATAAGGGAGTTTTGGTGTACCTGGACGATATATTAATTTACACCAAAACAAAGGCTGAACACGTGAAATTGTTCAGAGCGGTTTTATACAAACTCCGCGCAGCTAAACTGTATGCTAAGCTTTCGAAGTACGAATTCCATAAAGAGAAGATTGATTACTTAGGCTACCGAATCTCAGATGAGGGGGTGGAAATGGATCCAGAAAAGGTGCACACTGTCTTGGAATGGGAGGTCCCTCGCACCAGGAAGCAGTTACAAAGTTTCCTGGGCTTTGCTAATTTCTATAGGCAGTTCATCCCCTCTTTTGCACAAATCGCCCTTCCCATCACAAACTTACTGAGGACGAAGGGGGGATGGATAAGCCAAAACCCAGCCAGCCATTAAAGTGGACTATGGAATGCCAAGCCGCATTTGAGAAATTAAAAAGACTTTTTTCTGCGGAACCAATTCTGAAGCACCCAGACCCGGAGCGGCCGTTTTTCATTCAGGCTGACACTAGCAATGTGGTGGTGGGTGCAGTATTGCTCCAAGAAAACAAAAAGGGGCAATTACAGCCCTGTGCCTACACCTTGAAAAAATTAACTGAGACAGAGCAATGTTTGGCCGTGTGGGAGAAAGAGGCATACGCAGTGAGGTGGGCCCTTCTTATGTGGAGACATTTTCTAGAAGGGAGTAAAATCCCTTACCAGGTTTGGACTGACCACAAAAACCTGGAAGCACTGAAAACCCCAAGGAAGTTGTCCCCCAAACAGGCGCAGTGGGCTCAACACTTCCAGCATTTTAACTTTACTCTGCACTATCTGCTGGGGAAAAAAACTTTCCAGCAGATGCTTTATCGAGGCTGCCACAATATAACAGTGTAAAAACAGAGATAGTTAAACGGATGCTCCCGGCGTAACAGCTAGCAGCACCAGTGACCATGAGAGCACAGTCAAAAGGCAACCCCACTGTTAAACACCACTATCACTTCAGAATTTAAACAAGCCTTAGAGAAAGAGGACTGGTTCCTCAACCACAAAAACCTCTGCTCTATGCGTGAAGGGCTTGCATGGGTAGGGGGAAAATTATATGTCCCAGCTAGCCAGAGACTAAAGACTATGCAAACATGCCATGATTCCAAGGCAGCTAGGCACTTTGGATTTGTAAAGACCCTCCTACACCTTCTAAAAAGACAGTTTTGGTGGCCTTCTATCAAGAAGGATGTGGAGAGTTATGTGGTCAGCTGCCCCACCTGCGCAGCGGCGAAATGGAGGCAAGGAAAAACACCCGGCCTTCTGCAGCCAGTTGCAAAACCTTCAGCACCCTGGAGAGAGATCTCTATGGACTTTATTGTAGAACTGCCTGAAAGCACGGGAAACACAATTATTTGGGTGGTCACCGACCTGTTCTCAAAGCAGGTCCATTTCATCCCTTGCCCAAAGATACCCACAGCAACGACTCTAGCAAAAATGTTCCTTCATCACATCTACCACCTGCATGGAGCCCCACAATACATAATCTCTGATAGAGTTCTGGAGGGTGTTTTTGGACCTTTGGGGCACGGACCAGGGCCTGTTGTCTAGTCATCATCCTCAAATGAATGGTGGGACAGAACGAATGAACTTGGTACTGGAACAGTACCTGCAGTACTTCATCAACTACCAGCAGGACAACTGGGCCTACCTCCTGCCATTCGCTGAAGTAGCATACAATAATGCTGTCCACTCTAGCACAGGGTTCACTCCTTTCCAGGTGGCCACAGGCCAAGTGTTCAACCCCATGCCAAAATTGCCAAATAATGAACCCACTATCCCTTCCCTTAAGGAATGGATCAAACAACTGCAAAATACCTGGCCAGTGGTCAGAAAAGCATTAGATGAAGCCAGAGCCACCTACAAAGCTCAGGCAGAAAAAAAGAGAATGGAACCTAAGCCATTCAAAGTAGGGGATCTAGTATATCTATCCACTAGATTCCTGCAGTCCTTGCAACCATCAAAGAAAATAGGACAAAAATTTGTGGCCCATTTCCGATTAAACGCATAATAAACCCAGTTACAGTAGAGCTGGATCTCCCTAAAGCCTTAAAACAAATCCACCCTGTGTTCCACTGCAGACTGTTAAAACCTGAAATAACCTCACCTTTAAGGCCAGCAGCTCCCTATGCAACAATGCCCATCATGGTAGAGGGTGAGCAACACTTTGAAATTAAGGAGATCTTAGATTCACATAAACACCATGGAGCCACGCAGTACCTGGTGGCCTGGAAAGATCTCCCAACCTCCCAAAATGAATGGGTTCACAAAAAAGATGTTAGAGCCCCCAAATTACTCAAACATTTTCATGATTACTACCCAGGCAAGCCTGACTAATATGTATGTTCTCTTTTCTTCTTTCCCCTATTTTTTGTTTTATATTTTCTCCAGGTGGGTTTCTCATTCTTTTAAGAGGGGCAGCATGTCAGAACCCCTTCAAAATCATATTTTCGGGGCTCTGCCATTCTGACGGGAGGGGGGAGGTTTCACTCTATTGGGAGGGGGGCTCACGAATGTATTTCCTTTACTTTGTTCTCTCTACCTTTGATGTATCGCTTTGGAACACTGGAACATGGAAACATAGACCTTTTCCTGGAAGAGCTGCGGGCCAGGTTTGAAGATGAATCCCAAGCCCTGCAAGCCAAAGTGGAAATACGCAACCTAAAGCAGAGAGGCCGACCAGTAAAGGAGTTTGAGAGTTCCGAAAGGTCATAGGCAGAATAAGGTAGTGGCTGGAGTGGTTACTAATCCATTGCTTTAAGGAAGGCTTGGACTGTGAATTGTTCCAGGCATGCACCTACAGGGGGATTCCTGAGCACATCCGTGAGTGGTACCAGATGGCCGTGACCCTAGACATTGAGCTTAAGCACTACAAGAAACCCAGCGCTCCTGAGTCAAAGCCAAGGCAAAGCCAGGAAAACTGCCAATTCGGATGATGCCCAGCAGCAGCTTCAGTAGCTAGTGCTCCCAGAGCTCCTGCTGGCCCCCTTATCAAGTGCTTCAGGTGTGGCCAGCAAGGACATCAGGCAGCTGAATACCTAGCGCCGGCTCCCCAAGTGAAGAGCACCTCAACCACCACACCTAAGCCGAAAAAGCCATAGTGCAGAGGTCGAGAAAGGTTGAGCTGGGTACACCAGAGCCAAGCCATTGAGGTCCCTCTCCCCCACAGGTGAGAGAAGGAACTCCGGTTGAATGCCATCAACTAACAGCCCCCTATGACAGTCACGACGAAGGTGAGAACGATCCGATGGTAAGTCAAGCCATCCCTCCCTTTGCCATCCCCGCTAAGCTTATAGTGCCTAAAACAGGGGCCCAAACAGAATTAGAAGTCCTAATAGATTCAGGCTGCACCCGATGCCTAATCAACCTCCAAACAGTGCTTAAATTGGGAATCTGAGCCAAACGGCTGCCCCTGGCCATGAAATTTGAGCAGGTTGATGGGTCGTTAATTGGAGGGTCACCTGCAATGCACCTAACTGAACCAGTGTGACTGGAAATGGGACAACATTGGGAAATTATCCAGTTTGTGGTGATCCCCAAAATGACTGAGACTGTAATCCTGGGGTTGGCTTGGCTAGATAAGTGGCGACTGACCATATGGTGGGAAAAAGGGGTGAGAACCATGAGATTAGGAAAAGGGCCCCTTCCTCCTACTCATAATGGTCAAGAAAGGAAAGCCACCTCCACTGGAGCAGGACATGGACCAGCTGAACCTTTGAAAATCAAAGTGGAGCGGTTGCCTGGGATCCAACTAATTCCTAAGGAATACTGAGATCTGGCCGACGTGTTCAGTGAGAAGGAATGTGTCATGCTCCCCCACACACACCGAGCTACTGACTGTGCAATAGAGATCCTGCCAGGAGCGAAACTCCCTAAGTCAAAAATGTATTCCATGACCCCTAGAGAGATGAACGAGTTTAGAGAATACATTGACAAAAACCTGGCTAGGGGTTTCATCTAGCCAGCTAAATCACGTGTGGCTGCCCCTGTGTTATTCAAAGAGAAAAAAGATGGGATGCTGAGATTGTGCATGGATTTTAAAGGCTTAAACGCTGTCAGAATGGAAAACATGTACCCACCCCCCCTGATGAAGGACATGTTAGCACACCTAGCAAGGGGGAAAATTTTCACTAAGCTGGATCTACAGGAAGCTTATTACCGAGTAAGAATCAAGGAGGGAGATGAATGGAAAACTGCCTTTAATTGCCTGTTGGGGAGTTTCCAATTCAAAGTGCTGCCCTTTGGCCTCCAGGGGGCTCCTGCCATATTCATGCAGCTGATAAATGAGGTGTTACATGATCACCTATATAAGGAGGTCCTAGTTTATCTTGATGACATCCTCATCTTTACAAAAACAATGGAGGAACACGTCAATTTGGTTTGCGAAGTGTGCAAAAAATTATTAAAAGCAAACCTTTATGCCAAGCTATCTAAATGTGAGTTCCATCAAACACGCCTTGACCCAGAGAAACTCAAAGCCATCCTGGAATGGCAACCCCCTCGGACTCACAAGCAGCTGCAGAGCTTTTTGGGGTTCACTAACTTTTACCGGCAATTCATTCCCTCCTTCGCAAAAATAGCCTTACCAATTACTGAGCTCTTGAAAACAGGTAAAGGAGTGGCAAAACCCCATCCCAGTCAAACTTTAAAATGGACTATGGACTGCCAAGCAGCATTTGAACAGCTCAAAAGGTTGTTCGCGGGAGAACCAGTCCTCAAACATCCTAACCCCAAGGAGCAGTTCATCATCCAAGCGGATGCTAGCGATGCTGCAGTGGGTGCAGTTCTTCTTCAGAAAAACAAGGGAGAACTACAACCTTGCGCGTACACCTCCAGGAAACTCACTGACACAGAGCGGCATTGGGCTGTATGGGAGAAGGAAGCATTTGCTGTACAGTGGGCATTGCTAACCTGGCGACATTTCCTAGAGGGGAGTAAGGTACCATTTGAAGGGTGGACTGATCATAAGAACCTTGAGGCGTTAAAAACACCATGGAAATTATCCCCCAAGCAGGTTCGCTGGGCACAATATTTCAATCGTTTTAATTTCTCTCTAAAGTACATTCCTAGAGGGAAGAACTTCCTAGCTGATGCCTTATCTAGAATGCCACAGTACAAAAGTCAGTGCGAGGAAGTGGTCAATGCTATCATCCCCTCACTGCAGAAAGCCTATCAAGTCACCACTAGACATCAAGCTAAAAAAACAATCCATTGGCTCCGACAGCAGTTTGACCCAGAAACTTAGAACTGAACTGAAATCTGACCCCTGGTTCAGAGACAACAGGCAATTGTTGACATGTAGAGATGAATTAGCATGGAAAGGTTCCAAATTGTACCTTCCTAGCACTCTCAGGGTCCAAGCCTTGCAAAGAAGCCATGATGCCAAGCAGGCAGGTCACTTTGGATTTTTAAAGACTTTACACTTAGTAAGATGACAATTCTGGTGGCCCGGAATGAAAAAAGACATTGAAAGCTATGTTATAATAATAAATTTATTTTGCGGTCACAGACCAAAATACAAGTGCAACAAAAGAAAACACAAGAAAAATATCACAAACAATTAAACACCCGAAGCCTTGGCTAAAGAGGAATTACAGCGTTCTCCTCTGGTAGTTACAGCTCTTAAAAGAAATTTAGAAACCTGAGAAGTAATATAGGAGGAGCCATCCCCTAGACAATATAAAACCAGATTACTAACATTAGAACCAGAGGGATCAATTCCAAGGAGAAAGAATAATTTAATTCTGGCTGTGTTATACATAGGGCAGTATAATAAGACATGCTCCACAGTTTCAACTTCGGCCCTATCACGGGCATAGTCGCTCACTAAACAGGAGCCTCTTAAATCGCCCATCAAGTAGTGCTGAGGGCAAGACATTGAAACGGGCCAGGGAAAAGACTCTTCTATACTTGGGGATGGTTAGAGTATAGAAATATGAGGCCATTCTCAATCCATAATTATTAGAATGGCTAAAGATCAAAGGGGAGCAGGTTTTGTTGGCTCTGGCTCTTAGATATTGCAAATCTATGTCCACAAGCCGTTGGACTACCCTAAACTGGGCTTCCTTGAGACCATAATCTCCCAGAGCATCCCCCGTAAAACCTAGCAAGTGGAGTTTCTTCATTAGCTCCCTCTCCCAACGAGAGGTATGAGAGTCAGCAAACACCAGGGAGAGGTAGCTACCAGGGACTGCCGAAAAGAGCACCCGAAACCACCATTTGAAGGTGTTAATCCACGCCATGCATTCGACTGAACGAATGCCCAGTTCCAGGTAGATCGAAGCAAATCCAACACAGGGAGGAAGGCCCAGAAGTTTCCTAAAAAAAACAGCCTGGGTTCTTTCAATACAATCTTTGAAGCCTCGTACCCATATGGGAATTCCATAAAGAGTTTGGGCCAGAGTTTTGGCTTTATATATACACAGAGCAGAAGGAATAAACTGGCCTCCTTGGGTAAAAAAGAATCTTATAATCTGCTGATGGCTACAGGAGGCCGAATTCAGCACCTGGATTCGATGTTTAGTCCAAGCACCAGTATTCTGAAATTGAATACCTAAATACTTGAAATGGAAAACCTGCCTAACAACATTACCATTAATAGCCCAGTTGTATGATTTCCGGGCTCTGGAGAACACCAATACTTTGGATTTGTCATAATTAATAGACAAATGGTTCTCAACACAGTAGGACCCAAATGCAGAAAGTAATCTTTTTAGACCGAGCCTTGATTGTGAAAGAAGGACCGCATCATCAGCATAAAGAAGAAGCGGAATCTTCGTATTTAACAACTTTGGGGCATGGGACTCAATGCGTTCAATGTAAAAGGCCAGGTCGGATAAAAATAAATTAAACAGAAGAGGGGCCAGGACACAACCCTGCCTAACTCCGCTCTCAATCGGGATAGGATTTGAAAGTTCTCCCTGCAAGCCGCACCTAACCTGGCTAGAGGTCTGATTATACAAAGATCTGATTAGGAACAAAAGACGTCTGTCAATGGAACTTTTATGCAATTTTGACCACAACAGTTCCCTAGGGACTGAATCAAACGCTGCCTTTAAATCAATAAAAGCAGTAAAAAGTTTGCCACCTGGTATAATAGCGTATTTGTCAACCAGGTGTGCTAGAACAAAACAGTGGTCCAATGTGGCACAGCCCGCTTTAAACCCAATCTGCTCTGCACCAATGATGTTAGACTCCTCAACCCAAATGAGGAGTCTACGTTGAAGATATTTAGCATACAATTTTCCAATGATGGAAAGCAGGCTTATAGGGCGATAATCGGCAGGGTTGTTCCTGTTTCCTCGTTTAAAAACTGGAATAATAATTGCTAGACTCCAAGAGATGGGAATCCTACCGGAGGAATTAATATGAGTGAAAAGTGTTGCCAGAAGAGGAATCCACCACTCGGAATTAGATTTTAGCAGAATGGGGGGTATAGCATCGGGGCCAGGGGCTTTACCTGACTTAAGTTCTGAGATAAGCTCAGCAATTTCAGCATGAGTCACAGGTTGCCATATAGGAATTGCAAGAGGCAGTTGTGATCCAAGCTTGGTTGAAGTTATTGAAGCCTGAAAAATTGACAAAAAATGGTTTTCCCAATCTCTGTTAGAAATACAACAGAGAGGGAGTTCTTGGTAACCAGGGAGAGAGCTGGCAACAATTTGCCAAAATAGTCAGGTATTCTTCTGCTGGACAGAGAAGAGAAGTAAATCCCACTTCTCTCTCTCTTTGGCCCTCTTTTTCTTAACAATTAGCCCTTTATACTCCCGCTTCAGGCGGTAATAGTCCTCTTGTGGGCGTTTATCCCCTCGGTTACGGTAAAGCAAATAAACCCGGTTAATCTGGTTCCTAAGCATCAGACATTCTTTATCAAACCAGGGATTGCTTCTTACGTGATATGGACCCTTTGGCCTACAATCTGCTCCTAGCTCCCTTTGAACACTATTAATTAGTGATTCAAAGGCCAAGATTGTCTCTGAGCCACTACTTGTTAGAACCTGATTATAGAGGCTGAGACATTCCGGAGATAATAAAAAGGAGTGGAACTTTCTTTCGGTATTAGAAGACCATTTGATCCTCTTTATATAGAAGGCCGCATAGGGATCCAATATTTGGGGGCCTTTAGTTAAGTGTATATTTGAGGAAAGCCCAATAATTGTAACCAGGGGGTAATGATCGCTCTCCGTACGGCAGTCCACATAAAAAGCATGGACTGCCTTTCTTAGTAACTGAGAAACCAGCACAAAGTCAATAGTGCTACTCCCACGTGAGGAACTAAAGGTAAACTCACCAACTAGATCGCCTGGGGTACTCCCGTTAAGGATTATCTTGTCATGTTGGGATGCTAAAAGTGCTAACTGGATACCAGCAAAATTTGTTAGTTCATCCTTAGAATGTCTAGCTGAAATCTGATGACCTATTGCCAGAAGGATTTCTTGGGAGTAAAGTGCCTCAATCGATGGAGGAACATGCACTCCCAGTCGGGCATTAAAATCGCCCCCTATAAAGGTATATAGCCCTGGAAATTTAGTTTCAATACAAGTAATATAGTTCTCCAGTTCATCCCATTGAGCCTTAATGTCGGCTTGCCTCACCATCGGAGGAAGGTAGACGTTAAGCACTAGCAATTTGCTGCGTCCTCTCTTAATTAGGAGCGCCATGGCTAAAGAGCCACAGGGGGACAGCTCCACTGTCTCCACCTTTAAGGAGGTAGAGACCAAACAAGCCAAGCCACCCTTGGGTCTTCCCTTCGCCGATTGTTTGATGGCGGCCAGGGAAATGGCCGTAAACCCTGTAAGGGATATCTTATCACATGCCCAAGTCTCCTGAAGCAGAACCACATCAAATGCCTGAATATAGTTGGTAAATTCTATAGTACCACATCTTCTCCCCCAACCTGCTATGTTCCACGAAAGACATTTAAGAATACAGAGGGGGGTTGCCAAGTTTGATAGTCATTCTATACAATTAATTTTTTCAAGGGAGCCCTTCTGGTCCAAAAAAATACACCCGTTATTAGAAGGCAGTGTCACCCTCATGGGAGATAAAGGCAGGGAAGAGGGGAAGGGAGGCGAACCTTGTTCATGGGGCTGTAGAACTCTAAACGCACTCCAGTTCGTACTTGTAGCATTAGCATTAGCTGGCAAGCATTCAGTGGCATCAGCAGACGGGGTCTGAGGGAGCCCAAGATCTTCATATTGACGAGTAAGACATCCTGGAAAAAGAGCCAGGGGAGCTTCCACTGATGAATTGGTATGGGCTCCCTGAAATCCAGGAAAAGCCTTATCAGGTAGTGAGAGACTCCAAAGCTTGGCTTTAACTGCAACCAGACGCTTAATAATTTGGGCCCTTTCTGAATATGGGAGCGCACGAAAGGAGTCGAAGAGCTGTATCTCCTCTTGGTTCCAGAAATTGTCTTGAGGTAAGTCAGTCACATGAATGGATGGAATCCCAGAGTCACTGGCCTGGGGCTTATTCGCTAAGAGGCCTTGAATACCCTGGGCTAATGTCGCTTCCTTTGAGGCCATTTCTTCCCGGCTGATTAAGTCAAGGCAAGGTTCCTGATGAGATGTTACTCGCTGAGGGGGGTTGATTTGATTGACAGTAAAAGGATCAGTCAAGACCCCATCAGAGAGGGCGCCATCAGGAGATTTTACAAGCATAGATGTATATTTAGTAGATGGACTAACATCAGAGATGACATTCAGGGTTGGCACATTAACATGTGCTACTGAAGATCTTTTAGGGGCAGTAAATCTCCTAACACTCACAGGTGGTCGATTACTTAAAAGAGGCTTAGTTGACATATCTTTGAAGACTCTTCTTGGCAAAATGCCAAAAGACCTTAGTAGAGATCTTCTCCTGAAGAATAGTTTGGGGGTGTTAGAATTGTCAAAACTAAGTAACACTCGAGTGCAGTATATAGAGGAGGATAAAGATTCGACCTCCTTCAAATCATCAGCTTCCAACCCCAATAGCTGTAGTATATGACCCCTTGCCAGCCGTATTGAGCCCCAGCGCGGCAAGTAGCCGTTAATAGGATTGATATTTAGGGCCACCTGTTTTGGCTGTAAAACCAGGTGACTGTTTGCATCTAGGGAAATAGAGTTCGAACAATTGGTAGGGTTATGTTGAGCAGATCTTTTGCTGAGGCTTGACAAGGAAGGCCCTGCTACCACATCGGGCTGCCGAGTGGCCGGCCCAACACTACCACTGGCAACCCAAGAAACTAAATAATTTAGGGTACTTATTATTTTGTCAAGCTGGAGCTGTATGCTCGCTGTTGTATCTGCAACCAGAAAACATTGCTGAGCCAGAAGTTCAGTAAGGGTGGGCTCGTTTAAAGATCGATTGAGGACCGTAGCTTTAGAGGAGCCTTTGTTCTCAACTCGAGGGGCGACATCCTCATCCACCAAAGGATCGCCATGACCAGCAGCAGCCAGAAAGAAAGGAACTGAAGTTTCCAAACAAAGAGGCCGAGCCAAAACAAAGTCTTCCATCTTGGATTGCTTCAAAGAAGGTTGAGGAACCAGGTCAGTAAGGGATCTGCACCTTTTCTTTGACTTCATTGTGTTAAATAACACAATAAAGGGGGAGCATTATAATATAACGTGAGACTATTCCCCGAGGCAAATCCTGGATCCAAAAAAAAAAAAAAACCCAAGGGCCAAGAGTCAAGAAAAAGCAAATCCCTCCTCACAAGTAAGGCAAGAATCCTACCATCCCGCCAAAGCAGGGAGTAGGGAGTGAGTAAAAATCACAAAATAGTAAAATAGTAGTAGATAAATAAATGGATCAAATAAAAGTCACTCAAAACTAGACAATACTAGGTTTCCTGACAAAGCAGAAAAACCTATATAGCAACAACAAAAAAGCAGCAGCAAGGCATTCCCATAGCTGAGGCCCAGCTCGGGATATCAAAAATACAGCTAAAATATAGCTAACCGGTAGCTGAAATATAGCTGAAAGTGAGTTAAGTGGATTGGTGGCCACACTGCATAGAGTTTCAAAAATGTAAGAGATTTAAAAATTAAGAAAATTAAAACAGTAAATTGGTTTAATCTAGGTTAAAAAGCAGAAAGCCTACTTGCCTGCTGCTGCTCCACACTGAAAGCTATGTTAAGAGCTGTGCAATCTGTGCCGCCATGAATAAAAAGACCAGGAAAACCTCCTGGGCTGTTACAGCAGGTGGCGGAACCATCCCAGCACTGGGAGGAAATTGCAATGGATTTCATCTTAGAGCTCCCTGAATATAGCGGAAATACCGTAATAGGGACTGTTATTGACCTTTTCTCAAAGCAGGCTCATTCTATAGCCAGCCCTGGTCTTCCATCTGACCAGAAACTGGCAAAACTATTTCTAAAACACATCTACCAACTCCACAGAGCACCCAGGAGAATTATATCAGACCGTGGGGTCCAGTTCACCGCAAAATTCTGGAGAGAGTTCGTGAAGTTGATCGGATCCACCCAGGGGCTCATTTTTTTTCATCCGAGTACGAATGGAGCTGCTGAATGAGCGAACACAATGGTGGAACAATACCTGCGGTGCTATGTTAACTATCAGCAAACTAAGTGGGCAGATCTCCTGCCTTTTGCTGAAGTGGCATACAACAACACTGTGCACAGCAGTACTGAACTTACTCCTTTTAAAATAGCTACAGGCAGGGAGTTCGTTCCCATGCCTGAATACCCTCAAGAACCCCCCTCCTCACAAACACTGACCAAATGGCTAAACTTGATGCAGAGTGCTTGGGTAAACGTCAAACGTGCCTTAGCCAAGCCGCAAAGATTCAAAAGGAGCAAGCTGATAAGAGGCAATCCCCCCAGAAACCTTTTCATATAGGACAGAACGTGTATCTCTCAATCAAATACCTAAGGTTAAAACTATCGTGTAAAACGCTGGATCCTAAATTTATTGGTCCTTTCCCCATCGTAAAAATCATTTTTTTTATTGTTGCAACTGATTCTGTATATTATGTTGGTGCTGTCTTCCTTCCATGTTCTGTCTCTGATCTCTGTAAATTCATGTCTGAATGTGAACATGGGTTTGTGGGCTATTGTTATTCCTAGGGGTTGCAGTAGCCTGGCAGCCACTTCTGATGTGCCTTTGATGTATGGCAGGACTTTTTTCTGTGCTGCACCTTTCTCTGTGGCTTTCTGGGGTTTAGATGTTATGCATCGCAGTATGAAATTCCTGGGATAGCTGTTGCAGAGAAAAACGTTGAAGAGGTATTTTTAATTTGCTTGTCTTAGGAATTTGGTGCTGCAGTGTGTTCTGGCTCTCTTGAAGAGGGTCTGGACACAGTTTCTTTTGTGTGCTGTAGGGTGGTTACTGGAGAAGTTGAGGATTTGGTTCATGTGCGTGGATTACCAGTATACACAGGTCGATGTTGATGGAGGCGAATAGAGCAGTGACATTGAAGGAGACCGTGATTTCTTCGTTGTTTGACATTTTTGATTAGCTGAAGGAATTGTTCAGGTGAGTTCACGGAAAACACCGAGCCATCGACAAGGTGGCGAAGTCTTTTTTGTAGTGCTTTTGCTTGTTTGTAGGTCAGTGTTCTGGGGAGTGCTACGATGGGGCAGAGGGGGATTATGTTTTTGTGCACTTTGGGGAGTCCGTAGAATTTTGGTATTGTGGAGTCCTGTGGCTGTAGGTATTACCTTTCTGTGGAGGTTATTTGCTTCGCTTTTTCCATCTTCATCAGGGTGTTTTTTATTTTGTTTTCCAATTGTTACATGAGGTCATTTTTGATGGTTTGATAGGTGCTGGTGCCATGCAATAGGTCCTTGGCTTTGTTGAAGTAGTCAGTTTTGTCCATTATGATGGTGAGTCTGCCTTTGTCCACTGGCAGGATGACAATGCTTTCATCCTTTTTCAGGTTTTTTAGTACTTGCCTTTCTTCTTGGTTGAGGGTCCTGTCATGTCCATTCCTCTGGATGTTGGGGATGATCCTCTGTCTGATGTCATCCTGTGTCTCGTGGTCGAGGTTGTTGGTGTTTAGTATGGATTCTAGGTTGGCTAGAATTCCTGTTTTTGTGGTTGAAATTGAGGCCATGTGTGAGTACGGCTTTTTCCTCTTTTGATAGCTAGATAGGTTTTTGATCCATGTGTCAGAGTTGTCATCTTGTGGCTCTGGGGTGATCTTGGCATGTTTCTTTCACAGTGTGTCACATTTTTGGGTCTGGAGTTTGTTGAATATCTTGTTGATGGTGTGTTCTAACTTATCTGTGAGATCTTGTCCGACTGCGGTGAGGCAATTGGTTTTCTGTTTGTTGATAACGCATTAGTATTTTTCTAGGCGGTTGTGTGCATAAGTGATCATAAATTTGAACATTTTGCATCCGTTTTGGAGGGCTAGGTTCCTTGCTTATTGGTGGTTAATCAGCCTTCAGATGCTCTCAACACATCCTGTTTGCACACTGTTCCCTGATCTTCCTTGTATCTCAGCCCTGCCCCTCACGCCTTTCCCTTCCCCTCATCCTATTGGTTCCGATACATCCTCCACCCACTAGCGAAGTCTACCTGAACGCCTGGCCAGGAGGGAGGAGACAGAATACTGATGCTTCTTGAATGACATTACACAAAGAGGTGTGGCTAAAGATTAATTGAGGCAAGAGAGGTCAATGGGTGGTAGGGGTGGTAAGGAAAACAAACTTTGAACATAGCTGAGGCAGAGAAGAGGACACGTGAGACCATCACTGGGGGAAATCCCCCAAAAGGTGGGATTCCAAGGGGGGGAAATGTGATTTCAAACGTTGAGGGCCAAAAGATCCCTGGTAGTGACATCTCGGGAAGGAAACTCTGAAGGGCGATAAACATTGCTGGGAGAAAATATCGAGAGAGATTTTGAATTTCCTGACTCTCTCTGAAAAATAATTATGAGGCTCAACAGAAAAGCAAAACAGCTCCCTTCTCTTCCAAACTGTACTCATCCACCACCTGCCCCTCAGTTCAAAGGACAAGGGAGGGAGTCGCCTGCAACTATCAGTGGCCCAAGCCGTTGGCTCTACCCTTTCCGCTCCAAAAGAGGAGGTCGATTTCCTCCCTTGAAAATGATACCTAAACTCTTACTCCCCTTTCTACCGATCCCCAAAGAGGGAGCTACGGTGCACGGCTAGGAAATTAATCATTTTTAACCGGGCAATGGGAACAGAAGAGATCTAAGCAAATTCCCCTCCTTTCTTCCCAGTTCGCAAACTCAAATTCCTCTGTGGGGTGGCAGTTCAGAAAGGATCCTTTATCCTATGTATAGTGAATGTGGTTAAGAATCAAACTTCTTCATACATAACTGCGATATTTAAGGAGGTGAGTCCCCTGCCTATGGTATTTTTCCAGCTTATGCTGATAAAACGCAGACTCCGGTTAGCTGGGGTGCTGACGCACAAACCAACATGTATCGTAGAAAGAGGCTGACCTCAGCAACTGTATTTTACCCTACACAAAAGTGTATCAAGGGTATGTGTGCGGGTGAGAATGGTTATATCACCGGTTTTCTCAATGCAGAAAAAATAAACCTGTGTGGGAATCCGATAGACAAAAGGCAGTGGCTTACCTGGGGTATTGTTATTGTCATCCAAATTTGCTATCCTGTTCAGCTGACAGATGTCATTCATATCAAGCGATGATGTAAGTTGAGATTCGATTGGTGAGGAGGGAGGAAAGCAAATGGCTGCTTCCCCCCCCCCGAAGTTATGTTGCAATATAAAAGAACTGTCATGGGATGATAGTGAGTTGCTTCTTTAAACTTCGTATTTTGCACCAGCACTCAGACTGGAAAGAACTGGAGCTTGGCTGCACATGCAAAGATTCTCTCACACCAGCCGGGAGTTTGATTATGCCGCTGCCTCTCTCTTCACCTGCAAAATGTTAATCTGCCAAAGCTCACTCTATCCCTACAGCTGCACAGACACCAGCACGTGGCTCAGGAACATCCACCATGTGACTCCTAGGAAGATCCTTGTGTCCCAGTGACACACTTTCTACTACTGCTGCAGCAATAGCAGACACATAGCACTGGGCTTCTTTACGTGTTTCCCCGTACAGCTTTTTTTGTACTTGCACAGCTTTTGTTCCTGCAGCATATCTAAGCAGTGACTTTGCATATTATTTTACTCGTGCACCAGTTTGGCCAGAAAGATCAAAGTTGTTGGAACATAAGCATAGACACAGTGAAAAGAGGGAGTATTCGTGAAAAATGTGATACATGGTAAGAAGCTCCCCTCCCCCCCCCAACCACAACTGGCTGCTAATATAGGACTTGGCAAAAGATCATGCAAAAATGAAAGGAATTTTTGTTAGGTTGTTTTTTTTTCCAGAATAAGAGTGGGCCTGTCATGGTTCCGACAGATGAAACGCT
Source organism: Azemiops feae (assembly GCA_023970755.1). Taxonomy (NCBI): domain Eukaryota; kingdom Metazoa; phylum Chordata; class Lepidosauria; order Squamata; family Viperidae; genus Azemiops; species Azemiops feae. Next base: position 133,090 of record JALGBA010002295.1, on the reverse strand, counting down.
TCAAAGACAGTCATTGCTTACCTTTTCTCCCGAGCTTTTCCTCCTCCTCACAGTAGCAAACCTCACCCTATTTTGAAAAATAAGTCCTGCTTTTGGAAATGTTTTTGATCACTGTTCAGTATCCAATAGATTTGTGCTGCTAGCCATGCCGTCAAAAGAGTGCTCAATGGTAATGAGGGTTGCACCTCCATTATCACTTTTAAACAGGTTTGAGCATCATACAGTCCTCCAGAAATTGTTGAATTCCAAATCCCATCAGTTACACTCAGCTTAGCCGATGATGAGACTAACAGTCCAACAACTAGAGGTCTGCATGCCCACCCCTTCTTTAGGTACCAGTATTGTGGCCTTCAGATGTTTTGTACTTCATATATCCTAAATCCTGGCCAACATAACAGCAAGTGATTGTAGAGTAGTAGAGCGCCTGGAGGCGATGAGTTTATTTCTGGATTATGGACATCAAATGCTGTGTTATGCTAATTTGGCTAGTCTGAAAGTGATGTTTAAGATGATCTTTGACTTCCGGTTCCTGTAGCAGTGCCTGCGGTCAGGCAAAGAGTATGCTCTCTTTGCCGACCGGTTTCCCCCCGCCGGTAGACCCTGGACAGGGTCGAAAGTCGCCCCGGAGAGGCGACCACCGTAGAGGAGGGCACTCGTTGATCGCAGAGGGAGCGGCAGCTCCCTCTGCGATCCGAGCAATCACCTTTGGGCCGACGGGGAAAAGATCGGCCAGTAACATGGCCGATCACTCAGCTGCTCTGGCCGAAAGTCACAGCAACATCTAAGCAAAAGAACCACCGTGGAAGATCCGGGTGAGACCTTTCCTTCCCTCTTGATACTTTACTCATTTCCCTGTGAAAAGCTCTTAGAAATTACTTCCCCCCATTGAGAAAGCAGCGTTTGAACACTTGGGGAAAGAGCTGTGGGGAAAAAAAAAAAACACTAATTTTTATTGTTTATTTGAGCGGCTGGAATTCGGGGGACCCTGAAGAAAAAAGAGAAGAAAAAAATTCTTACTGTGACTCTCTTTCTCTGCTTGTTTTCAGCTTAAGTGGAAACCTTTAGGGAGGGGGGTGGAGTGTTCTTCTTCTTCTTCCCCCCCCTCTGAACAGTGCTATCTACTTTTTAAAAAAAAACACGCTACGGCTCCTGGGCGAATTTATGTGGATTGCACGGCTACAATCTAATTTGGAATTTGGCATGAAGCCCAGAAAGCACCATTGCAACATTGTAACTATCGCCCAGACGCTTGCATTTCTTTTGGAACTTGTTTGAACTTCTGCCTGCTGTTTTTGATTTTATAATAGAAAGTATACTCTCCTGAAAAATGGATTTTTTCACTTTAGGATTACAATATAATAATTGAGACACCAGTTGCTATTATTTATTTGGATTATAAATTAGATATTCATAATATTGATTGGGACTTTTGCTGTTTTTATTTTTGTACTTGCTTTTTCCTACTTTTGTTTGGATTTTATACTAAAAAAACGAAGAATGGAATCCCACTCACAGCTTAACTATGGATTTATATTAGAAAAAATCTTGGAAACGAAGGAGGAATTAAAAGAACATTTTAGAATGCTTTGGAAAAGGGAAATCCCAGAGTTAAAAACTGAAACTCAACTTATTGGATATGATACACAACTAGGTCTACAACTTAACAATATGGAGGAAACACATTTACAATCTATTGAAGAGGAAGATACTACATCTTATACACAAATGACGGAGACTTTGGATGACCAAAGGCAGAGTTCAACTAAAACTTCTATAATTTTAAAAGCAACAGGAACAGACTTTCAGATACGAGACGTTAAAAATGCTGACAACATGAACAAACAACGAACAATCACCATATTGATTAAGACTGATTACATAGTCCAGACAACATTGGAGAAAAGAGAAGACTATGACTGGATTCAATTGTGGAAAAATGTGTATGGTCAAATACTATGGAAGGAATTAGAAGCCCTATTGTGGAAACCTGCTTGGCACAAAAAGAAAGCTAGAATTAGGTTTAAAAGTTAGAGCTAAAATTTTATTGGATGGGTAAAAATGGTTTTTAGAGACTTTGACTGAACTAATATGCTTGAGATTCCTAAGGTTCAAGACTTTGATCTGAGTTAATATTGATGTAAATTATTGATTTGATTATGGTCCGGATGGCAAGATGGAAAATTGGAAAATCTAAAATTAGGAGTTGGATAGAGACTGGTGAAACATTTAACTATGATTTATAAAAATATTTGATAGAGTACAGGAAATAGAATATAGTTGAGAGATATTAATATATATATATATAGATAATAGGCATATTATAAGTCTATTTTAGAAACAATTATTGTCTTATTATTTTAGGCTTGAATGTAAAATGGTTTTAAAACAGAGAACTATAAACTGAATAATTGGAATAATATGTATATCTTAAAAATAATCTATACTATATGGGTATCCGAATTGTATACTATATGTTTATATAAGGCCAAATTGGAATATGTTAATTGTGAGTTAGTTAAGCCTGAAAACGGGTGGAAATATTATTGATATTGTGTGTGTTGTTTTTTTCTTTGCTTAGAGAGGGAAACTTTAAAGAAGTAATTCAAATTGTCTATGTATGATTATATTTTTTACTTTGTTGTATGGAGTGCCCTATCTCCACGATGAGTTCCAAGCACTTGGTTGTAAAACAAAAAAAATTCAATAAAACTTGTTATAAAAAAATTAAAAAATGAAAAAAAAGATGATCTTTGCAGTGATTTATCATAATCTAAAGCAGCTTTTCTTAACCTTATCCATAATCTCAAAGCATGCTGGCTGGGAAATTCTGGAAGTTGAAATCCATGCATCTTAAAGTTGCTGAGATTGAGAAACACTGTTTTAAAGACCAGCTAGGATTGAGATGGATACTAAGAGCAAGCTATGATTATCAAAAGCTGGGCAGCTATTTCCTTGTTTGCATGCAAAAGTTGTTTACCACTCTCCTCAGGCAACATCACTGTCTTAAAAGCAACTTCCTCCAACCTGGTGCTCCAGATGTACCAGTGAAGAGATTGTTGGAATTGAAACTCAGCCTATCTAGAGAATACTAATGTCGTTTTTTAAAGAAATGGAGGTGGGGGAGCTATTTTATCATTTCTAGAGAGGTGTGATACAGTGGTAGCGAACCTAATAACACCCAGGTGTTTTTGATCTGAACTCCCATCAGCCCCAGTGGCTTAGCCAATGACAAGGGAGTGTAAGAATTGTAGTCCAAACTAACTGTAGGTTGTCTGCCCCCACTGTAATACGTTCCATGTAGTCTGCTCAAGAGTTTCATTAAATGCGGCTTCCGGTTCCGGATCGCCGCAGACGCAGTCGCAAGGAGAGCCTCGTCTCTCCATCGGCTGTTTTTCCCTCCGCCGGTAGACCCTTAATCGGGTCAAAAAGTCGCCCTGGAGGGGCGACCACCGTTGAGGAGGCCCTCGTCGATGGGGGAAGGGCGGCAGCTCCTTCCTCGGTCCGAGCCAGCTCCTTAGGGCCGTCGGAGAAAAGATCGCCCAGTAAAATGGACGATCATTTCGCAGCGCCAGCCGAAAGCCAGAAGAACAGCTAAGCACAAAGAACCCCCGTGGAGAATCCGGGTGAGATCTTTCCTTCCCCCTCTTTCCCTAATTACTCTCCTGTAAAAAGCCTTTGAATTTGAATTACTTCCCTGCTGTGAGAGAGCAGCGTTTTGATACTGTGGGAAAACCAGCTTTGGGAACTGAAAAAAATAAAACAGCTAATTTTTTATTGACTATTCAACTCTTGGAATACTGAGGGACCCTGAAAATATTTCTACTTTTGATCATTACTATTATAACTACGCTATTTACTATCCTGGACTTTCTTTTTTTATTTGTTCAATGTGAAAAACAAAAAATCTATTAACTTGGAAAGAAAGGCTTTATAGCCTACTGAGGACATCTTGTGACAAAAAGTGTTACTGCAACTGTATATTTTTCTTGCTGGAGGATGGCTTTGACCTTCAAAGGATGAGATATCTTGAAACAGCTGGGTGGTGATTTTGTTTACTAGGAATTGGAGGTGAATATTTGTTGACTTTTACTAAATATAGCCTTCACTAAAAGATTAAAAGACCCTTTCACCACTGAGATGGAAGAATTTTGCCCACAGCTTGATTATAAGCTTATACTGGAAAAACTCTTGGAAGCTATGGAGTACACGAAATCTTACTCTCAAATTTTGACGGATCAAGTTATAGGCTGAAGAACAGTGGAGAGGGAGCAGAGTGGCTCCAAAGTGGCCTTTGAGCAACATATACAACCTAAAGAGAAACCATACTTACAACTTAAACATGAACTTATACCGGGAGAAATTGTGGAAACCATTGAACAAATCAACTTTACACAACCCCATATACAATTTATGGAGAAGCCTGATGATCAAAGAATAATTTTAATTGAGATGCCTGAATTGTCAAAACCAATAGAGACTGACACCCAGATACAAGTTACTGAAAATTGTGATAACGTGGATAATCAACTAGTAATTACAACATGGAATAAAACTGTCTACACCATTCAAAGGCCACCAGAAGAAAGGGAAGAGAACTTTGACCAATCTGAAGTGCTAAGAAATACCATTTTTCAAATATTGGGATTTGTAGGGACCTTACTATGGAAACCGGTGTGGCACAGAAAGAAACCTTGAGTTAGATTTAAAAATGTGTTTTAAAATTTCACTCAATGGGTTAAAAAGGCTTTAGAGATTTTGACTGATTCAACAACTAATGGAGTACGTGAATTCTGTAAGAGGATATCCTTTGTAATAATATTTTGTTTCAGATATGATAACTATCTGAAGGAGTAAACTTTACCTATTGGGTTAAAAAGACTTTTTATAGATATAGATTGATTGATAGAATATATATTTAAAACAGATAGAAATGTATTTTTGGACTGATATTTTTATTTCAAATAAGATAATTATTTTGTAATGGAAGGAGAATAAGAGGGATTGGTGACAAGAGAAGAAATGGTATTAATGAATAAAATATAAGAATGTTATTGTGGGAATAATATATTCATTTTAGATATAATTATTATGTTAGGGAAAAGGGAAATGAGGGATACCCGAAGTGTTAATAATATGTTTATTTAAGGCTAATTGGAATATGGTAACTGTAAATTAGTAAAGCCTAAAAACAGGATTTGGATCTTTACAACTGAAACGTGATTGATGTTTGATAGGATTGCTTGAATTCTATTTAGAAATGTATTAATTTGAATATGTAATAGTATATGAGGGAAATAGAGAGGGAACTAATAATGAATTAATTTGAGCTATATATTTATGATTTTTCTTTTGGATGTTTGATGTACCCATCTCCACGTTGGTTCCTAAGCACCTTGATGTAACTTTCCTACCCCTATAAAAATCCAATAATATATATTAGATATATATATATATAGTTTATATATATATATATATATATATATATATATATATATATATATATATATATATATATATATATATATATATATATATATATATAAAGAGTTTCATTAAATGCCATGTGCCTTGTATAGCAACACGCAGTAGGCTTCATTCCTGCACTCAGATTTAGGTTGATATTGTAATCAGGTCTTCCTTAAGGGATATTACTCACTTCACTGAGACCTGGGAGAGTCTAGAACAGAGGTGTCAAACTGCCGGCCCACGGGCCGGATGCATCATAGCAAAACCGTGCGCACCCCATTGCCGGCAATGGCAAAAAAGTCACGATACGTCGCGACACGTCACGTGACATTGCGAGTTTGACACCCCTGGTCTAGAGCAATTGCTGAGTAAAAGAAGGCAGGCACTGTGAAACAATGTGTGCTGTACTTATGGTTCAGAGGAATGTCACTGAAGACAGAAAACCAGTGGTTTGTTGTTATCTGCTCACTCTGGTTCCCATTTAGTACAGACCAGTTGAACACATTCACACATTCACACATAAATACATTCTCCAAAAGCATACTTTAGACAGCACCTACTATGAAAGTGTGACTTGTGGAAAGCAGCACAGTTTCCAGCTATTTTCTAAAGCCATGTGCATCACCATACCTACTATTTATATAGCTCACCTTAAATATTAATAGTATCTTCCATATAATAGTTGAGTGGCCTCATTGCAAGACAGGTTAGTATCATGGCAGTAGGAAATCTGTACATGTAAAGACATGTCTAAAGACTTCTAGACATTCTGTATGTTAGTTGAAATTTAAAGCAGAGGATTTCTCAAAAGAAATAACAATCTGAGCCACAATGGTAAGACATCAGCTACAGCAGCCAGCTACAGCCTGATGGCCTCCAAACGTTTTGAGGCTGCAAGGTCCAGAATTCCATTAATTTTGGGAGCAGTAATACTGTAAAAGGCATTAGATTGGGGAAGAATGATCTCATAGAGTAAAACCCAGCAATCACATGCCAGATTGCAAAAGAGCTGCATGTATCGATATGTCTATGTAAAGGCACAGGTGGGGCACCATTGGCACAAATCAATCAATCAGTCAATAAATAAATAAACCAGTCAATCAGAATACAGCTGGAAGGGACCTTGGAGGTCTTCTAGTCCAACCCCTTGCTCAAGCAGGAGACCCTATACCATTTCAGATAGGTGGCTGTCCAGTCTTTTCTTAAAAACCTCCAGTGATGAAGCCCCTACAACTTCGGAAGGCAAGCTGTTCCACTGGATAATTGTCCTCACTGTTAGGAAGTTTCTCCTTAATTCCAGGTTGCTTCTCTCTTTGATTAGTTTCCTTCCATTGTTTCTTGTCTTGCCTTCTGGTGCTTTGGAAAATATGCTGAACCCCTCTTCTTTGTGGCAGCCCCTCAAATACTGGAATACTGCTATCATGTCACCCCTAGTCCTTCTTTTCTCTAGACTAGCCATACCCAATTCCTGCAACCGTTCTTCATATGTTTTAGTCTCCAGGCCTTTAATCTTCTTAGTTGCTCTTCTTTGCACTTTTTCCAAAGTCTCAACATTTTTTTTGTAATGTGGTAACCAACACTGGATGCAGTATTCCAAGTGTGGTCTTACTAAGGATTTATAAAGCGGTACTAATACTTCACATGATTTTGATTCTATGCCTGTTTATACAACCAAGGATTGTATTAGCTTTTTTGGCTGGGGAATTTTGGGATACTTTTCTTCCTTTCACAGGAATGCTGGGTTGTGCCTCTGTTTTAGAAACTATTGATGTGTTGTGAGTCCTCGCCTGCCAGCAGATCCGGCAGCCAAGTCAGATGAATCGGATGAGGGGGAAGGGTTGCCTGGGGTCACATCGGAGTCTGTGGAAGGCTCTGAGGAGCACGAAGACTCAGAGCTAGATGTGACACCGGGCCCATCTACTCATGCTCAGGCAGAGAGACAGCTGGGTTGGGGGCCTGAACTGAGCGAAGATGAGGAGCCTGTTCTGGATGCACGGATGCGCAGGGAGGAGAGGCGTGCAGGACAGTGGAGGGTGGTGGGATGGCTCCCCAGGAAAAGTAAAAGACTCTAAGAAGCCACGCCCTGGACTATAAAGAGGAGAGGCGTGGGAGGGGCTGGTTGCCATAGGCAACCGTTCATGCTACAGCTTTGTGCTTCTGTGGTTGGATTTCTTGCCTCAGGATTGTTGGATATTTAACCAGGTTTGTCGGATTTCTGTGTGCTTGAGTGACTTAAACCTTGAGCATTCCAGCTGAGAACTCAGAGACTGATCTTGTTCGTTTCAACAGCTAAAGGACTGGTTGGAGTTTTGTTCCATAAAAGCTGTGTCAAAATATAAGGGGTTTATCTTACCAAGTCCTGCCTTGTTCAATGGAAAGGGGTTTTCTCCTCGTGAGTAAGCAGTTCAGCAGTATTCGCGGAGGCTGGGAAAAACATGATGAATGTTCTTTTGTGTCTGCATATTTTCTTCCAGGGGGAGGCTATGAAAGCAAATGTTCAGTTCCACAGGGGCTTCATTGGAGTGGGCCATTGTAGATAGAAGGGGCTTTGCTCTTGGTTGTTTTCTTCAAAAAGTGACATGTTTCCATCGGTCTTGCTCTTTAGGTACATATGTAAGGTCATTTTTTACAGAAGCTATTTGTTCTCTATTGTGTTCAATTTGGGTATATCGGTTTTCTTCTTTAGGTTCATATACGGGGTCATTTTTTTTAGAAGCTGTTTGCTCCCTATTGTGTTTTATTGTGGTGTAGTCTTCTTGTTTAGGTTGGGATTTCTCGCTTTGTTCATTGAGTTTCAGAGTGGCTAGAGTTACCTCTAGACCCTTTACTGTTTCTTCTAGTAATTCTGTCAAGGTAATGATTTAGAAGCTAACCAGCTGATGTAATGTAAGATGTAATGATGGGAATGACTCAGCAGGGTTTGTGTCTCTTTAAGAGCAAGCAGGGTCTGTATCTCTTTAAGAGCTTTGTATAAAAGGCAAGGCTCCGCAGATGTGTGCTCTCTTCCGTTTTCCTGCTATAACTGCTGTGTGTTGGAGCCTGCTGTATTAGCACGTGTATGTATATTGTTCCTGGTGCTCTTCCTCCTTCCCTCCCTCCCAGTGTCCCTCCCTCCCTCTCATTGTCCCTTCCTTCCTTCCTTCCTTCCTTCCTTCCTTCCTTCCTTCCTTCCTTCCTTCCTTCCTTCCTTCCTTCCTTCCTTCCTTCCTTCCTTCCCTCTTTGTCTCTTCCTTCCTTCCCTCCCTCCCTTCCATTGTTCCTTCCTTCCTTCCCTCTCTCTCATTGTCCCTTCCTTCCTTCCTTCCCTCCCTCTTTGTCCCTTCCTTTCTCCCCCCCCTCCGTGCCCAGGAAGGGACAAGGGGAGGGGGACAGGCTGCCAGCGCGGCTGGTGGCTGTGCTGCCGGTGGCCATGGCGACATGCCAAACCTGCCTGTGCACGCGCAGAGGCAGAGAAGAGCTCTGCCCAGCTCACTTGCTCGTGCTTCGCCAGAAAGCATGCTGCTTGCTAATTTAGCAGAAGCGCCACGATCAGCACAGGGCTACAGCTGATTCGCGCTTCTGCTAAATTAGCAAGCGGCATGTTTTCCGGCAAAGCGCGAGCAAGTGAGCTGGGCAGGAGCCCAAGAGAGCAGCTACAGCTGATCTGCGCTTCTGGGTGGCTCCGCAGAAGCGCGGCTCAGCTGTAGCTGCACACGCAGATCCTGGGCTCTTGCCCAGCTCACTTGCTTGCGCGAACGAGAGGGCAGGGGCGCGAATCGGCGTGTGCTCAGAAATGCCGATCTCGTGCTCCTGCTCATCTCGCTTGCAGAAACAAAATTCAGAAGACAAGGAAAGGCGTCAAAAGCTGTTGATAGATAGAAAGCAAGCGGAAAGCAAGCAAGTGAGCTGGGCAGGAGCACGGAATCGGCGTTTCTGAGCACACGCCTATTAGGGGCGCGAATCGGCGTGTGCTCGGAAATGCATAATCAGCTCATTTGCTTGCTTTCCACTTGCTTTCTATCTATCAACAGCTTTTGACGCCTTTCCGTGTCTTCTGAATTTTGTTTCTGCAAGCAAGTGAAATGGGCAGGAGCACGAGGTCGGCATTTCTGAGCACACGCCGATTCCTGCCCCTGCTCATCTCACTTGCTTGCAGAAACAAACTTCAGAAGACACGGAAAGCCATCAAAAGCTGTTGATAGATAGAAAGCAAGCGGAAAGCAAGCAAGTGAAATGGGCAGGAGCATAAGATTGCCGTTTCTGAGCACACGCCGATTCACGCCTCTGCCCATTCTCGCTCGCTTGCCGGCGTCCACAATCTGCCCGGCCTCCCCTCTGTCTGCTTTGTGCAGCTCCTCCTGGGCCCCCCGCGCCCGCTGTTAACCCTCCCGCCACCATGCTGGGTAAGGTTGGCGTCCCCGCCCCCGCCCAGATGCCCTCGCCTCCCCCAAGCATATTTTTACTGACCTGCTTTCAGCTGCACTCCCTTTCTCCTTTTGCTTCTCTGCCTTCGTTTGCTTCTCTGCCTTCGCCACGTGCTTGTGGGTAAAAAAGAAAAAAAAGTTCCATGAGACTTTCTAACTTCTTGCGAGAAGTTAGAAAGTCTCATGGAACTTTTTTTTTTTTGTCTCACAAACACATGAAGGCCGAGAAGGACAGGAGAAAGGGAATGCTGCTGAAAGCAGGTGAGTAAAAAAATGCATGGGGGAGGTGAGGGCATCTGGGTGGGGGCGGGGGGGACCCAGGCAATGCGTCATGCAGCTCCAGCGGAATCTCCACTGAAGACTGCGTGAGGCTGCCTGCCGCCCCCTAGGCCGCCGCCAATCAGCTGGAGCTGCGCGCTTTGATCCTGGGCTCTCAGTAGGACCCAGGCAACGTGCAGTTCCAGCTGACTTTGCCACAAGCCTCTGCAGCACTGCTGCCGCTTCACCTCATCCACTTTTACACTTTTTTTTACATATTTTTACATTTTTTTTTTACATTTTTTTTTACAGTGCTGTTCAACCCGTCCTACGCGTACCACCAGCCAGGCGCTCGCGTACCACTGGTGGTACGCGTACCACAGGTTGAAAAGCCCTGTTTTACACAATAATGAACTGCAGTATAACGCAAGGATTTACACAGAGAAAGAATGTTCATATGTTGACTAAGCCTTTAAATGCAGGCAAACATCAAAAGTGTGTAAAAGCATTTGGGTTAACAGCTGTTTAGCTTTAAATGGGAGGAGTGTCAAGGTAATGATTTAGAAGCTAACCAGCTGTTGTAATGTAAGATGTAATAATGGGAATGACTCAGCAGGGTCTGTGTCTCTTTAAGAGCAAGCAGGGTGTGTATGTCTTTAAGAGCTTTGTATAAAAGGGAAGGCTCCGCAGATGTGTTCTCTCTCTTCCGTTTTCCTGCTGTAACTGCTGTGTGTTGGAGCCTGCTGTATTAACACATGTATGTATATTGTTCCTGGTGTATGATATTGTAGATAGTGTAAGATAAACCAATTTTAAAATTGAAAAAGAATTAAAAATTGAAAAAATAATTTAAAATTAAAAATGATATTTAAGCATTGAAAAAAGATTAAAATTTGAACAAAGAATTTTAAAAAAAGGAATTTAGAGATTTTAAAATTTAAGTATTTACAAGAGTTCTTGGCCTTTTATGAAGTAATATGCACTTCTTTTTTGTTGAAAATCTCAGGCTGTTTTCTAGGAGATGCTTTGCTCTTAACTCTCTACTCCCTGCCTTGAAAGTTTATCCCTTTCCTCCCTGTCCACAAGTGTTTTGCACTTATCCTTTTCTTCCCTGCTTTCTTGCGCTTTAGTTGCCTGGCCACTGCTGGGGTTTTCAGGTACGATGCGCTGATGTGGGCAATCTGCTCCACTTAGCTGGTCTGCCGCCTGCTCTCAGCTGCTGTTGGTCTGCCACGCTGCTCTCAGCCGCTGCTGTGGGTGCCACTACTCAGTTGGTCCTCTGCGCTGCTCTTAGCCACTGCTGGTCCACCGTGCTGCTCTTAGTCGCTGCTCTGACCACTTCGCTCCTATGCCACTTAGCTCTGCACTGCTGCTGCTCAAGGTCTGCCATGCTGCTCACAGCCGCTGGTCTGCTGCCACCTAGTTCCATTTCACCACTGCTCTGTGGCCTCCGTTTGTACTGCACTGCCTCTACTCAGGTGTCAGGCTAGGTCACTGGGCTGCCTCTCTGTCTCTCTGTCTCTCAGATTGGCTGTCTCTCCTCTCAGATGGGTCGCCAGGCCACCTCTCAGTTGGGACACTGGGCTGGGTCTCAGCTGGGCCACCTCTCACCTCTTTGTTCTAAGAGTTCAAGTTCTCTTTTTGTTCCCTCCTGTAGCTAATCTTGATGTTGCCCTCTTGATATGGTTTGTAATCCACACGTATTTAAAATGACAGATGAATAAAATTTGCAAAGTAAAACAAAATCTCAGCTTAAAGGAAAAAATAATATAGTATAATTATATAAATAATAAAAAATAAAGCAAATAAAGAATTGGACTCAATTGGGAGTCTGGTTTGCATTGTAGCACTACAGCCAAGAGAAAATGGAGCTCTGCTCCCCCATGGCCGATTTCACCTGCCAGGGGGCCCTAAAAGGGTCTAAAGTCACCCCAGAGAGGCGATGAAAAAGGAAGGGACTCTCGTCGATCATGGAGAGATGGCGGTTGATCCTTTTGATTGTAGGAAAGCCCTCCAAACCAGCAGGGGAAAGACTGGCTGCATTCCTGTGGTCAGCCTGAAGCTACTGACAACCGAAGAAAGAAAGCACTAATTAGCAGATCGTAAACAGCGTGCTTGGAACTCAGTGAGAATATTGATCCTTTCTTTACTACTTTGCAACTGGATTTCCTGGAAAAGACAAATTCCCAAGAAGCAAAAAAACCCCAAATGTGAGAAGGAAGGGGATTGCTGCCCCACCCTTCCAGAGAAATGGAAGCGACGTTTTAATTCTTTATGGGGGATAGAAATACATAACATCAAAGTGGAAGTAATACAAAGCTATAGCCTTGACAAACTTGAAAACTGAGGAAACTGTTAAGATTTTCTCTTTGAAAGAATATTGGGGTGAAGTACAAGAAATTAACTTTTCGTTTTAAGAGTTGGAAAATGGATATTTAGTGACATCTAGTGGTGGAATAGAGTATAGCACCATAGTTATGGCTGGAGTGAACTTGGCAGAATGCCCAGACTTAGATAACTATTGAGCTTCTTTGATGTTTGGTGACTCTTAGTTCAACAGAGAGCAGCTGGCAACGGAGAAAAACACTTTGGGCTATTTTCTACAGGGTGGGAGCTATAATTGTTTTGAAACCTGCTGACCTTCCTGTATTACAAATATTGACTGAAGTCTGACTTTTAATTTTAAGAACTATTTGGAGTGAAAAGAAAATTTGATTTTTGGCTACTTTTGTCTGGGAGAGACTTATAGACTGTTTTTTAAGGGTGGTTGAACATTTTGGATTACAAACATCGGCTGACTGATAATTTTTGAACTACTGAACAGAAGAACTGTTACAAAATATTACCTTTAGTGGTGGACCTATATTTTGGGACCTATTGGATTATAAAAGCTACACATAAAGACTATAAGAACTTTATGAGACACTGCTGTCTTGCTGTATTGATTCTAAGATTGGTTGTGTCAGTTAAGGCCAATACTTGGGGAATACAATGGTATATCTGGAAGGGGGAAACAAAATGGGTGTTTCATACCTAGCTAAAAGTGGGAAAAACCATCCTCAATATCTTCCCCTGAAACCCCCAGCTCAGTATATCAGGGAACTGTAGGAGTGACACTCCAACAAGAAAAAGCCAATATTTTCAAGAAGGAAATGCGGTCTATGTTGCAATCAATTCAAGAGGCAATTATTTCACATAAAGAAGACTCAAGAAGAAACCATGATGAGACTAAAAAGAAGTTTGACAATATAAATGAGCAAGTCTTTAACTTAAACCTATAACTAATAAACCCTCAGAAAATGAATATAAAGAATGAACAAGCAAGTCAGAAAACAGAAGACAAATCAGAGGAAATTGACCCAAAGATGGAGGATCTAAAGGAAGGAAATTACAGACTGGCACACGCAAATAAAAATCTGGAAGATTTAACCATAATACCGGAAATGGAAAAAATATCCTATTTCTTAAGACCTCAAAATATACCTGAGGATAAGGAAGAAGACCTTATTGAATGGACTATAGAACTGTTAGGTGAAATGTTAGAAATTGGAAAACAAGAAATGAAAAGAGAAGCTGAAGGAGAAGGAAAGTGGGAGTTGTTTAATGAATATAAATGGGTTGAACTCCCCCTCAAAAATACTCTACCCAAATTGTCTTTCCTATTTCAAACAATATCCATAAAAACAGAGGAAGAATCCTTTGGTGACCTAAATACATTGACTTGGAAAGTTATTTGGCAAAGGAAGAAAGCCAGAGTTAGACTGAAGAAAATAGAAGATCTGACTTACCAGATGGGACATCATATGAATAAACCTGCATTCAAATATGGCTAAAAGAACAGATAACCTTTCAATATAAAAAGAGTTTTATAATTAGATATGATTTATATTTAGGATAGCACACTTCTTTATGATAGGGGAAATATGAAAATACTAGGATGGTTTGTATAAGTGGAGCTTTTGGTCACCCAAATGTAACTAACATTGAGAAAACTATAACGGATAAAGATACTTTGAATATTGAGGGGAAATTAAAGCTAAATAAGAGCTGGAAATACAGGATATTGACTTAACAAGGGGACTTTAATTGCAAATACAACTAAGACATGAGTGGGTTAGAAGAGATGTTACAAACTGATACTATATTATGTATAATGCTAGAAAATTATGATGAGGATGTGTATGCTTAATTTTGCATGTATTAATAGCAGTAAGATTTGTATTTGCTCAGTGTTGGGAAAATGAAAATACCATTGGAAGAAGAGAGGATCAAGAAAACACCGGACTGTGTAGTATTGGACAGATCTATGTTGAGGAAGTTAATATGTATTACTGAATAACAAATGGACCCAGACAACACATTGTTTACTAAGCACGTATGTGTGATGACCCAGGGCACAGCACAGAGGCAATACAGTCAGCTGGCAATTCAAACCGCCCTTTAATTGCTCCAGAAGCATGGGTCTGCCAGAAGCATGCCGTAAATTGCACCCCCCGATCTGACACTACTCGGTCCGGTAATTCCAGGAAGGGACAAAGAGGGAGGGAAGGAAGGAAGGAAGGGACAATGAGAGAGAGGGAAGGAAGGAAGGAACAATGGAAGGGAGGGAGGGAAGGAAGGAAGGAAGGGACAAAGAGGGAGGGAAGGAAGGAAGGAAGGAAGGAAGGAAGGAAGGAAGGAAGGAAAGGACAATGGGAGGGAGGGAAGGAGGAAGAGACAAAGAGGGAGGGAAGGAAGGAAAGTAGGAAGGAAGGGACAATGGGAGGGAGAGAGGGAGGGAAGGAAGGCTCCCATGCCTGTCCCACCCCCTCCACCAGAGACCCACGGATCCCCCCCACATCCCCGCCCGCACCCCCCACAGGCACCCTGCAATCTGAGTGATGAGCTGGCCATGCCCCCCTGGCCATTGACTTCACTTGTCAAAAAGTTGCAAAAGGTGATCACATGACCCTGGGGATGCTGCAACAGTCATAAGTGTGAAAAATTGTTATAAGTCACTTTTTTCAGTGCCGTTGTAACTTTGAACAGTCACTAAGTGAATTGTAAGTCGAGGACTACCTGTACTTTATCATTTTTTTCCTCTTTTTTTTGGGTCATCAAGTTTTTGACACCTTGCTGGGAGACTGGTGGTACTCGGATATTGCCTTATCCTAAAAGTGGTACAATGGGTGAAAAGGTTGAAAAGCCCTTAGGTAGATAACCACAAACTTATCCAGCAGGTCCCTGAACACATCATGCATAAAATGCATGAACACTCCAGGCACGTTGGTCAAGCCAAATGGCATAACAGTACACTCAAAGTGTCCATAATGTGTCCGGAAGGCCATCTTCCACTCATCTCCAGCTCGAACTCGGACCAAGTTGTAGGCTCCCCACAAGTCCAACTTAGTAAATATTTTGGCCTGGCGGAGTCGCTCGATGAGTTCGGGGATGAGCGGGAGTGGGTAGCGATTACGAACCGTGATGGCATTCAATTTCCGGTAATCACAGCACAGTCTGAGCTCCCCCGACTTCTTCACGAAGAGCACTGGCGCAACCAACGGGGAGGTAGAAGGCCGTATAAACCCCTTCTGGAGGTTCTTGTCAATGAAGTCTCTCAAGGCTGCCAACTCTGGTTCCGACAGGGAGTAAATCCGGCCAACCGGCAATTTGGCATCGGGCACCAAATCAATTGGGCAGTCATAAGACCGATGCGGGGGCAACTGATCTGCCTCTTTTTCCCCAAACACATCGGCATAATCCCCCAACTCTGCCGGTAGGTCCAGGTCCACATGTGTAGCCACATTTCCTGCGCAGGCATGTAGGTGATGGTTGGCACACTTCTTGCCGGGGAACCGCACTGCCCCAGACGACCAGATAATATGCGGATCATGAGCCCGTAACCACTCCAGCCCCAGCACCACCAGGAAGTGGGGAACTGTAGCCACATAAAACACGGCTTCTTCCACATGCGGCCCAATACGCATGTGAAGGGGTCTGGTCGCAGCAACCACCGGGCCTGAACAAAGGGGCCAACCATCAATCGTCTCCAAGACCGGTGGTGATACCTGCTGCTGGGGAATGGACCACTGTGTGGCAAAGGCCGAGTCCATGAAATTGGCCGTAGCCCCCGAGTCCCGAAATTGGCCGTAGCCCCTGAGTCCACCAGGGCCTGGACCTCCACTGCTCCTTGACCAGGCACGAACACACTCGCTGCTAACACCAGGTGCTTTACAAGAGTCAGTTGTGGTGGAGGTGATTGGCCCGTCACCAAGCGAGCCCGACCTACGGAGCCCTCTAGGCCGGGCCCTGCCCGTTTCCCACCGCTGCTTTGGGTGCCTTCACAGGACACTTGGCTGCCATATGGCCTGGACCGCCGCAATACAGGCAAAGGCCTTTGCGGCGGCGCCGATCCTTTCCATCTTGGGTCAGTCGAGGCTGTGCAGCCCCCGACTGCATTGGCTCATCCAGAGGCGGTACCGACGGTGCCACTGTCTTGACAGGTGATGGCAAAACTCTGCATAATTGTCCAGCAGCGGGTTGGGCTGGGTCAGCAGGGCTGTCGCCCAACGTGCCGCCGATCCTGACAAAAGGCTTATCAAAAACCCCACCTTATCCCGGTCAGTGGGGAAGTCCTCGGGTCGAAGGCTCATATACAGCTGGCACTGCCCCCAAAACACTGGGAATTGGGCCAGTGAGCCATCAAATTTCTCCGGCACTGTAACAGGGCATTTGCGGCATGGGCGAGCTGCTTGCATCTGGGCAACCTGCGCAGTCAGGAGGGCCACCTGCTGGGTTAATTGATCATTTTCTGCATGTAGCTGTTCCATGGTCGCCCAACGTGGTCTGGAGGAGCAATTTGGAGTGGGTCGGGAACGAAATGTGATGACCCAGGGCACAGCACAGAGGCAATACAGTCAGCTGGCAATTCAAACCGCCCTTTAATTGCTCCAAATTTTCCCCAAATGCTCCCACGTTTCTGGCAAGCCTCAAAACAAAGGAAGACACAAACACCTTCAGCCGCCTCTGGCTGCAAGTAGTTTCACACACAGTCTGATTAGAAGAGTAGTTTACTCAAGGCCACGGAGATAACAAGGAATGACACATACATCCAAAATCTAACGAGTCTGTGGAAATACAAGCTTGCCTGAGCAGTTTCAGAAGAGAAGCCAAAATACAATCCGAGGTCTTTGAACATCCAAACAACATTGTCAGTCAGTCCAATGTTCAGAGTTTCTGGGTTTCCAAGCAGAAATCACAACACAGAACAAGAGATCAGCAACAACACACAAAACTCCAAGGAATCAGCGTTTGTTCCTGACAAATGCCTCTCCCCACAGTGTCTCCTTAAGTCTCAGTCTCCAGGTGTGCCTTGTGGAGAGCGGCGGGACGCTCTCTTCCCGAGTAGTTGAGCCTGCCTGCGTTGTTCTCTCCTTCTCTCCACTCTCCGTGCTCTAGGATCAGGAGGGGGTGGCCCTTGCTCATCACCTGAACTCTGTCTCTCCTGTTCATCCTGTCCCAATCCTGAAAGGCCCTGGCCTGCCTCTGCCTGCTCTTCCCCACATTCCTCTGAAGCCACAGACACCTCTCCCTCGACCTCCATAGGGTCCCGTTCCAGCTCATTTTCCTCATCAGATTCAGGCTCCGACGGAGGCATGACAGTATGACTTGTAATAAAAGAAAATAAAAATAAATAAAAAAGAATTGGACTCAATTGGACTTCATTTTGTTATCTTTAGGATTGGGCCTGACAAGTACACAGTAGGCAAGGTTATGTACACATTAAATTGTGTCAGTAGTACAGGGGGAGGGTCTGGCTCAGTTGACCCCCTCTTTTTACCCATTCTGCACTTGAGCTCTGATTGGTCGAAAACAGGTCACATGACCTGATTAAGCCCCACCCACCCACTCCCACCTACGAGCACTGATTGGCCCATTGACTTAAGCCCCACCCACCCCGCACATGAGTATTACATATAGTAGAGCCTCAAAAGGCAAAAGTGAATTTTTTCCTTTAACATTACTTTGTACATTATAAAAAATGGATAACAAAACTGTTCATGAGTTGCGTGCTATTGCAAAACAGCGAGGCTTGACGGACTTCTATAGGCTCAGAAAGGCTGAATTGGTTGCTCTACTTAAGTACGCCTACAAAACCATTACTCGACGAGCCAGTTCCAAATATACAGTTTGCGCCTCTTACATCAACACCTTACAAACCTCCAACACTTACCTCAATAGTAAAAAAAAGTTTACAACACCATCAACACATTTGCTGATTGGATTATTAACCATACACCCGAAGAACCAAAGAGAGTTGTGAATGAAAAACTCAATGCACTCAAAACACAAGTCCATTCTATCTTTGACAAGCTTTATAATAACAAACCGTGAGTCAGAGAAAACAAGAAGGCTATCAAAGGAATTGCAAAGCAATACAGTATCGACGGTATCGATGGAGTTGACCCCATTCCGTTTCTAAGACGGGCGAGAAGCAAAGTCGTCAATCTGTTGGGTAATAATCGCGCGATAAAAGTTAACTTGGTTCTTAATTGCATGATGGAACAAGTCTATATGAAAAGCGGAGAAGTTATCAGCGACGACGCTCCATTTCGATCAATGATGGAAACAATATTAGAAGCGACCGACCTCGACAAAACGTACAACAAAGCTGTCGATAAGTTGATGGAGTCCATGGCGACGTTCCAAATGCGAGGCAGTAACTGGAGGTTCAAAGCCATGCAAAGGTTGGATATAAACATTGTTAAATACATACCGTTAAAGGGTAAATCATACATTCCATTGCTGAAAGAGTGAACAAAAAAGTGATTGTCAATGTGAAGAACAATGATGACAAATGCTTCATGTGGTGCGTGGCACGAGCATTGAATCTGGTAGACCATAACGCTGAAAGAATATCAAAAGTATTGAGAAAACAAGCCGAGAACCTCGATTGGAGCGGTATCAAATTCCCGGTTGCTGTCAAGGAAAATGTTTACAGAAGATTTGAACAAAACAACATCAGTCTTAATGTCTTTGGTTATGCAACATTTGTTTTCCCGATGTACGTTTCCAAACATCAAAGCGATAAAGTTGTAGAGCTGCTGCTTATTTCCGACAATAACAAGAAGCACTATACCTGGATAAAAAAACTTTAACAGACTGATGGCAGAGCATACAGATAATTCAGTCCATTCAATGCACTATTGCAGAAGATGTTTAACCGGTTACTGAATGAAAGAATCTCTTAAGAAACATGACGATCTTTGCTCAAAGCATGAAGCTGTAAGGATAGACCTCCCAGAAGCTGATACGACGCTATATTTTAAGAACTACATCAGATCGAAGAGAGTGCCGTTTGTAGTGTATGCTGACTTTGAATCGTTCAATAAACCAATAGATATGTGCCAGCCAAACCCCGAAAAGTCTTACAGGTACAAGTATCAAAAGCACGTTCCAAGCTCGTTTTGCTATTATATAAAATGCTTTGATGATACGATATATGAACAAGACCCAGTTTCATTTGTTGCAGAAAGTGAGAAAGATGATGTAGCGCAGATATTTGTTGACTCGCTTGTGCAAAACATTAAGGATATATATCATCGGTTCAAGTTCCCAAAGAGGATGATATTTACAGAAGACGACAGAGATACAAGTATGCTACTAGGTGTCATATATGCAAAATAAATTATGGAATAATAAAAAAGTTAAGGATTACTTTCACTTGCCAGGAAGGTTTGGAGATGCAGCTGCCGCTAAATGCTTCATATGCGAACACAAGTTGAATGATTTTGATAAAGTTTGTGATCATTGTCACTATACAGGAAAGTTTAGAGGTGCAGCGCACTATTACTGTGATCAAAAATATAAAGTGCTAAAGTTTATCCCCGTAATATTCCATAACCTTTCCACGTACGACAGCCATCTAGTCATCAAAAATCTGCGAGGCGACAACAACGAAAGAATAAATTGCATACCAAATAATGAGGAAAAATACATTTTGTTCATCTGAGAGGTTGTCCTTGACAAGTTTGTTAAGGAAGTAAAAAAAGTGTTTGTTAAGGAAGGAAAAAAGAGATGAGGAAGAAAGAAAAGTGATCATTAAGCAAGAATTGCGATTTGTCGACAGCTTCAGGTTCATGCTTGCAAGCCTTGATGCTTTGAAGAAGAATCTCAGCAAAGAGCAGTGCAAAAATTTGGCAAAGGTATACAGCGGAAAACAGTTTGATCTATTGTTGAGGAAAGGAATTTACCCCTACAAGTACATGGACTCCGTTGAAAGGTTAGACAAAACCGAACGGCCTCCAAAGTCCGCCTTCTACTTGAAACTGAGCAACGCAGAGATAAGTGACAATGACTACAAGCACGCAAAGGAGGTGTGGAAAGAATTTGGTTGCAAGATGCTTCACGATTACCACAACCTGTACAACAAGAGTGACATGTTGCAATTAGCCGACCTCTTCGAGAATTTTAGAGATGTTTGCATGGAAAACTATAAACTAGATCCCGCCTGGTACTATACATCGCCGGGACTCGCTTGGGATGCGGCACTGAAGTTGACGAAGGTTGAATTGGAGTTGTTGAGCGATTACGACATGCTGCTTATGATAAAGCAAGGAATACGTGGCGGAGTCAGTACCATCTCAAATCAATTTGCTTTCACAAACAAGTACATGGGTGAAGTGTATGACAGTAGAAAGCCTTCTTTGTTCATTACTTATCTGGATGCTAACAACCTGTACGGATGGGTTCGTGGATTTAAATGGATGGAAGAAACAGAACTAAACGACTGGAAAACCATTACGAGTCAAGATGGGTTCGGTTGTATTCTCGAAGTCGACTTGGAATACCCGAAAGAGCTGCACGATCTTCACAACGATTATCCTCTGGCCATGGAAAATATTATTCCCAAAGGATCAAAGGTATAAAAGCTGATACCCAACTTGTACGATTAAACAAAATATGTTGTGCACTACGAAAACTTGAAACTGTACGAGAGTCTCGGGATGAAGATCATCAAAATTCACAGCGGAATAAAGTTCGAAGAAGAGCCCTGGTTGAAAAAGTAAATCAATCTGAACACCGGCTTGAGAATGAAAGCCACTAATGCTTTTGAGAAAGCTCATGAACAACAGCGTCTTTGGCAAGACCATGGAAAACATCGAGAATCGCGTCGACATACGGTTGGTTACGAACGAGAAACAGTTGTTGAAACTAACCGCTCAACCAAACTAGGACAGATTCATGATATTTGACAAAAACTTGATCGCCGTTCACATGAGAAAAACAATGCTGGAATATGACAAACCTATATATCTAGGTGAGGCTATACTGGACTTGAGCAAGATATTGATGTACGATTTCCACTACAACTACATCAAACCCAAGTATGGAGATAGAGCAAAGTTGTTGTTTACCAACACCAACAGTCTAATGTATAAGTTAAAGACCAAAGATTTGTACGCAGACATCGCCGACAACATGGAGAAGCTATTTGATACGAGCAATTACTCAAAGAACCATCCGTCTGGAATAAAAACTGGGGTTAATAAAGTGATCGGTATGACTTCCGGTTCCGGTCGCAGCGCCAGCAGTCGCGCAAAGAGTATGTTCTCTTTGCCGGCCGGTTTCCCCCCGCCGGTAGACCCTGGACAGGGTCGAAAGTCGCCCCGGAGAGGCGACCGCCGTGGAGGAGGACACTCGTTGATCGCGGAGGGAGCGGCAGCTCCCTCTGCAGTCCGAGAAATCACCTTTGGGCCGACGGGGAAAAGATCGGCCAGTAACATGGCCGATCACTTAGCTGCTCTGGCCGAAAGTCACAGCAACATCTAAGCAAAAAGAACCACCGTGGAAGATCCGGGTGAGACCTTTCCTTCCCTCTTCATAACCTATCTACTTCCCTGTGAAAAAACCTTTAGAAATTATTTCCCTACCTTGAGAAGGCAGCGTTCAGATACTCGGGAAAACGGGCTTAGAAAAAATAATTAATTTTTATTGTCTATCTGAGCTGTTGGAATTCGGGGATCCTGGAAAAAAAAAATCCTTACTGTGACTCTTTTTCTCTACTTGCTTGTTTTCAGCTTAAGTGGAAACTCTTAGGGAGGGGGGTGGAGTGTTTTTCTGCCTCCCCCCCCTCCTGACCATTATTGTCTACTTTAAAACAATCCTTTGGCTTGTATGGTTACAATGTATCTTTGGCGTGAAGCCCAGACATTCCTATTGTTACAAAGTAACCATTTTCAGCTGCTTCTACTCCCTGCACTTGGTGTGACACCCAGACACTTGTATCTCTTTTGGAACTTGCTCAATTTTCTACCTGTTGTTCTTGACTTTATAACACAAAATATACTTCCCTGAAAAATGGATTTTCTCGCTTTAGGATTACAATATAATAATTGACTTTTAAGACATCCTTTTCTATTATTTCTTTGGATTATAAAGCAGATATTCACAAGACTGATTGGGACTTTTGCTGTTTTTATCTTTGTACTTGCTTTTTCCTATTTCTGTTTGGATTTTATATTTTATAATATTGCAATTTATCTTCTAAGCTGAAATTTCACTAAAAAAACGAAGAATGGAATCCCACTCACAGCTTAACTATGGACTTATACTAGAAAAAAAATTGGAAATGAAAGAGGAATTAAAAGAACATTTTAGAATGCTCAGGAAAAGGGATGTTCCAGAGTTAAAAACTGAATTTCAACTTTTGACTGAACATGACACACAACCAGATTTACAACTTAACGATATGGAGGAAATATATTTACAATCTATTGAAGAGGAAGATGCTACACTTTATATGCAAATGATGGAGACCTCGGATGATCAAGAGCAGAATTCAACTAAAACATCTATAACCCTAAAAGCAACAGGAATACATTTTCAAATACAAGACATTAAAAATGCTGACAATATGAACAAACAACGAATAATCACCATAATGATTAAGACTGATTACATAGTGCAGACAACACTGGAAAAAAGAGAAGAAGACTACGATCGGATTCAATTGTGGAAAAATGTGTATTGCCAAACACTAAGATGGGAGGAACTAGAGGCCCTATTGTGGAAACCTGCTTGGCACAAAAAGAAAGCTAGAATTAGGTTTAAAAATGAGAGTTAAAATTTTATCTGACGGGTAAAAATGGCTTTTAGAGACTTTGACTGAGCTAATATTTTTGAGATTTCTAAGGTTTAAGATTTTGGTCTGAGTTAATATTGAGGTAAATTATTGATTTGATTATGGTCTGGAATGGCAATATGGAAAATTGGAAAATCTAAAACTAAAGGAGTTGGACTGAGATTGGTGAAACATTTCTGATATTTTTACTTACAATAATTGAATGTTAATTAGAAATGCATTAAGTGGACTAAATTAAAATAAGTGAGGAATTTCTAGAGATTTGGATTGATTTATAAAAATATTTGATAGAGTACAGAAAATAGAATATAGTTGAGAAATATGAATATATATATATATATATATATATATATATATATATATATATATATATATATATATATATATATATGTCTTTGATAACTGCAAAAATACGAATCCCGGGCATATCTGTTCAATAACACAGTCCTCGATCTCCGGGAGAAATATAAACCAGCTGTTTATTGTTAAAAAGTTTAAAACAATAAAAACAACTATTTACAATATTAAAACAACTTAGCTTTCGCTGGTCCTCTGCCAGCGTCCTCAGAGTAAAGTTTTGGGGTGGAAATTACTTTTATAAACCTTTCTAGCCTAACTGCTTACTCATTGACCGTGTGATAGGGCCATCCGTCCTGGCTGACCGTAATTGCCTTAATTGTCCCGCCTCCTCTTTTTTGCACCCCAGTTCTCCAACCTTCCTCCCTCCCATCCTTGTCAATCCCCTCCTTCCTGGCGTTGCCGCCGTTGGCTTGCTTTCCAGCTGCTCCCCCGTACTCGTTCTGGGCCTTACACCCAGATCCGGTGTCTTAGATGCCTTCCCATTGCCGCTCCCCTCCTTTCCATCCCGTTTGTCTGCCCGTTGTTCCAGTCTTCCACTATCTATCCCTATTAGTGCTATTTCCTCCGATTTCCTTCCGCGCTTGGATGTGCGTGCGCACAGCCGTATCCCGTCCCTCTGCCTCGTCTGCCTACGATCAGCTGGGCTATCTGCCGGCTCACTCCTGAATTCACCTCCTCTCATCCTTGCAGATCCTATCCTTCCTAATGTTGCTGCCGTTGGTGCGTTAGCCAACTGCCTCACCTTCCCCCCCTCCTTCTTATCCCTTTGAACCATCCGCTGTACCTGCCTTCCATTATCTATCCCTCTGGGTCCTATTCCTTCCAATCTTTCTGCATGCCTGGGTGTGCGCATGCACAGCCGCATCCTATCCTTCTGCCTCATCTGCCTAAGCTCAGCTGAGCCACCTGCTGCCTCGCCCTCAGTTCCACCCTCTCCCTTCCTTACCGATCTTATCCTTCCTGGTGTCATCGCTCCTGATGCGCCTTCCACCCCCACCCCCACACGCGTTTTGGGTCGCGCGGCTAGGTCTGGCATCCTCACTGCCCCCCCATTGGCCATTCCGGGCCGCACGTCCAGATATGCTTTTAATGTCTGATATGCCGGGGGCAATTCTACGTGTCGATTAATCGAGCCCGCATCTGAGAACCAGGCCTCCTTCAGTAGGCGCCCTCCTTTGGAGGCATCCTGGGCGATGGCTTTTGCCCCCATGAAGTCAAATGAGTGTCCATTATTCATCATATGCGTCCATATTTGGGAATACTGCTCCTGCCTTTTGACGGCCAATTTGTGTTCATGTACCCTGGTTTTTATCCGTTTGGCCGTCTCTCCCGTGTAATTACACTGGCAATCCTTGCAGTGCACCCTATGGACCACCGATGATTTTTCCTCCTCTGGCAGTGGTTCCTTAGGGCGCATCGTTTTCATGCGGAGTGTTTGGTCGGGTCGGTGGGCCACCCTGATGTTATGCGGCGCTAATATGCGAGCCGTTGCCTCTGACACCCCCTGGACGTAAGGTATCGTTGTCCAGGATATTGTCCCTAGGTCCTCTGGTGCTCTACGGGGTTCCTGGCGCTTACTATATCTTTGGACAAAACTGGCCGGGTAGCCGTTCCACCTGCATACCTGGTGGAGATGGGCAGGTTCCACTTGCTTGGCCTTTTTGGTACTGCAATGCGTATCTATACGTGCAAATAACGTCCGAATGCATGCGATCTTGTGGGCTGCCGGGTGGTTGCTCGTGTAATGCAGCATCCTGTCGGTATGGGTCGCTTTCCTGTATACCGTTGTGTGGAGGGTGCCGTTGGCTTGGCGCGTGACTAATACGTCCAGAAAGGCCAAACTACCGTTGGCTTCCTCCTCCGCTGTAAATTGTATGTCCGGGAACATCGCATTCAATCTTTCCATAAAGGCAGCTTTTTCAGTCCGTTTAACGATAGCGAACGTATCGTCCACATATCTGGCCCAAAATTCTGGGTGGTAAACGGCCATTGCCTTAGCCTCCAGGCACTGTAGGACCGCCTCAGCGATAACACCCGAGATGGGAGACCCCATCGGCGTGCCCTTGATTTGTTCATACATCGTGTCCTGGAACGTGAAATGTGTTCTCAGACACAACTGCAGCAGTTTGATGACGTCTTCCATCTTAAGGGAACCATGACTTTGCAATCCCTTTAGCTGTAATAGATCTTTTATAGTTGAAACAGCCAGCTCTTGTGGGATAGATGTGAACA
Organism: Azemiops feae; assembly: GCA_023970755.1. Lineage (NCBI taxonomy): Eukaryota > Metazoa > Chordata > Lepidosauria > Squamata > Viperidae > Azemiops > Azemiops feae. The sequence goes on along the minus strand of JALGBA010002295.1, from coordinate 107,248 downwards.
ACGACGTCACATCAAATGAAATCATGGTCTCATCATCTTGTATTCTCACTGCTTTGAGTCTCTGTAGGAACTCCTGCGACGATTTTACCGTGGTTGTACCATCCTCTACTATATGCTGTAGCCGCTGACTTAGCCATCTAGCCAGGCCAAACATTGGTGTACCCCTAAACGCCACAATGGGTCTTAAAGGGATCCCCTCTTTGTGTATTTTTGGCAAGCCGTAGAATCTCGCCATTGCCGAGTCCCTAGGCCGTATGGCCCTCAGCTCTTCTTCATTCATTCCCCCCCGTCTTTTAAGCCTATCCATGATTTTATTGAGCTGATTCTTCATGGACGTTGTAGGGTCTATCTTGGTCACTCTATATGCACTGGTGTCGTTTAGTAGTGACTGGGCCTTGCTGTTATATGTGGCCCTGTCCATGACAACCGTGGCCCTGCCCTTATCTGCCGGTAGGATCACAATGGATTTGTCCCTCCGTAGCTCCTCTAGGGCCTTCCTCTCCCCTGCTGGTAAGACGTGGTGTTGTTTGTGGTTCATGAGTAGCCCCGTGACCCGCTGCCTTATAGAGTTTTTTTCTGCGTCGTTAGTAACCATGTTTTGTATTGTAGGTTCCACGGCTGCGATGAAATCAATGGGTTGGGCATCCATCAGATTAAGGCCCGTATCCCATTGTAGTAGCCTGGTTTCCTCATCAGTGAGGCCTCTTGATGACACATTATGGACCAGTCCGGAATTGTGGTTGTAATTATGTGCTCTTTTTAGGGTCTCCATCTTTCTCTGGAGCGTTTCAGTCTTTTGCTGGCGTGCCCTCTGTGTGGTTTCACATATGTGCCGGTTGAAGGTCTCATAATGCTGTTGTGCCAGTGTGGATCGGCAGAGCTCCTGGCACCTCCGAATCCTGGGCAACCCAGTATTAATGCGCCTGTGATGGTCATTAATTAAGGCACGTATAGTCCGGCGCTGGAATTGCCGGACTGCCATCTGTGCTTCTATGGAGTTCACCACCGGCCTCCTACGCAAGGATTTGGGTGGCAAGTCATTGCGGATGCAATCATGTAGGAAGGCCAATTTTCGGTAATTAACGGCCTCCTGTTTGGCAAGGTTCTCCCACCTCCTGGCTTGGAGCAATACTGCTCTTCCGTAAATGTCTTTGATAACTGCAAAAATACGAATCCCGGGCATATCTGTTCAATAACACAGTCCTCAATCTCCGGGAGAAATATAAACCAGCTGTTTATTGTTAAAAAGTTTAAAACAATAAAAACAACTATTTACAATATTAAAACAACTTAGCTTTCGCTGGTCCTCTGCCAGCGTCCTCAGAGTAAAGTTTTGGGGTTGAAATTACTTTTATAAACCTTGCTAGCCTAACTGCTTACTCATTGACCGTGTGATAGGGCCATCCGTCCTGGCTGACCGTAATTGCCTTAATTGTCCCGCCTCCTCTTTTTTGCACTCCAGTTCTCCAACCTTCCTCCCTCCCATCCTTGTCAATCCCCTCCTTCCTGGCGTTGCCGCCGTTGGCTTGCTTTCCAGCTGCTCCCCCGTACTCGTTCTGGGCCTTACACCCAGATCCGGTGTCTTAGATGCCTTCCCATTGCCGCTCCCCTCCTTTCCATCCCGTTTGTCTGCCCGTTGTTCCTGTCTTCCACTATCTATCCCTATTAGTGCTATTTCCTCCGATTTCCTTCCGCGCTTGGATGTGCGTGCGCACAGCTGTATCCCGTCCCTCTGCCTCGTCTGCCTACGATCAACTGGGCTATCTGCCGGCTCACTCCTGAATTCACCTCCTCTCATCCTTGCAGATCCTATCCTTCCTAATGTTGCTGCCGTTGGTGCGTTAGCCAACTGCCTCACCTTCCCCCCCTCCTTCTTATCCCTTTGAACCATCCGCTGTACCTGCCTTCCATTATCTACCCCCCTGGGTCCTATTCCTTCCAATCTTTCTGCATGCCTGGGTGTGCGCATGCACACCCGCATCCTATCCTTCTGCCTCATCTGCCTAAGCTCAGCTGAGCCACCTGCTGCCTCGCCCTCAGTTCCACCCTCTCCCTTCCTTACCGATCTTATCCTTCCTGGTGTCATCGCTCCTGATGCGCCTTCCCCCCCCACCCCCACACGCGTTTTGGGTCGCGCGGCTAGGTCTGGCATCCTCACTGCCCCCCCATTGGCCATTCCGGGCCGCACGTCCAGATATGCTTTTAATGTCTGATATGCCGGGGGCAATTCTACGTGTCGATTAATCGAGCCCGCATCTGAGAACCAGGCCTCCTTCAGTAGGCGCCCTCCTTTGGAGGCATCCTGGGCGATGGCTTTTGCCCCCATGAAGTCAAATGAGTGTCCATTATTCATCATATGCGTCCATATTTGGGAATACTGCTCCTGCCTTTTGACGGCCAATTTGTGTTCATGTACCCTGGTTTTTATCCGTTTGGCCGTCTCTCCTGTGTAATTACACTGGCAATCCTTGCAGTGCACCCTATAGACCACCGATGATTTTTCCTCCTCTGGCAGTGGTTCCTTAGGGCGCATCGTTTTCATACGGAGTGTTTGGTCGGGTCGGTGGGCCACCCTGATGTTATGCGGCGCTAATATGCGAGCCGTTGCCTCTGACACCCCCTGGACGTAAGGTATCATCCAGGATATTGTCCCTAGGTCCTCTGGTGCTCTACGGGGTTGCTGGCGCTTACTATATCTTTGGACAAAACTGGCCGGGTAGCCGTTCCACCTGCATACCTGGTGGAGATGGGCACGTTCCACTTGCTTGGCCTTTTTGGTACTGCAATGCGTATCTATACGTGCAAATAACGTCCGAATGCATGCGATCTTGTGGGCTGCCGGGTGGTTGCTCGTGTAATGCAGCATCCTGTCGGTATGGGTCGCTTTCCTGTATACCGTTGTGTGGAGGGTGCCGTTGGCTTGGCGCGTGACTAATACGTCCAGAAAGGCCAAACTACCATTGGCTTCCTCCTCCACTGTAAATTGTATGTCCGGGAACACCGCATTCAATCTTTCCATAAAGGCAGCTTTTTCAGTCCGTTTAACGATAGCGAACGTATCGTCCACATATCTGGCCCAAAATTCTGGGTGGTAAACGGCCATTGCCTTAGCCTCCAGGCACTGTAGGACCGCCTCAGCGATAACACCCGAGATGGGAGACCCCATCGGCGTGCCCTTGATTTGTTCATACATCGTGTCCTGGAACGTGAAATGTGTTCTCAGACACAACTGCAGCAGTTTGATGACGTCTTCCATCTTAAGGGAACCATGACTTTGCAACCCCTTTAGCTGTAATAGATCTTTTATCGTTGAAACAGCCAGCTCTTGTGGGATAGATGTGAACAACGACGTCACATCAAATGAAATCATGGTCTCATCATCTTGTATTCTCACTGCTTTGAGTCTCTGTAGGAACTCCTGCGACGATTTTACCGTGGTTGTACCATCCTCTACTAGATGCTGTAGCCGCTGACTTAGCCATCTAGCCAGGCCAAACATTGGTGTACCCCTAAACGCCACAATGGGTCTTAAAGGGATCCCCTCTTTATGTATTTTTGGCAAGCCGTAGAATCTCGCCATTGCCGAGTCCCTAGGCCGTATGGCCCTCAGCTCTTCTTCATTCATTCCCCCCTGTCTTTTAAGCCTATCCATGATTTTATTGAGCTGATTCTTCATGGACGTTGTAGGGTCTATCTTGGTCACTCTATACGCACTGGTGTCGTTTAGTAGGGACTGGGCCTTGCTGTTATATGTGGCCCTGTCCATGACAACCGTGGCCCTGCCCTTATCTGCCGGTAGGATCACAATGGATTTGTCCTTCCGTAGCTCCTCTAGGGCCTTCCTCTCCCCTGCTGGTAAGACGTGGTGTTGTTTGTGGTTCATGAGTAGCCCCGTGACCCGCTGCCTTATAGAGTTTTTTTCTGCGTCGTTAGTAACCATGTTTTGTATTGTAGGTTCCACGGCTGCGATGAAATCAATGGGTTGGGCATCCATCAGATTAAGGCCCGTATCCCATTGTAGTAGCCTGGTTTCCTCATCAGTGAGGCCTCTTGATGACACATTATGGACCAGTCCGGAATTGTGGTTGTAATTATGTGCTCTTTTTAGGGTCTCCATCTTTCTCTGGGAGTTTGTCCAAAGATCTAGTAAGCGCCAGGAACCCCGTAGAGCACCAGAAGGACCTAGGGACAATATCCTGGACAACGATACCTTACGTCCAGGGGGTGTCAGAGCAACGGCTCGCATAGTAGCGCCGCATACATCAGGGTGGCCCACCGACCAACAAACACTCCGTATGAAAACGATGCGCCCTAAGGAACCACTGCCAGAGGAGGAAAAATCATCGGTGGTCTATAGGGTGCACTGCAAGGATTGCCAGTGTAATTACACGGGAGAGACGGCCAAACGGATAAAAACCAGGGTACATGAACACAAATTGGCCGTCAAAAGGCAGGAGCAGTATTCCCAAATATGGACGCATATGGTGAATAATGGACACTCATTTGACTTCATGGGGGCAAAAGCCATCGCCCAGGATGCCTCCAAAGGAGGGCGCCTACTGAAGGAGGCCTGGTTCTCAGATGCGGGCTCGATTAATCGACACGTAGAATTGCCCCCGGCATATCAGACATTAAAAGCATATCTGGACGTGCGGCCCGGAATGGCCAATGGGGGGGCAGTGAGGATGCCAGACCTAGCCGCGCGACCCAAAACGCGTGTGGGGGTGGGGGTGGAAGGCGCATCAGGTGCGATGACACCAGGAAGGATAAGATCGGTAAGGAAGGGAGAGGGTGGAACTGAGGGCGAGGCAGCAGGTGGCTCAGCTGAGCTTAGGCAGATGAGGCAGAAGGATAGGATGCGGCTGTGCATGCGCACACCCAGGCATGCAGAAAGATTGGAAGGAATAGGACCCAGGGGGATAGATAATGGAAGGCAGGTACAGCGGATGGTTCAAAGGGATAAGAAGGAGGGGGGGAAGGTGAGGCAGTTGGCTAACGCACCAACGGCAGCAACATTAGGAAGGATAGGATCTGCAAGGATGAGAGGAGGTGAATTCAGGAGTGAGCCGGCAGATAGCCCAGCTGATCGTAGGCAGACGAGGCAGAGGGACGGGATACGGCTGTGCGCACGCACATCCAAGCGCGGAAGGAAATCGGAGGAAATAGCACTAATAGGGATAGATAGTGGAAGACAGGAACAACGGGCAGACAAACGGGATGGAAAGGAGGGGAGCAGCAATGGGAAGGCATCTAAGACACCGGATCTGGGTGTAAGGCCCAGAACGAGTACGGGGGAGCAGCTGGAAAGCAAGCCAACGGCGGCAACGCCAGGAAGGAGGGGATTGACAAGGATGGGAGGGAGGAAGGTTGGAGAACTGGAGTGCAAAAAAGAGGAGGCGGGACAATTAAGGCAATTACGGTCAGCCAGGACGGATGGCCCTATCACACGGTCAATGAGTAAGCAGTTAGGCTAGCAAGGTTTATAAAAGTAATTTCCACCCCAAAACTTTACTCTGAGGACGCTGGCAGAGGACCAGCGAAAGCTAAGTTGTTTTAATATTGTAAATAGTTGTTTTTATTGTTTTAAACTTTTTAACAATAAACAGCTGGTTTATATTTCTCCCGGAGATCGAGGACTGTGTTATTGAACAGATATGCCCGGGATTCGTATTTTTGCAGTTATCAAAGACATTTACGGAAGAGCAGTATTGCTCCAAGCCAGGAGGTGGGAGAACCTTGCCAAACGGGAGGCCGTTAATTACCGAAAATTGGCCTTCCTACATGATTGCATCCGCAATGACTTGCCACCCAAATCCTTGCGTAGGAGGCCGGTGGTGAACTCCATAGAAGCACAGATGGCAGTCCGGCAATTCCAGCGCCGGACTATACGTGCCTTAATTAATGACCATCACAGGCGCATTAATACTGGGTTGCCCAGGATTCGGAGGTGCCAGGAGCTCTGCCGATCCACACTGGCACAACAGCATTATGAGACCCTCAACCGGCACATATATGAAACCACACAGAGGGCACGCCAGCAAAAGACTGAAACGCTCCAGAGAAAGATGGAGACCCTAAAAAGAGCACATAATTACAACCACAATTCCGGACTGGTCCATAATGTGTCATCAAGAGGCCTCACTGATGAGGAAACCAGGCTACTACAATGGGATACGGGCCTTAATCTGATGGATGCCCAACCCATTGATTTCATCGCAGCCGTGGAACCTACAATACAAAACATGGTTACTAACGACGCAGAAAAAAACTCTATAAGGCAGCGGGTCACGGGGCTACTCATGAACCACAAACAACACCACGTCTTACCAGCAGGGGAGAGGAAGGCCCTAGAGGAGCTACGGAAGGACAAATCCATTGTGATCCTACCGGCAGATAAGGGCAGGGCCACGGTTGTCATGGACAGGGCCACATATAACAGCAAGGCCCAGTCCCTACTAAACGACACCAGTGCATATAGAGTGACCAAGATAGACCCTACAACGTCCATGAAGAATCAGCTCAATAAAATCATGGATAGGCTTAAAAGACGGGGGGGAATGAATGAAGAAGAGCTGAGGGCCATACGGCCTAGGGACTCGGCAATGGCGAGATTCTACGGCTTGCCAAAAATACACAAAGAGGGGATCCCTTTAAGACCCATTGTGGCGTTTAGGGGTACACCAATGTTTGGCCTGGCTAGATGGCTAAGTCAGCGGCTACAGCATCTAGTAGAGGATGGTACAACCACGGTAAAATCGTCGCAGGAGTTCCTACAGAGACTCAAAGCAGTGAGAATACAAGATGATGAGACCATGATTTCATTTGATGTGACGTCGTTGTTCACATCTATCCCACAAGAGCTGGCTGTTTCAACTATAAAAGATCTATTACAGCTAAAGGGATTGCAAAGTCATGGTTCCCTTAAGATGGAAGACGTCATCAAACTGCTGCAGTTGTGTCTGAGAACACATTTCACGTTCCAGGACACGATGTATGAACAAATCAAGGGCACGCCGATGGGGTCTCCCATCTCGGGTGTTATCGCTGAGGCGGTCCTACAGTGCCTGGAGGCTAAGGCAATGGCCGTTTACCACCCAGAATTTTGGGCCAGATATGTGGACGATACGTTCGCTATCGTTAAACGGACTGAAAAAGCTGCCTTTATGGAAAGATTGAATGCGGTGTTCCCGGACATACAATTTACAGCGGAGGAGGAAGCCAACGGTAGTTTGGCCTTTCTGGACGTATTAGTCACGCGCCAAGCCAACGGCACCCTCCACACAACTGTATACAGGAAAGCGACCCATACCGACAGGATGCTGCATTACACGAGCAACCACCCGGCAGCCCACAAGATCGCATGCATTCGGACGTTATTTGCACGTATAGATACGCATTGCAGTACCAAAAAGGCCAAGCAAGTGGAACGTGCCCATCTCCACCAGGTATGCAGGTGGAACGGCTACCCGGCCAGTTTTGTCCAAAGATATAGTAAGCGCCAGGAACCCCGTAGAGCACCAGAGGACCTAGGGACAATATCCTGGACAACGATACCTTACGTCCAGGGGGTGTCAGAGGCAACGGCTCGCATATTAGCGCCGCATAACATCAGGGTGGCCCACCGACCCGACCAAACACTCCGTATGAAAACGATGCGCCCTAAGGAACCACTGCCAGAGGAGGAAAAATCATCGGTGGTCTATAGGGTGCACTGCAAGGATTGCCAGTGTAATTACACGGGAGAGACGGCCAAACGGATAAAAACCAGGGTACATGAACACAAATTGGCCGTCAAAAGGCAGGAGCAGTATTCCCAAATATGGACGCATATGGTGAATAATGGACACTCATTTGACTTCATGGGGGCAAAAGCCATCGCCCAGGATGCCTCCAAAGGAGGGCGCCTACTGAAGGAGGCCTGGTTCTCAGATGCGGGCTCGATTAATCGACACGTAGAATTGCCCCCGGCATATCAGACATTAAAAGCATATCTGGACGTGCGGCCCGGAATGGCCAATGGGGGGGCAGTGAGGATGCCAGACCTAGCCGCGCGACCCAAAACGCGTGTGGGGGTGGGGGTGGAAGGCGCATCAGGAGCGATGACACCAGGAAGGATAAGATCGGTAAGGAAGGGAGAGGGTGGAACTGAGGGCGAGGCAGCAGGTGGCTCAGCTGAGCTTAGGCAGATGAGGCAGAAGGATAGGATGCGGCTGTGCATGCGCACACCCAGGCATGCAGAAAGATTGGAAGGAATAGGACCCAGGGGGATAGATAATGGAAGGCAGGTACAGCGGATGGTTCAAAGGGATAAGAAGGAGGGGGGGAAGGTGAGGCAGTTGGCTAACGCACCAACGGCAGCAACATTAGGAAGGATAGGATCTGCAAGGATGAGAGGAGGTGAATTCAGGAGTGAGCCGGCAGATAGCCCAGCTGATCGTAGGCAGACGAGGCAGAGGGACGGGATACGGCTGTGCGCACGCACATCCAAGCGCGGAAGGAAATCGGAGGAAATAGCACTAATAGGGATAGATAGTGGAAGACAGGAACAACGGGCAGACAAACGGGATGGAAAGGAGGGGAGCGGCAATGGGAAGGCATCTAAGACACCGGATCTGGGTGTAAGGCCCAGAACGAGTACGGGGGAGCAGCTGGAAAGCAAGCCAACGGCGGCAACGCCAGGAAGGAGGGGATTGACAAGGATGGGAGGGAGGAAGGTTGGAGAACTGGAGTGCAAAAAAGAGGAGGCGGGACAATTAAGGCAATTACGGTCAGCCAGGACGGATGGCCCTATCACACGGTCAATGAGTAAGCAGTTAGGCTAGCAAGGTTTATAAAAGTAATTTCCACCCCAAAACTTTACTCTGAGGACGCTGGCAGGGGACCAGCGAAAGCTAAGTTGTTTTAATATTGTAAATAGTTGTTTTTATTGTTTTAAACTTTTTAACAATAAACAGCTGGTTTATATTTCTCCCGGAGATCGAGGACTGTGTTATTGAACAGATATGCCCGGGATTCGTATTTTTGCAGTTATCAAAGACATTTACGGAAGAGCAGTATTGCTCCAAGCCAGGAGGTGGGAGAACCTTGCCAAACGGGAGGCCGTTAATTACCGAAAATTGGCCTTCCTACATGATTGCATCCGCAATGACTTGCCACCCAAATCCTTGCGTAGGAGGCCGGTGGTGAACTCCATAGAAGCACAGATGGCAGTCCGGCAATTCCAGCGCCGGACTATACGTGCCTTAATTAATGACCATCACAGGCGCATTAATACTGGGTTGCCCAGGATTCGGAGGTGCCAGGAGCTCTGCCGATCCACACTGGCACAACAGCATTATGAGACCCTCAACCGGCACATATATGAAACCACACAGAGGGCACGCCAGCAAAAGACTGAAACGCTCCAGAGAAAGATGGAGACCCTAAAAAGAGCACATAATTACAACCACAATTCCGGACTGGTCCATAATGTGTCATCAAGAGGCCTCACTGATGAGGAAACCAGGCTACTACAATGGGATACGGGCCTTAATCTGATGGATGCCCAACCCATTGATTTCATCGCAGCCGTGGAACCTACAATACAAAACATGGTTACTAACGACGCAGAAAAAAACTCTATAAGGCAGCGGGTCACGGGGCTACTCATGAACCACAAACAACACCACGTCTTACCAGCAGGGGAGAGGAAGGCCCTAGAGGAGCTACGGAAGGACAAATCCATTGTGATCCTACCGGCAGATAAGGGCAGGGCCACGGTTGTCATGGACAGGGCCACATATAACAGCAAGGCCCAGTCCCTACTAAACGACACCAGTGCGTATAGAGTGACCAAGATAGACCCTACAACGTCCATGAAGAATCAGCTCAATAAAATCATGGATAGGCTTAAAAGACGGGGGGAATGAATGAAGAAGAGCTGAGGGCCATACGGCCTAGGGACTCGGCAATGGCGAGATTCTACGGCTTGCCAAAAATACACAAAGAGGGGATCCCTTTAAGACCCATTGTGGCGTTTAGGGGTACACCAATGTTTGGCCTGGCTAGATGGCTAAGTCAGCGGCTACAGCATCTAGTAGAGGATGGTACAACCACGGTAAAATCGTCGCAGGAGTTCCTACAGAGACTCAAAGCAGTGAGAATACAAGATGATGAGACCATGATTTCATTTGATGTGACGTCGTTGTTCACATCTATCCCACAAGAGCTGGCTGTTTCAACTATAAAAGATCTATTACAGCTAAAGGGATTGCAAAGTCATGGTTCCCTTAAGATGGAAGACGTCATCAAACTGCTGCAGTTGTGTCTGAGAACACATTTCACGTTCCAGGACACGATGTATGAACAAATCAAGGGCACGCCGATGGGGTCTCCCATCTCGGGTGTTATCGCTGAGGCGGTCCTACAGTGCCTGGAGGCTAAGGCAATGGCCGTTTACCACCCAGAATTTTGGGCCAGATATGTGGACGATACGTTCGCTATCGTTAAACGGACTGAAAAAGCTGCCTTTATGGAAAGATTGAATGCAGTGTTCCCGGACATACAATTTACAGCGGAGGAGGAAGCCAACGGTAGTTTGGCCTTTCTGGACGTATTAGTCACGCGCCAAGCCAACGGCACCCTCCACACAACTGTATACAGGAAAGCGACCCATACCGACAGGATGCTGCATTACACGAGCAACCACCCGGCAGCCCACAAGATCGCATGCATTCGGACGTTATTTGCACGTATAGATACGCATTGCAGTACCAAAAAGGCCAAGCAAGTGGAACGTGCCCATCTCCACCAGGTATGCAGGTGGAACGGCTACCCGGCCAGTTTTGTCCAAAGATATAGTAAGCGCCAGGAACCCCGTAGAGCACCAGAGGACCTAGAGACAATATCCTGGACAACGATACCTTACGTCCAGGGGGTGTCAGAGGCAACGGCTCGCATATTAGCGCCGCATAACATCAGGGTGGCCCACCGACCCAACCAAACACTCCGTATGAAAACGATGCGCCCTAAGGAACCACTGCCAGAGGAGGAAAAATCATCGGTGGTCTATAGGGTGCACTGCAAGGATTGCCAGTGTAATTACACGGGAGAGACGGCCAAACGGATAAAAACCAGGGTACATGAACACAAATTGGCCGTCAAAAGGCAGGAGCAGTATTCCCAAATATGGACGCATATGGTGAATAATGGACACTCATTTGACTTCATGGGGGCAAAAGCCATCGCCCAGGATGCCTCCAAAGGAGGGCGCCTACTGAAGGAGGCCTGGTTCTCAGATGCGGGCTCGATTAATCGACACGTAGAATTGCCCCCGGCATATCAGACATTAAAAGCATATCTGGACGTGCGGCCCGGAATGGCCAATGGGGGGGCAGTGAGGATGCCAGACCTAGCCGCGCGACCCAAAACGCGTGTGGGGGTGGGGGTGGAAGGCGCATCAGGAGCGATGACACCAGGAAGGATAAGATCGGTAAGGAAGGGAGAGGGTGGAACTGAGGGCGAGGCAGCAGGTGGCTCAGCTGAGCTTAGGCAGATGAGGCAGAAGGATAGGATGCGGCTGTGCATGCGCACACCCAGGCATGCAGAAAGATTGGAAGGAATAGGACCCAGGGGGATAGATAATGGAAGGCAGGTACAGCGGATGGTTCAAAGGGATAAGAAGGAGGGGGGGAAGGTGAGGCAGTTGGCTAACGCACCAACGGCAGCAACATTAGGAAGGATAGGATCTGCAAGGATGAGAGGAGGTGAATTCAGGAGTGAGCCGGCAGATAGCCCAGCTGATCGTAGGCAGACGAGGCAGAGGGACGGGATACGGCTGTGCGCACGCACATCCAAGCGCGGAAGGAAATCGGAGGAAATAGCACTAATAGGGATAGATAGTGGAAGACAGGAACAACGGGCAGACAAACGGGATGGAAAGGAGGGGAGCGGCAATGGGAAGGCATCTAAGACACCGGATCTGGGTGTAAGGCCCAGAACGAGTACGGGGGAGCAGCTGGAAAGCAAGCCAACGGCGGCAACGCCAGGAAGGAGGGGATTGACAAGGATGGGAGGGAGGAAGGTTGGAGAACTGGAGTGCAAAAAAGAGGAGGCGGGACAATTAAGGCAATTACGGTCAGCCAGGACGGATGGCCCTATCACACGGTCAATGAGTAAGCAGTTAGGCTAGCAAGGTTTATAAAAGTAATTTCCACCCCAAAAACTTTACTCTGAGGACGCTGGCAGAGGACCAGCGAAAGCTAAGTTGTTTTAATATTGTAAATAGTTGTTTTTATTGTTTTAAACTTTTTAACAATAAACAGCTGGTTTATATTTCTCCCGGAGATCGAGGACTGTGTTATTGAACATATATATATATATATATATATATAATAGTTATATTATAAGTCTATTTTAGAAATAATTATTGTTTTATTATTTTAGGCTAAAATGTAAAATGGTTTTAAAATACTTAAAGTCATGTTCATCTATAAAATATGTATGTGAAATAGAATAGAATAAGAGATAGAATTTAACAGAGAAGTATAAATTGAATAATTGAAATAATATGTATAACTTAGAAACAATTTATATTATATGGATACCCGAATTGTATACTAGATGTTTATATAAGGCCAAATTGGAATATGTTAATTGTAAGTTAGTTAAGCCTGAAAACGGGTGGAAATATTATTGATAGTTTTTGTTTTTTGTGGTTTTTTTTCTTTCCTTGATTGATAAAATAGAGAGGGAACCTTTAAAGAAGTAATTTAAATTGTTTATCTATGATTATATTTTTTACTTTGTTTCATGGAGTGCCCTATCTCCAGGATGAGTCTTAAGCACTTGGTTGTAAAACAAAAAAAATCAATAAAACTTGTTTTTTTTTTTTTAAAAAAAGAAAGTGATCAGTATGTTCAAGGACGAGGCTGAGGGAAAACAAACTGAAGAGTTTGTCAGTTTGAGGGCCAAGCTTTACTCGTCCAAAATGTTAAAGGGACATGAAGACGAGAAGAAGTACAAAAAGCGTAAGGGTGTAAAGAAGAATGTCGTTGATAAAACCATCTCTCACGATGACTACAAAGAGATGCTGTTCAGTCATGAGAAACAGTACAGAATGATGAACGTCATTAGATCCCACCTCCACAACATCTACACAGAAGAGGTTAAGAAGATCACTTTAAGCGCCGACGACAAACGCGTCATCATGAAGGATAAGATAAGCACCCTTGCACATGGTCACTACAAGCTACGACATTAAAGAATTTCTTTCTTTATAAAAACATGCCAAGAGGTAAAACAAAGGTTGTCATCATGCCTTACAACGACCTGAAGCATCTTACAGGTTGTGGGTTTATAGCCACAAAAGTTTCCAAAAAAGATCTACCTTTAATTTTCACTAAAGATACACATCCCAAATTACACTTCACCACACTTTACGACACGAAGCAGCTTATAGAGACGTGGTGTTGACCCGGACTTAGGGGACAGTGAATACGTGCAGATGGCCCCACTCTCTCTGGCCACTTGCAGACCCATTATTGCAAGGTCATGAAAGGACAGCAAAGGAAACACCCAATATTCTAACCCACCCGGGAACATATGGTGCCTTGGGGAAACACCCAAACCACCCAAAAGGGAACATATTAGCTACTTCTGCTTTCTTCCTTCTTATCTACAGTGTGCCAGCCTTAAAGGGCGAAGTCTCTATCTTATGTGTGTCAGCTTTGCTGGGTGAATTGCTTATAATATATAATCAAAGTAGGTATAAAAATAAGGCTTTTTCGATATTTGGGACTTTTTCTCTCTCTTTAGAGAAGCCCGTCTTTACTCAGCTGAATAAACACGTAACTCTTGAAGGCAACTTCTGGTTTCCTGTATTTTTTATCAAACAGAACCTGCATATCATTTTTGGCGAGCTGGACTTGCAGGAGGGGTGCTTGGTCTTAGGTAGGCTCGGGAAGGGGGAAGGCACCAAGCACGCTCTGGGGTTTCCTGGAGGTGCCCCCCTTCTTGACTCTTCACTGTGGTTTTTAAACAGGAACCAGTTTTTCTTTTTTGTAGTTGTTGCCTTCACTTGGTTCCTGCATACTCAGGAGGGCTGGAGATAAGGTAAGCTTATATTGCTTTATTGCACAGGCTTGCCCAGGGGAGTGTGTGTGTGTGTGTGTGTGTGTGTGTAAAAGTGTGTCTGTTTCCTTGAATCATTTCCCACCGTTGACCAGAGCTGGGTGGAAGGGTTTGTGTCAGCCGCACCTAGCCCCCCCCCTCATGTTTGGGGGTGCTGGGGATGCTTAGAAAGCAAGGGGCGCTAACCTTGTACTCTCGTGCTCCAACGGGTTGTGAGTGTTCAGCTTGTGGTTTGAGGTTTGTGGTCGCTCCTTATATATTTCCGGCTGTTGACCAGGCCTAGGCGTGTTACCGATTCTAGCTGCCCGTAGTCCTCTGCGAGGCTATTGAGCCGTTAACGGGGGTTCTGCATTGCAAGGAGAATGGTGGATCTCTTGTGGCCTAACAGGCTGTGCAAGTGGTGTGAGAGATTTAGACACATGGGCTCCGCCCAAGGAAGACCTGTTAGAATGCATAAAAAAGAATGTGCCCTCAGCCCCCTTGAGTGTGTTATCAGGAACTTTGATAAGCTTAAAACCCGTCGGGATATGAAAATTGAAACTCTAACTAAGTACAATGCCCTCTGGCATCAGGATATGCCTACTGTTTGGCCCAAAGGGGGGTCCATAGATTTGGGTTTTTTTTAAAACTATGGGAGATTACGCTCAAAGAGGCATGGATCATGATCAACAAGCTTATTATGCACTTTTTTGGACTTTACAAAGGAATAAGCAGATGCTTAAAGACTGTGGGTTGTGGCAACCTCCCACAGCACCACCTTTTCCTGCTTTATCCTCTGCTCCGCCACCTTATAAGGGGATTTACCCCCTCACAGAGCAGGTAGCTATTGGAAGGGGGGACACTAATAAGGTCCTGGTTCATACCCACTTCTCCACATCTGACCTTTATGCATGGAAGGACCGATTAGGTTCTTATACTGCAGCCCCACACAAATATTCTGAATTGGTTCTGTCTATTATTCGAACTCATAACCCTAATTGGGCGGACCTCCAAGCCATGCTGGATGTCTTTTTAACAACAGAAGAAAGGCGTCTGGTAGGAAATGCTGCAAAAAGATTAGCTGAAGAAAGGAAGGTCCTTTGTCCTGAAACTGACCCTAAATGGGTCATTGATACTTATGAAAGTAGAGATTATGAACACTTAAAAGGCTTTCAAGAAATTCTTGTCACTGCATTGCAGACTGCTATCCCCAAACAGAAAAATTTGGGCAAAATTTATGATGTTCACCAATTGCCATCAGAGAGCCCCAGTGACTTCCTTGAGCGCCCCTAGCAAGCCTTCAGGAAATATAGTGATTTGAATCCAGAAGCTCCAGAAAACTCCCGCTTGGTGAACATGCTCTTTATTGGGCAGAGTGGCCCAGATATTAGGCGCAAATTACAGAAGCTGGAAGGGGCTTCAGCTGACACAATTGGAAAAATGTTGGAAGTGGCTTATAAAACCTATGTATCAAGACCAGAAGTAACAGCCAAAGGGGTTAAAAGGGATGAAAAACGCAGTGTTGTTTTGCTGGCTCAAGCTCTACAACGGGCGCCCCTAGTGGGAGGGGGAAGAAGTGGGACTCGCGGAAGAGGATGGCGAGGAGCAGTAGCGTCCCCTCGGGAGAAAAGTGGAACGATGCCACCAAGATTCCAGGCACCTCCGGAACGTCCAATGCAGTCTTTTGCCCTAAGACAGGACCAGTGTCGTATCTGTAAGAAATTTGGCCACTGGGGCAGGGAATGTCCTTTATGTTCTCTTCCCAGCCGTCCTATAGGGTGTGTTACTCCACAACCATGCTTTACATACTAGGGGGGTCAGGGGCTGGGAGGCCTTTGTCTCCATGCCCTTTCGAATGATTCTCCCTCTGCACCCCTGGTAAAGTTTAAAGTCGGAGGGAAAACAATACCTTTTTTGATTGATACAGGGGCATCACGTTCAGTATTAAATAAGCCCCTTGGAAATTCTTCCTCACAAACATTCCAGGTTATTGGGGCCAGTGGCCAATCTATGTCAGCAGCAATACTTGACCCTTTAGAATGTTCTTTAGGTGATACTCACCTTACTCATCAATTCCTTTACCTTCCAGATTGCCCTATGCCCCTTTTAGGGTGTGATTTGCTTGCTAAGTTACAGGCAACTATCTCTTTCAAAGGGGACCAAGTTGAATTATCAGTTCCCCCTGAAGAAGCCTGGCATGTCCTGACCCTTCAACTTTCCTCATCTGAGCACACACATGAGTGTCCTGGTTTGTTAGATTGCTTTGTTGACTCTAATGTATGGTATTCAGGGGTCCCTGGCCGGGCTATTAACGCAGTTCCGGTGGAGGTAGCCTTGCACCCTGATGCACTGCCAGTCTCCATTCGTCAATATCCAATTAGCTTGGAGGCTTTACGAGGGTTAGAGCCCCTTATTACTAATTTCCTTGCTTATGGACTTCTCAGGGAAACTGTTAGTCCTTATAATACACCAATACGGCCTGTTAAAAAGCCGGATGGCTCTATTTGTTTCTGCCAAGACTTAAGAGCAATTAATCAGATCACTGTGACATTGCATCAAATGGTGTCTAACTCCTATACACTGATTTCTCAACTAGGTCCACATCTTACTTGGTACACTGTTATTGACTTAAAAGACGCTTTCTTTTGTGTCCCTTTGGCTCTTGTTAGCCAGCCCCTCTTTGCTTTTCAGTGGCAACATAGGCAACTTTGCTGGACTGTTTTACCTCAAGGATTTAAAAATAGCCCTACTATTTTTGGTACTGTCCTGGCCACTGATTTAGCCACATGGTGACCTGTGGAGGATACTACTGCTGTGGTATTACAATATGTAGATGACTTATTGGTAGCTGCCCCCACTGAGGGCGATTGTCTTTTGAATTCAGTTTCTTTGTTAAATTCCCTTTGTTGCTGGGGCTATAAAGCTTCCCGTACTAAATCACAGCTTGTTAAACAGGAGGTCCGGTATTTAAGTTATATTCTATCACATGGGACTAGGAAATTATCCCCGGAGAGGATCCAGGCTGTGTGCCTCCTTAAGCCACCTGGCACTAAGCGTCAGCTTAGGGGTTTCTTGGGAATGGCAGGTTTCTGTCGTATTTGGATTCCAAATTTTGCTTTAATGGCTAAGCCCTTGTATCAAGCCACTACAGGCTCAGATAAAGAACCCTTTGAATGGACCAAGGATTGTCAGGTGGCATTTAATAACATTAAAACTGCTTTAGTCAATGCTCCAGCCCTTGGCATTCCTGATGTTACTAAACCGTTCACCTTATATGTGGCTGAAGGTAAAGGGGTGGCTGCTGGGGTCCTTACTCAAACCCTTGGTACTTGGTCTCGCCCTGTAGCCTATTTTTCCAAACAACTGGATCCTGTTGCTCAAGGATGGCCAGCATGCCTGCGGGCTGCTGCAGCTGCCGTTCTCCTTTTGGAGGCTGCTGAACAATTAACCTTTGGGGCTCCTATCACGGTGGAATCACCCCATTCCATCCAGGATTTGTTAGCATCTAAGGGGGGCCGTTGGCTTACAGCCTCCCGACTGGAGTGGTATCAAATCGCACTCCTTGACAACCCACAAGTTCATATCAAGTGCAGTAGCAGGTTCAATCCAGCAACCTTTCTTCCCCAACTGGAACAGGATAGTGATCATGATTGTTTGCAGACTATTACAGAAGTATTTTCTGGCCGGACGGATCTAACTGACCAGCCATTAGAGGAAGCGGACAGGGACCTGTATACAGACGGCAGCAATTTTATAAGACAGGGAGAAAGGCTAGCTGGCTATGCCGTGGTCACATTGGATCAGGTGGTGGAAGCAGCAGCTCTCCCTGCAGGTACCTCAGCTCAGAAAGCTGAACTCATTGCCTTGACGAGGGCCTTGGAATTATCAGAGGGTGCGGTTGTTAATATCTTTACAGACAGTAAATTTGCTTTTAGTGTTCTACATGTACATGGGGCCTTGTGGAAAGAACGTGGTTTGCTCACTGCTCAAGGTACCCCTGTAAAATATGGACAGGATATTTTGAGGCTGCTGGATGCTATTTTGCTCCCATGTAAGGTAGCTGTCATGCATGTGAGGGCCCATGGTAAGGATGATACTAAACATGGAAGGGGAAATGCCTTGGCCGACCACACCACAAAGTCTGCCGCATCAGGTTCCCTGTCCCCTTGGTATGTGGATGCACGTGTACCTTCACTTTTGCCTGTGCCGGCTCCAACATACACTTCGCAGGATAAGCACAGAGCTTATAAAATGGATGCTGTTAAGGACAATGACTGGAGAAGGATGGGAAACGCCTTCTCCCAGATCATGAATTATGGGCCCTCTTACAGGAATTGCATGCCAGCACTCACTGGGGTTATAAGGCCATGGCTGAATTTCTTATAAAGGACTATATTTGTCCTGGGATATATGACAAGACCCTCACAACAATCAAGCAATGTATCATTTGTCAACGTAATAATCCTGTGGGGACTGTTAAGTTTCCCTTGGGGAGGCTTAGGGCTGGCCATGCTCCTGCTAGTTTTTGGGAAGTTGATTTTACTGAGTTGCCAAGGAAACAGGGTTTTCGATATTTGCTTGTTTTTGTAGATGCTTTCTCTGGATGGGTTGAGGCTTTTCCTTGTCGTACTGTTGCAGAAAATCACAGGACTCAGACCACGGAATCAAAAGAAGTTGGTTTATTTGCGCAAAGGTTCAGAGCAAAAATCATAACAACCTCTGAACACCTTCTCATGGAATAACAAGTACATATATACTCTTTTAGAAGCAGCAAAACACGGAAATGTAACTTGTTAGCATTGATTGGTTACTTGAATTACAGCCCCCTTTCAGCCCCCCTGTTGCTATGCTAAAGTAGCTAAATATCTTGTCCCCCTCTCATGGATCGAGGTCACAGGTGTCTTGCCAAAGCATCTAAGTTTCCGGCAGCACATTTGTGGTTAGCTACCAGCGAGAGCGAGACATAGAAACGAGACATATGTGGTTAACTGTAACAGAGCTTCAAGCTTGACACCTTTGTGCGACCGACAGATGAACTTGTGGTTTGACATTTTCCACTTCCTTTTTGCTTCTTCTAACTAATACACGCATTTAAGACTCGTGTCCTGTTTTATGACCTATGTCTTGTTTTATGTCCTGCCTTATTCCCCCCTTTGAGACTCCATTTTAGGTAACAATTGAGTCTCACTTTTATAGTTTCTAATAACACAAACAGCATCTTTTTGACCCAGGCAGCGCCTGGTAGCCACGAGAACCATGAGTCAGTTCCTTGCATTCCTTGTTTAATTCTGGATGCTCTATCTTGCAAGTCCTTTGCCACTTCTCTAACTACTCCTGATTTATTCATGTAAAAGCAACACTCTTCTCCCAAGAACAGACACAAACCTCCTTTCTCAGCTGTCAAGAGGTCTAGGGCACGCCGGTTTTGTAAGACTACTGCTGCCAAAGAGTCTATCTGATCTTGGACTTCTACCAGAGTCCCAGCAATCTGGCTTAGGCTTTGTTGAAATTCTTCAGAAAGTTGCTGAAACTGTATTACAGAATGGGCTAAACTACCTACACCTGTTCCAACTGCAGTGCCTATCCCTAGGATGGCTAATAATAGTATTACTAGGGGAACTCTTTTCTGTATATGTCCCATAAGAGGAACAGGGAGGGCTTGTTCCCCATTAACAACACCCATCTTTGGGATGAGGTGAACCAGAGTACACATTCCAGTCCAGTTGGTATACATACATACGCCTTTTCCCCACATAAGAAAAATACCCCATTCTCTTCTAAGCACACTGCCATGTTCATGGACAAGGCATGAAATCGATGACCGTTCTCATTACTCCAGACCCCCAAGGTGCCAGCCATAAACATGCCAGTTAACAGCTGTAGTGGAGGTTTTTGACGAGGGTTTCTTTTTTCATCCCTGAGATAGGGGCCTTCAAGGAGATAACGGGAGCTGTCGTTTCCAAAGGGAAATGGAATACAGATACCCTTCATGGGCTTACTATAGAGCCAAAGTGGGAATCTGGGTGGTTCAAATTGGCTTGGGCACTTTATCAAAGTAGCATTTCCTGCCCATTTTGTAAAGTTCAGTTGTGGCGGAGTCGAGAAGGTGACCTTCTTTTGGAATAGGTGATGTGCAGAAGGAGAAATGCTGCGAGTTAGTTTCACATCCATAAGTCTACGCCGAGGGCTCATGGTTAATTCTATTTGACAGTTTTGACAGTAATTTCCTGTCTCTGATCCCACTGAAGTGCCCTTCCAAGGTTCCTGACTCCTTTTAACACATAAGGAGGGCGGCCCTAGGAGGTCCACACCAACAGCCACAGGGCCAATGATGGGAAGATGGCTAACTCCCAGCTTTTCTAACGTATTATAGAAATCACCATGTAATTTTGCCTCTACAGTGATGGTTCCCCATCTGCCACCCCTGTCAAAAGCTAGGGTGGCATTGGTCTTTGCCCAAAGATCTGGTGAAACTGGGACTGCATGATAGGCTGATGGAGATGCAGACAAACACAGCCAGCATTTTTTTTTGGCCTAAAGTAGGGTCAGATTGATTAATCAAAGCCTGACCTAGTTCCAGTATTTTCAGTATGTATTTCCCTTCTCTCAATTGTCGCAGAGGCCCTCCTTCTACCTTGATGATGTCCTGTCTTTGAGATCCTCAACGTCCCAGGAGCCTTCTTCAAGTGTGAGAGGAGTTAATTGGCCATTCTCACAACATTTGGGACTATTACTCAACATGCCACTTGCAAACATTAGCCAAAGCCATAGAAGACTCATGTTTGACAATCAATGTCAACTTTCTTTTCCTTTTCTATCTTATAATCCCAATGTCCCACTCAGTTTCACACTCACAGCCACAACAAAGGGAGCAATTGCAATTATGAAATTACCATATCAGGAAGATGGATGGGATTAGGTGTGATTTGGGAAAGGACAAGGTCAGTCTTGGGTGAGCCACACAGCCAAGTCTTATTTGCTAAATATAATGTCCACACTCCCAAGACTCCTACTATACTACAGAGGACCCACTCCCCAGGTGCTTCAAACATAAGTGTCCCCAAGAGATACACACTGTCCTTGGCCACAGTCAGTGCTTTTTAGGCGCAACACCTGTTTCTTTGGGATTGGGATGTTTCCAGAAGAAAAGGTGTCCAATACAACAGGTCACAACCAGGGTGATCAGACCCACTAAGGCCAGACTCACTGCACCTATGGCTATGTATGGTCGGACTACCATTCCTCGAAATAAATCTAACCTACACCACACACTCCTAACACTTTAACAGCTGTTTTCCTCATTCTTGTCTTCAGCCGTACGTAGAGGGTCAGCTTCCAGAGTGACACCAGTAAGGCCTCTTCTGCCCCGTATGTTGCCTGCCCATTTCCGGTAGGGCAGTTATAAGGGGCTCTTCTTCAAGCGGACCACTAAAGGACGGGCCTCGTCCTGTTCTGCCTCCCAATATTCATCAGCTGCAGGCTTAACTCGAGTCCAGTGAATCCAAGACCTGGATTCTAACACCTTTACTGCAAGTGGAGAACACATGACCACAGTATACGGGCCCTTCCATTTAGGTTTCAAGTTTTCCCCTTTCCAGTGTTTTACCCATACTTTGTCTCCCACTTGAATATTATGACTGGGGGTACTCAAAAATGGTGGACTGAGGGACACACAATATTGTTGGATTGCTTGTATTTACTTGTTTAATTCTCCCACCATTTGACTCACCCATGTAGTTCCTAATTGACTTAAGTCCCCTATATGATTTTTCAAGTTATTACTTATGATAGGGGGTCTTCCAAACATCATTTCAAAAGGAGATAGCCTAATTCCTTTTCGAGGGGTGCACCTCACAGACCAAAGTGCTAGTGGCAAAGCATCCACCCACTTAAGGTGAGTTTCAAGGCACACCTTTGTCACCTTTCCTTTATAGTCCGGTTCATCCTCACTGCCCTTCCCCCGGATTGAGGATGAAAAGAACAATGAAACCTCCAGTGCGTCCCTAAGGATTTAGCCAGCATCTGATTTACTTGATGTACAAACTCAGGTCCATTATCTGATGATATGAATGAGGGTACTCCATATCTAGGAATAATCTCCTTGAGCAAGATTCTGGCCACTTCTCGTGCCTGCTTGGTCTTGGTTGGGAAACATTCAGGCCACCCTGAATAATTGCACACTAGGACTAACATTGCTTTATATAGTCCACATTTTGGCATTTCTGTAAAATCAACAACCAATGAAACCATAGGGTAATATCCCTTAGGCTGACTTCCTAGCGGAAGAATAGGCCCTTGTCTTGGATTAACCTGGGCACAAATGTTACATCTCTCAGTTGCATGGGCACATAGCGAGTGAAGACGATTAATATACACAATACGGTGGAGGGCTTCAGCTAATGCACTCTTTCCCATGTGAGTAGTTGAATGAGTTTCCTTTACCACTGGCCAGGCTAAATTCTCAGGTACAAAGATCCTTCCGTCTGGGAGTACATACTACTCTCCCTGCTTGTGTCCTTGCAAATCTACACTTGCTTGTAGTTCCTCTGCTTTAGAATATCTAGGGCTCAGTCCTTTTGGCATTTCCAATGCTACATAAGCTGTCATGTCAGGGTAAACTTGGCTGTCTCGGGTTGCTAATAACCTTACTTCTCTATCAGCTGCTCTATTTCCTTGGGCTACTTCATCTTGTCCCTTTTGATGTCCTTTACAGTGCATGACAGCTACCCTCTTTGATCCCAGGACTGCTGTTATAAGTCTTTCAATCAAAAAAGGATGTTTAATTTCTTTTCCTGCAGCTGTTAAGAATCCTCTTTCTCTATAGACTGCAGCATGTACATGTAATGTGAGGAATGCATATATAGAATCAGTCCAAATGTTTATACTTTCCTCTCTTGCTCTTTCCAGTGTCCTTATTAGAGCCCACAGTTCTGCTGCTTGAGCACTTGTGCCTTTTGGGAGTGGCCCACTTTCTATGACTTTATCAAGTGAGACAACTGCATAGCCTGCATATCATTCTCCTGTTGAGATGAAACTTGACCCATCAGTAAACCAATTATAGTCCACTGTTTTCAGTGGCACATCAGTTAAATCAGGCCTACATGAGAATTGACTTTCTATCATTTGCATACAGTTATGTTCAACTTTAGGACCTGGTATAGGCAATAGGGTGGCTGGGTTTAGGCCATTTGTCTGCTTTAATGTCACTTGAGGGTTTTGAATGAGAAGAGCTTGATACTTATACATTCTGGAGTTAGTTATCCATAAATGTCCCTTTGTTTCCAAAACTCCACGAATTGCATGATTGGTATAGATTGTAGTTGGTTGTCCAAAAGTCAATTTATTAGCTTCCTCTATCAGGAGAGCTGTGGCTGCCAGAATTTTAAGACAATGTGGCCATCCCTTTGATACTCCATCAAGTTGTTTTGACAAATAAGCTATGGGTTGTTGCCAACTTCCCTTTTCTTGAGTCAGGACTCCAAGAGCCATATTATTCTTTGAGTCCACATACAAATTGAAAGGTTTCTCGAGGTTGGGAAGACCCATAACAGGAGCTTGAGATAATGCCAATTTTAAAGCCTCAAAAGCCTGTTTTTGTTCACGCGTCCAAACAAAGGGCTCTCTTTCTCCCCCCTTTGTGGACTCATACAGTGGTTTGGCTAGCAGGGCAAAATTCGGTATCCATATTCTACAATATCCTGCTGCTCCTAAAAAACCCCCCCCGTAATTCTCTCCTATTAGTGGCTCTGCAATTCGGCACACAGCTTCCTTTCTCTCATGTCCTATTGCTCTTTGGCCTTGACTTATACTATAACCTAAATATTTAACCTGGGGTTTCACTAATTGGGCTTTCTCCCTTGAGGCACGGTATCCTTTGTCCATCAACAGATGAAGTAGTTGGTTGGTGTTGTCCCAACAAGTTTCTTTTGTCTGTCCAGTTATTAACACATCATCAACATATTGGAGTAGTATATCTCCTTCCTCGCATGGCTGGAAGTCTTCTAAGTCTGAGGCCAAGGCGTTGCCAAAAAGAGTAGGTGAATTTTTAAATCCCTGAGGAAGTCTGGTCCAAGCATATTGTTTTCTCTGGCCTGTTACTGGGTCTTCCCACTCAAAAGCAAACAGCTTCTGACTGTCCTTATGTATTGGGATCATAAAGAAAGCGTCTTTCAAATCTACCACAGAGAACCAAACAGCTGATGCTGGAATGAAGCTCAGGAGGGTATATGGGTTAGGCACTACAGCATGTACAGTAATTGTAGCATTATTGACAATACGCAAATCTTGGACTGGTCGAAATGAGCCATCAGCCTTTGGGATGGGTAAGATTGGGGTGTTCCAAGGAGATTGAATAGTTGTTAAAATGCCTGCCTTTAAGTATTTGGTAATATGGTCTTGAATTGCTTGTGCAATGGGGCGAGGGTAATTTCTCTGCCGGAGACGAATAGGCACTGCCAGAGGCTTCACTTGAATGACTAGTGGTGTATGGTGACCTGCATGTCCTGGCGGATTATCTTCTGC
Organism: Azemiops feae; assembly: GCA_023970755.1. NCBI lineage: Eukaryota > Metazoa > Chordata > Lepidosauria > Squamata > Viperidae > Azemiops > Azemiops feae. The sequence continues at coordinate 82,639 of JALGBA010002295.1, read as the reverse complement.
CCATAACTGGTGCACATCAAACTCCTGCCAAGTATCGAGGACTTGAACCTCTTGGGCCACCATTATTCGCCACATCTCATCTGGAGGATGCTTCATTACTAGTGCCATTTCGTCTTTTTCAAATGACAAAGTTGCCCCCATTTTACATAACATGTCTCGACCCAATAAGGGAATGGGACACTCAGGCATATATAGGAATTGGTGTTCAATGTCCCTTCCATTTAGGGAACATCTCAGGGGCTTTAGAAAAGGGTGACAATTTACTGAGCCATCAACTCCCTGTACATTTATGACATCAGCAGAGAAGGGAGCCAATAACTTAGTAACTACAGATCTAGATGCCCCCGTATCTACTAAAAAGGTCACATTATTGCCCCCTATCTTCATTCGGACCAAGGGTTCAGGGGGGGCTTGACTTAAACCCCGGTCCCCTTCAGTCCTCAGGCCATTGTTCAACTGCGGCCAAACCTATGGCCTCCACTTGTTCTTGAAATTGGCCTCGACCTCTTCCTTGGAATCCATATGGATGAAACATTTTTCCTCTTCCTTCTCCCTGGAAATCATATATTTTGACTTCTCGAGTTAGATGTCCACGTCCCTGTTCTATTCTTCCAAGTTCAAACCTTTTAGGACATTCACGTTGCCAATGTCCCTCTTCCTTACACAAAACACACTGATTCCTTCCTAGGGTTCTGGAATTGCCTGACAATGCAGCTGCCAGCAATTCAGCCTTACATTGCATCCTAAAATCTTTCTTAAAATTCCTCAACATACACTGAAGAGGTGTCCGAGGGACACTTCCTTCACCACCCATTTTCTAAGACACTGCCACTGACCTGTGATGCCGGACGTTCCAACGGTCACCAACAGGAACTGCAATGGCTTAACCACCACACAACAACTCTTGGGCCTCTTTAGGATGCGCCGATCCTGGACCCAGGGGGGTGATCAGGCCCCCTCTTCCACTCTCAAAACGAGTGGGCCTACAATTCCACAATACTTGCCTGCAGGCGTCTTCTTTTCCAACCGGCTTTGTTTCGTGACTTGTTTTGATTCCGTTCAGGTTCTTGGATCGGTCGGTTGTCCACCAAATACCCCTCCGGTGCCGTCCGCCTCCTTCCGGAGAAATCATCCGTGCCGGCTGAAGGTTTAGCGTGACGGCCCCGATTGGGCACCGGTCGGTCCGTGCCGTCCTCAGCGAAATATCGCTCCAAGTCCCGGCGGAGTCGCCATAAAAATGTTGCAGAAAATCACAGGGCTCAGACCACGGAATCAAAAGAAGTTGGTTTATTTGCGCAAAGGTTCAGAGCAAAAATCATAACAACCTCTGAACACCTTCTCATGGAATAACAAGTACATATATACTCTTTTAGAAGCAGCAAAACACGGAAATGTAACTTGTTAGCATTGATTGGTTACTTGAATTACAGCCCCCTTTCAGCCCCCCTGTTGCTATGCTAAAGTAGCTAAATATCTTGTCCCCCTCTCATGGATCGAGGTCACAGGTGTCTTGCCAAAGCATCTAAGTTTCTGGCAGCACATTTGTGGTTAGCTACCAGCGAGAGCGAGACATAGAAACGAGACATATGTGGTTAACTGTAACAGAGCTTCAAGCTTGACACCTTTGTGCGACCGACAGATGAACTTGTGGTTTGACATTTTCCACTTCCTTTTTGCTTCTTCTAACTAATACACGCATTTAAGACTCGTGTCCTGTTTTATGACCTATGTCTTGTTTTATGTCCTGCCTTAGTACCAACAAGGCACGTGAGGTGGTCAAGGCCCTTTTAAAGGAAATTATCCCATGTTTTTCCTTTCCATACCAAGGCATTGGCTCTGACAATGGGCCCCACTTTGTTTCTGATATTACCCAGCAGGTGTCACAGGCCCTGGGTATTGATTGGCAGCTTCATTCGGCCTACAGGCCCCAATCCTCGGCACGTGTGGAAAAAGCTAATGGCGTTCTTAAACGTCATCTTGCCAAGCCTGCTCAGGAGACACATCTTACTTGGGTCCAAGCTCTCCCCCTCGCTCTTTTGCGTGTGAGAACCGCCCCCAAGCAACCTTTTGGCCTGTCCCCCTTTGAGATCATGTATGGTCGGCCCTTTCTTTATCATTCTTCCTTATCCACTTCCCTCCCTGTTTTTGGAGACCAGGCCCTCAGGGAATATATACACTCTCTTGCTACTAATGTTTCTTCCATTTCTCAAGCTGTTCAGGCCCTCCATCATCCGGGATTGGATCATCTGCTCCATCCTTTCCTTCCTGGTGATTGGGTGCTTGTCAAGTCCTGGACTGATTCTGGCCCATTAGCTGGACGCTGGAAAGGACCCTTCGTTGTTCTTCTCGCTACCCACATGGCAGTCAAGGTTGCTGGAATTCGTACTTGGATTCATCACACTCGCCTTCGCTCTTCTTTGCCACCTTTTTTTTTTTTGAACAAGTTTTATTAATTTTTTCAGTTTTTACATCCAGGTAATTTAAGAGCAACGTGGTGATAGGGTAATCAATAGTCCAATAACAGAATCATTCAGTATATGTCAGGTTACAACATTAAAATTCCCTCTCTGTTCCCCTTAATTAATATCATATACAAATTAATACATTTCTAAATAAAGCTCACTCAATCAATACATTTATCAATAACATTTTAGTTATACATATCCAAATCCTGTTTTGAGTTTTATTTAATTCCGAATACCATATTGAAATTTAATCTTAAATAACCATAATATTTAAACTTCGAGTAACCCTAATTTCCCTCATTTCATTACAAAATAATTATCATATCTAAAGTAAATATATTATTCTAAAAATTACATTCTTACTTTTTCACAAATTCATTTCATTTCTTGTCCTAATAGCTCCTCATCAACTAATAGTATATCTTTTATTGTCAGATATCGATTTCCCTATTACAATTCCAAACCATAATCTAACAATTAATTTTCATTTCCACTATAAATCTAAATCATATATATTAAATCAATCTATATCTCTAAAAATCTCCGTTATTAAAATTCCTTCTCCAAATCCCTTAATTGTATATAATATTTAAATTAATAGATTTCTATATAAAGTTCAGTTAATCAATACATTTATCAATAATATTTTAATTATACATCCTGTTTTTAAATTTTGATTAATTCCAATTACCATATTACAATTTGGCCTTTAAAATAAGATAGTTTCCATTGTCACAAACCTATTTCCTTATTACAATTCCAAACTATAGTCTAAGAGTTAATTTTCATTTCCATTTATAAATCTGGACCCTAAATATTACATCAATCAATATCTCTAAAGGTCTCCTTAACCCATTAAATAACTTTTTAAATCCCATTTTTAAATCTAACTCTAGCTTTCTTTTTCTGCCAAACAGGCTTCCATGCCAGAGCCTTTAAATCCTCAAATAGATCTCCCTTCATTCCTACACCTGCTATTTGAATCAAGGGAGAACATCCAGTTGTCAATTTTTCAAAGGAGCTGGCCCATTTATAATTATTAAGTTGTTGTCCCAATAATTCAATCCTCCGTGTTTGTTTTGGGGTAATTATCATCATTTCAATCTGGTCCTCTTCTTCTTGTTCCAATTTCGTCTGGTTAGTATTAGGAGTCACGTCCAGTGATGTAGTTGTTATTTGGTTGTCTAGGTTGTCTAAGTACTCAATATATTGTATTTGCTGATCAATTCCTGCTAGTTTTGGAGTTACAGGTATTTTAGTTGAAATCAGTGTTTGGTTCTCAAAGTCCTCGATATATTGTTGTAAGACATCCTCTTTAGTGTTGATTTGTTCCTCTTCTGTTGTTTTTTGGCTTATAAGTTGATCAGTTGCAGGCTGGAGTTCAATTTGTGGCTTCGGGATAACATCTCTAATTTTAGCATTCATTAGCTTAGTGGCTTCAAGATTTTTTTCAAGTATAAGTTTATAATTAAGTTGTGGGTAAAGCTCCTCCATTTCTGTGTAATTAAAAATAGTTTTTTAGTGGAGGCTGTGTTTATTGAAAGTAGCCAAAATCCACCTCCACAATTTCTGAAAGTTGTTTTTGCCACCCAGCTGTTTCCACTTCTTATCTTTTCCTTAGATAATATGAAGGACAGATGAAGGGAGTCAGTAGGCCTCAAAGTCAGAAAGTTCAATTGCTATACCACGTTTAGCCACAAGATGTCCCCAGTAGACCAGAAAAGTCTTTTTTCCAGACGTTAGTGACAGAGTTAAACAGCAAAAAATATTTTCCAAACTTAATAGATAGAGAAAATACTAGTTCTCTATAATAGAAAGTCACAAGTCACAAGAAATAGCAAAAAAAAAAAAAAAAATCCGGTTATTTGGTTGTAAAAATTAGTTATTATATATATTTTTTCCAAGGTTTAAGATCCCAAGGTATGCAAATGCCGCTGTATTAAAAGCGGGGAAGAAGTTTCAGGAAGCTTTTACAGGAAAGTAGTTAGGGTAGAAGGGAGGTAAAAAAAGGGGTCTCACCCAAATCTCCCACGATGCTTCTTTGTGCTTAGTTGTTAGTTTGACTTTCGGTTGGTGCGACTTGATGATTGGCCATATTAATGGCCGATCTTTCCTTTGTCGGTCCTGAGGAGCTGCCTCGGATCAAACGGAAGGGCTGCCGCCCTTCCGCGATCTGGCGAGGGTCCTCCCCAATGGTGGTCGCCCCTCCAGGGCGACTTTCGACCCTTTCCAGGGTCTGCCGACAAAGAGAAACCAGACGGCAGAGAGAGGATTCTCTCCACACGTCCGAAGGCGTCGCGATCCGGAACCGGAAGTCTTCTTTGCCACCTTCTGACGCTGAGGACCAGGTTGCTTGGACTGCGGCCCCTGGTGCTGAGGAGGACCTTGGGCTGAAGTTTCTGTTTGTGGACCATCACTAACCTGTATGCCGGGACGTTTTGGTCGTTGTGATACCTGTGCCTGCTGGGCTTCCACACGGGCGGTTTTCTCTCACCGGCTTCCTGCTTGCTTGCACCGCAGGCATCGCTCCTCTGTGTCTTGGCTGGTGCCTAGTTTTCTGTTTGGATTGTTCATATTTTCTTTTTTATTGCTCTATCTTGTTTTCCTTTCCCTACTCCATGCTTTCTTTCTTCCTTTCTTTTTGTGGAGCCTGATTTGCCCTTACGGGGGGGATTATGGAAGGGGTGGTCAGGTTCTGGCCATGGTTAAGGTATGTGACATGGCAGGAAACACAGATCCTCCAGTCATGGACTCCCTTGATACCTTGCCACAATTGAGGCCTCCCACTATGTCTCGGAGGAGGAGGTCTCATAGTCGGGAGAGTCCAGGTGCTGGCCAGGAAAACCCAAAGACCCCATCATGTGTATCTCACCCTGGAAAGATAGTTCCAGGACTTCAACCAGAGGTTTCCCATAACGCTGAGGTTGGGCCTAAAAGGGGTGCTTTGCACGATAAAGCCCAAGGTAGGGCATCTGATATGCTGCCTCCGGGAGAAACCAGACATCAAGAGGGGGTTCTGCCATTTCCGGTTGATCATATCTTGGCACAACAGCCACCTCCTTCTGATTCTGGGGATCCTAAGTCTGTGCCTGAACAATCTGGGGAGTTACAAACATCATTCCCCGTCTTTCCCAGTAAAATAGAAGGCCGAGGTGGTCCCCAATTTCCCAGTCCCTCTTTAGGAATTTGGGGCTCCTACACCCATATACAGAATATGCAAGCATGGGTTAAGCTTTTGAACGTAACAGATTGCTGGATCTGCACACACATAACCCCCACTGGTACACATGGATTGGTCATGGAAGCTACACCCTTAGGAGCCTTTATGTTTAGCATGAACAATGCCACAAGGGGCTGGACACTTCCTGTGTTTGGGGCAGGAAAGTTGTGAATTGCTAAACTAGGGGCGCGTATACAGCACCCTGCAGCAGCTTGCCTTAGTCATTTTAATTCTTCTTCCAGATATAAGTTGGGGATCTATGCACCTTGCACAGTCACATGGAAGGTTAGTACCAGTATGTGGGATGGTTGGCATAGATGTCATCAGACCTTTGGTCTCGACTACAAGAAGGACCCCTCTGCTCTTTGTAGTCTGTTTGCAGCAATGGGGCTTATGGCTTCTATTTCTGGTGTTAGAGCTTATATGCCTGAGGGGTATAAAGGCAAACCAGGCATTTATCTTGCTAACCACCCGGACTGGTGGTTCCTTTGTGGTCGGTTTGCCTATAAATCTCTGCCAGCTTACTGGTCTGGTACATGTACCATAGGAATTATCTTTCCCTCTGTTCGTATTATCCAACATAATGATTGGAACTTCCGTATTCGCAATCGGCGGGATGAGAGCCACCTTGAGCATGAAGAACACATTGAACACCATCCTGTACCTCATGGTCTGGGAAATGCCATTGCACAAGCATTAATTCCAGCTATAGGAGTTGGCTTGAATTATAACTCTATTATAGAATTAGGTGACTGGACAGAGGAAATGTTTAACCACACCATACTGGCATTTACACAACTCAATAAGGGACAGGGAGAGATACGGGAGGTAGTGGTACAGAATTGCCAAGCATTGGATATGGTGCTGGCTGCAAAAGGTGGGGTGTGCGCTTTAGTTCACTCACATTGCTGCACTTTTATAACTGATTATCAAGTTAATATTAGTCACACCATCCATCTCATGGAGGAAGGAATTAAAAACTACCCTAAAGACCTGAAGATTTCTACTGATACTGTATGGGGAGTCTTCAATAGTATATTCTCATTTCTTACCAGTTGGCTCCCAGGATGGGGATGGTTTAGGGAATTATTCCTTGGTCTTCTCTTTGTAGTATTCCTTGTTCTTGTTTCCTGTTGTGTCATTCACTGCTTTCCCCTAATCATCTCTGCTTGTCCTAAATGATGTGGACAACGTACTACAGAAGCTTATCCTCTGTCTCTTCAGTTTGATGGTCATACTTCTACGCACAGCTCGAAGTATGAAAGGGGGGATTATGTTGACCCGGACTTAGGGGACAGTGAATACGTGCAGATGGTGACGCTCTCTCTGGCCACTTGCAGACCCATGATTGCAAGGTCATGAAAGGACAGCAAAGGAAACACCCAATATTCTAACCCACCCGGGAACATATGGTGCCTTGGGGAAACACCCAAACCATCCAAAAGGGAACATATTAGCTACTTTTGCTTTCTTCCTTCTTATCTACAGTGTGCCAGCCTTAAAGGGCGAAGTCTCTATCTTATGTGTGTCAGCTTTGCTGGGTGAATTGCTTATATAATCAAAGTAGGTATAAAAATAAGGCTTTTTCGATATTGGGCCCTTTTCTCTCTCTTTAGAGAAGCCCGTCTTTACTCAGCTGAATAAACACGTAACTCTTGAAGGCAACTTCTGGTTTCCTGTATTTTTTATCAAGCAAAACCTCATAACCTGCATATCAGTGGTTTTGAGACCCCAAAAAGTTTTGTTATAAATGAATAACAAAACTACTACCTTTTTAAAATACATAAAAAATAAAGTTAATGTAAAATGAGCTACAGCTTTGTGAAAAGTATTGACGTTGATGGCGTAATTTTACCTAATCACCCATTAACTAACTTTGAACTGGATGAAGCAGCAAAAAAATTACATATCACATGTTATAGAGGATCTTTTGTTCGTGATATGTTGCCTAAAATGGCTAAACGAATTGAGTGTGGAATATTAAATTCTGTAGACTCAACCGGTAATTCAGGCCACTGGACCGCTTGGTACAAGAAAGGAAGCGAGAAGCTGTATTTTGACAGTTACGGGTTATCAATACCCAACAAGCTCGTCGGGTACTTGGCTCATCCTGTGTACTACAATAGCAAATGAATACAGCCAGACAGCTAGACGTTTTGCGGCCATTTGTGTCTCTTTGTGCTTAAAAAGTTGAGCGATGGCTACAAATTTCAGGAGGTTATAAACACACTGTATTAAAAATAAAGTATATATATAGAAAAAATGTCCATCAACAAGTTTGGAAGAACAGATACCAGCGACTCTCAAAGAATAATTTCTGGAGGAGTTACTTTATCGCAAGTTAATAATGCGTTTCTAAGACGCGACGGCGGTAACGCCGCAACCGACAATATCGATTTGGATTCTCACAAGATCGTTAATGTAGCAGATCCGACCAATGCGCAAGATGTCGCGACTAAGCGCTACGTGGATGCTACTAACAAAGTTTCAAAGACCGGAGATACAATGACCGGTGACCTGCACTTGAGTATCGGCGATGATGCAGTCAGGCGTCTGGGTTGTACGGATCTCACACTTGGCCAAAGATTCACCCTTGCACTGGGAAATTTGCGAAACCGGTTGCTCTTTGCCCTTGCTGAACCATCAAAGATGCAGGCACCGGTTATTCTGGAAACCTCACACGGATTTCTGGTCTGTGCCATCAACCAAAACGTGTGCCAGCTCAGTACTACCCTCGTAAAGATCCACAAGGACATTAGCATGACCAAACATTGTCTCATGTTCCTCCTGGAGCCTAGTGACACACAAGATGCGGCGACGAAAAACTATGTAGATACCTCGCTCGCGTGTGACATCTACACAGGCGGTATTGGATCTTCTAGCCTGCTATCAACCTGGCAGTCGGTCGACCTAAAGGCCACACGCAATTCACGCGTTAGCTCATTGTTCGAAAACACTACCGATTAGATTCGTCTTAAACCCGATTACTGGAGGCTTTCGTTTTTCGGCAAAACATTAAACCAAGAGGCTAAAATTAAGCTTGTGGCAATATTTGGTGAGACTGTCTCACCATTAATCGCAAGTTTTGTTAAAAATCAGTTTGAGTTTAGTCAGGTATTAGACCTATCCCTCGGCGGCGCCATCATTAAAGTCAATGCTCGGAATCATAATGATGCTACCGCACTGAACCTGGGCGTTACATTACTGATTGAGAAACTGTAATGTTTTCAAACCCTATTTAGGTTTGGAAACTACCACAAAAACTGCTCAGTACACTACCGACATTTTTGACCCATCAGACTGAAAGTTTAGCATTCTGTCTGAAATCACCACCACAAAAGCTTCAGTTCCTGCTTTTACCTCCTTGTTGAATGTCACCTTGATGTTAACGTCTACAACCGACGATTTTAGTCTGTTGCTCTGCTTACTTACATTGAACACCATGATCAGGAACAGATCTTTGAATTCTGCCGAGGTGATGTTGCTCTGCGTAATTAGTTGATTCATCCCGTAGTAATTATCACTGAACATCGCCGCATCCCAGTAAGCTCTTGAAAATTGTTGATTGAGAAAAGATAAGTCGTAGTCAACAGCAGGCTATCGTTTTTGGTTCAGTATAACGTACATGTTCTTGAGGTCGCAATGTTCAAAGATGGAAGGTTTTGCTTCTTGGCTACTGGCATGATTAGTCTGGAATGCAACTAGTATCCACCTAGGCTTTTCTGACGAGGTCCTGACACCCAACCTCCAACTGAACGTCTTCGATTGTGGTACCGTTATAGTTTCGCAGTGTCTGGATCGAAAACCCACTGGTATCATATCCTTTGATTCGATCGTTTTGAACAACCACATTTGCTCTAAATCTGACGGAACGACGTGTGGCATGAACCACAAAATTTTATCTAGCGTTACCTTTCCGGCCTCAATTCCTTGTGCCCGAAAGATCGCATCGTCGGACTTCCTAACTAGTGTCAGTGTGTGCTTGAGCCTGTAGACGATCTTGTCGTAGTTGTCACAAAACCCAAAAATGTGCTTCAGAGGAACGACAAACGAAAATGTTCCTTTGTCGTTTGACGTTTTGATCAAGTACGCTTGACGAATGGCAAATCCCGAGTTGTTTGTGATTGCAGCCGTCACAGCGGTATCTTTTGTCCAAAGCTGGTTTAATCTCTGGGCCTTGGCAAAGTCGTCAGGGTACGTTAGCATTCCAAGCATCATCGTGGCCTGCCCGGTATAAAACACGGTCTCGATTTCTTGGCTTGACAAGTAGTATGAAATCTGCGAAAACAGGTGCATCAAACCATTGTTTGCTAAAGCTACAGCATCGGTGTTCGAATATGCTTGATTGTTGTGTTTGACCAAACATCCCTCAAACAGCAGATAAGATTTTGCAGGAAGAGTAAAGAGATCTTGCGATTCAATGTTGATACGAATTTCGCCGGTGGTGTTTATGTTTGTGTGAGCGGCAGGTTCATACTCGCGAAACTCAAAACTCTCTATGGCTTCATTGATTAGAACAGGTTCTGTAAATCTAAGAATATCACCAGGACTAGACATTTTATATAGCAAAGATTTTTTTTATAAGTCCATGTCCTCATTGAATGTTTTCTTCCAGGCTTGTTTAAGCCTATCGTTCCACTCCTTATACCCAGGACTGTCAATGACAGCGTCGTTTTTGGTTAAATTTGTGCATTTAATCGTTTCACCAAGTTTTGAGAATTCATCACCAAGTTTTGAGAACTCGTCACCAAGTTTTGAGAACGCATCAATGATGGTTGTCATTTTATATTGCAAAAAAATATTTTTTAACCTGTGTTTAATCGTTTCACCAAGTCTTGAATAGCAATAGCGTTCTGCTTAACACCCATGCCTGCTAGCAGATTATTTATATTTGTTGTATCCTCCTCCATATTTTGTGTTTTAAGGTTTTTAGACGTTGCAGCTGTATCGATTAATCTTTTCCCTTTAGCTATAGCCGCGTCTTTTCCAACATCTATAGCGTGTAAACCGATCTGCTTTACTGCTGATTTTCCTGCTTCAATAGCCTTCTTGCCTAACTCTGTCTATGCTGCGCTTGTTAGCTTTGAAGCTACACCTAATCGTTTAAAAACCTCGTGACAGTGTCAAAGAGGCCAGCACCTCCAATAACATGTTTCTTTTAATATCTTCGTTTAGTGACAATCAGCATTTTTTAAAAGAACCGACAATTTTTTATATGACTCCTTGCTTAATATCTTTTGTCTCAATGGTTCGTCTGATATGTCTACAATCTCATTTCTTACTCCCGTGTTGCCCGCCTTATAACTCGCCATTCGTAAACTAAGCATTACGCTTAGTGACTTTGAATCCGAAGGCGTCAACATGATTCCTTCTCCGGTCACTTTTCTATGAGGCTTTAAATACTCATTGTATATAGGCTTGATAATTTGCATGTATTTTTCACCAGAACTAGACTTAACCTTTCTAGTTGACGGATTGATGATGGCATTAGTTTTAAGTAAAATGTCCTGGTAGTTTTCAAAGTCTTCTGGAGTGTAAACTCCTCTACCTGGACTATTCGATGTTACTAATTCCCATAACCCCGCTGACCCATTATATTTATCATTTCCAATGATGATATCATCCCCCGAAATAACAACTTTGACGTCGCTGATGTAGAACTTTCTGTCTCTGTCGTACAACCTGAATGTTTTATCCGTCGACGTTTTGCTCGCAATCGATCTCAGGTAATGGGCAGCCGTTGGTCCTATTTTTAATAGGCTTTCTTCTATGGCATCCGTTTCTGCTTTTATGCTTGGATAATTAGGAAATGTTACCGCCAGCGGTGTCTGAAGCGCTTGCCATGTTAAAGCATTCATTAGCGCCGATTGCGACTCGGTTATGGGTTTGTAAAGCTTCGTTAGCTCTCTTTGTAAGCCAATATCGCCGAGCTTTTCAGATAAAAAAATTTGTTGAATGTTCCTCTTTGTCTTTAGAAATTCCTCCATGATAAAGTCTCTCTTTGCGTGATCTGGTATCTTTAAGAACAACATTTTTAAGCAAACAACATAATGTTTCATGTTTTGCATTTCACGTTTAGCTTCTTACCAAATGACATTATCGTGTCTTTGCGACTTTGGGCGATGAGCGATTGTTTTGTCTCTTCATCGATGCTAATTTTGATCTTTGACCTGATTTCCTCTTTCATTTGGTTAAATTTTCTAGCTCGCTCAGGATGAGTGAGTATTCTTCATCTGAAATTTGTTCGTCCTTCAGCGCTTTGGAAATGTGGTCGCTTATCGTATTGAGCTTTGCATCTGTGAGCGTTTTGATCTTTTTGTGCTTTTCTGCCTTCAATGATAGCTTTTTGTTGACCTGACTGCCTATAATCGACAACAAACCTCTTCCCAAAGCAACTCCCTCCATCGCTAGCGCTACTGGTGCGTAAAACTCCAATTCCTGCGACACCCAGGCCCATCGAAGCCGCAACAAGAGCATTGACTAGTCCGTCGATAACTTTAGCCACTCTGTGATACTTTTTTGATGACAACGCCGTGTGCTTTTGTCGCTCCGAGACAATCTCATTTTGGATTTCATTAATCTTTTGAAGCCTGTAAGTGTGACCTTCCATTTTAATTTACCTAAATTAAATTATCATTGAAAGCAAGGGTCCTATCAGTGGCACGTTCAAAATAGCTCTTGAAATTTGTGAATCGCAGGTGATCAATCCCAAGGTGGTAACTGGAACAAAACCGTTTCCGGATTTGAGGTAGAGTCCATCGCCCGTTATTCCCGATCCTTTCTGGTATGGTCGAAGATACAACCCAGAAGCTTGCGGGACCATCTTACATATGGAACCTCCCATTTTGATGTAAACTGCAGAGCCGTTGACGAGTTTATTGCCGGCAGCGGCTCCTATACCCGTTAATGCCCTGGTAGTGAGCGACGGTAATACGCTCGATAGAAGGAATTTACCTGTAGTAGCTAGCATAGGCAAAATAGCTCTGATAAAAGCTCCCTCAACTTTTGCATTGTGCTCTAGCTGCGTTTTAGACATTTTAATCATTGTTCCTACGCCGCTTTGGTACGCCTTTGCCATTTTGTTAACTTGCGCTTGAGTTAATGCCAGCACGTGGTCTCCTGATAAATCTGAATGCGATAGGTGAATAGACACTGAAGATCCTGCTTGAATAGCGCGTTTGATCTTGTCCTTTTGCCCTTCGCTAACGTTTACTTTCACGTTTATGTATCGACTCATTTTATATGTGTAAAAATATTATACTTCTCATATGTGAAACCTTACGGACAGTTCTTTGCCGCACAGGTTGACGAGTTTTCCGTCTTGATCAATGAGCTTTGTTTCCATCTCTGAAATTGTGCCCACGATGATCGGAAGGTATATCAAGTTAGCCAGTTCCTCGATGATCTTGTACCCGGGTCCTACATTCAGGAAGAAGCTATATATAATATTTTCTGTTGAGCCGTTAGCGTACGACGATCCGATTATATCGTTGGTTACTCTCAAGCTGTTTATATTCAGTATGTTAATGATGTTCTCCGATTCATGGCAGCCTTCCACGTATACTTGCGAGTCGAAGCCTAAGACGGTTCTGATAGAATTTGCTGTCGTAAAGTTGACCTTGTATCGAGACAGTATGTTGAGTACAGATTTTAGCGTGTTGTTGTTTGCCTCTATTTTTATGTAAGGCTCATCTGCGATTGAGTTGGAGTGCCCGGTCTCTCTCATGATTCTCTGTATGTAATCATTTATGTCTGTAAGTTCGTACGATCTTTCCGGCACGTTTATGTCGACCCAAGTTGTGCCGTTATCCGGCAAGTACTTAAAGTTGTTGCTCGCGTCGATGTTTGGGAATGAATAATACGTTTCGAGGTTCACTAGAGCCATTTTGTACATTTTGTTTTTGTCAAGCTGGATCAGCGGTCTAAATTTGTTTCTAATTTGAGCGCTTTTTTCAACTCAGCAGTACGGAGAACGAAGATTTCAGCTCGGTGTTGCATGCAATCTTTTCCAGAAGTGAAGTATCCATTTTTTAATGCGGAATATAAAAGTTGTTGAATCCCGATCTGTACTTACCCCATCTCTCCCACTCGATAAATCTATAATGACAAACCCGTGCGGCTGCTCCCAGGCAGTTTCACAAACCCTTGTAAACTCTTCAATAGGCATGTCTTTTGACGCGTGATCGTAATAGATATGATTAACACTTTTTTCGTCTTGCGGAAATAGATGAAATTCGAATTCCTTCAGATGGTTCGCCTTGGAAGTACAAAGTAGCCTTGTGCGAGGTAAAAGCAGTCTACATTGCTATGAAGGCCTCTCGTGTAATACGCTTCACACTTGTTTTTCTTTTCCAGCAGAATGTCATCAAAAATTATCAGGTTTTTCTTTGATATGTCTAGGTCTCTCGGGTCCGGCACATTGTCTGCCATTTCAAAGAACTTGCATTCGATGTCGGCCGGTCTACTTGTGTCTTTTGCCATTTCTTCAATTACTTCAGCCGGAAATACATTAAGTCTCATGATCTCATCATAGTTTGCAATCAATCTAATGATTGGTTCTTTCGGTAGTTTCTCTTCGAACGCTTTCTTGATGATCTTGTACTCTGGTTGAAACAGACTTGCTAAATACTTGTAGTTTGTTGTAGTCTAACCATTCGGGGCATAAGAGAAGATTCAACACAAGAGTTGTTTTTCCACAACCGCTCCTTCCAACGATGAGACCTCTTATAGATCTTTTTGATAATAGATCGTTGCATGAGATATCTATTACACAGCGAAATGCTGTGAACATAATATACTTAGATTTCAGTAAGGCATTTGATAAAGTAGACCACAACCTACTCCTTGGTAAGCTAGAAAAAGGTGGAATAGACCAGGGCTTTTCAACCGGTGGTACGCGTACCACTTGTGGTACATTAACACGTGGCAGGTGGTATGCAGCCCTGCCTAGCCAAGTGTAGTGGGGGAGGGAACGAGCCAGCACAGGCAAGGACTTACTGTGAGAGAGTCCTCCGGAGCTGCAGAGTGGCTGGGGCGAGGCAAAGGCCCCAGGCTCACTTCCAGCTCACCCCCCCATGAGAAAGGAGGAGGAGGGGGGCGGAGACAGGAGAGGCTATAAAAGGAGGCAGTTTGGGCGGGAGAGGGAGAGAGAGAAAAAGCAGCAGCCTTGGGAGGAAGTGGAGTCAGCTCTAGTTGCACCGAAGGGAAAGAAGAAGGAGGAGGGTGGGGAGGAGAGGAGATCAAGCAGGCCAGCCATGAGCTGATCTACAACTTCTGAGGCAGCCACCTGTGCTGGCAGCAGCAAACAGGCAAGAAATGCAGTGGGGGAGGGGTCGCCCTCCACGAGGAATGAAAAAGGTAGCATCGGCTGGAGGTGAGGCACGGAGGGACGGAGATGGAGAGTGGAAGGATTCTTATGTGCTTTTGTGACTTTGAAGTTCTGGGATTTGTGCAATGTGGGCTTTGTGTTCTTAAGAAGTGTTTGGCAATTTCTATTTGGCTGATGGCTGATGTCTCCTGTTAGCTTCTATTGCTCTGCTATTGTTAGCTGTAAGTTTTGCTGCAAGGGATTTTGAAGTATTTTTCTCCTGAATGGATTTTGCCTGTAGCATTCCTTTACTTATGAATGGAGCCATTTGGGGAGGCTGCCTTAGCCGGCAGCCAGTACTTAACTACATTTTTTTTTCTTCCTTAAGTGCCGGCTGCGCTCCTTAACTTTCCTTTCTAGCCAGTAGCTAATTCTTAAAGGGGAATGCGCCTTTTTAAGCTAGTTCCCTCAATGGCTTCTCTTTTCTTTCTCTGGAGGCTTTTCCTTGTTTGATGAATATATGGAAGAGGGAAAATATGGGGGGGGGGTAAAATTCTTCCTTCAGAAGGAGATGGGAATGAGAAAGAGGGAGGCAGGGAAGGAGGGAGGGGGGGAGGGAAGGAAGTCCCGCCTTAGCACTTGGCCACCAGCAGCCCTGCCATTGACTTTGTTTGTCAAAAGGTTGCAAAAGGGGATCACATGACCTTGGGACACTGTGACCATCATAAATATGAATCAGCTGCCAAGCATCCAAATATAAATCACATGACCCTGGGCATGCTGCAACGGTCATAAGTGTGAAAAATGGTCATAAGTCATTTCAGTGCAATTTCAACTTTGAACAGGTTTTTTTTTTTTTTTGGTCATCAGGTTTTCGACACCTTGCTAGGTGGTACTCGAATATTGCCATATCCTAAAAGTGGTACAATCGGTGACAAGGTTGAAAAGCCCTGGAATAGACAACATCACCACCAGATGGATCTGTAGCTGGCTGGCAAACCGTACTCAACGAGTAGTCCTCAATGGCACCACATCCACATGGAGAGAAATAAGCAGCGGGGTACCACAAGGTTCCGTCTTAGGCCCAGGACTCTTCAATATCTTCATAGATGAGGGAATTGAAGGGGAACTCATCAAATTTGCAGATGACACCAAACTGACAGTAGTAGCCAACACCCCAGAAGACAAACTCAGATCTTGACAAACTTGAACAATGGGCCCTATCCAACAAAATGAGTTTCAATGTGGAGAAAAGCAAAGTTTTACATTTAGGCAGGAAAAATCAAAGGTACAAGTACAGATTGGGCGAGACCTGGCTCAAAAACAGTAACTGTGAGAGGGACCTTGGAGTCCTAGTGGATGATCACTTGACTATGAGCCAGCAGTGTGCAGCAGCAACCAAGCAAGCTAATACAATCCTGGGCTGTATAAACAGAGGCATAGAATCAAAATCACATGAAGTATTATTATCGCTTTATAAAACCTAGTAAGACCACACCTGGAATACTGCAGCCAATTGTGGTCACCATATCACGAAAAAGATGTTCAGAGTTTGGAAAAAATTCATAGAAGAGCAACTATGATGATCAAAGGCCTGGAGACTAAAACATACAAAGAACAGCTGCGGGACTTCGGTTTGGCTAGTTTAAAGAAAAGAAGAAATAAGGGACACATGATAGCAGTATTCCAGTATTTGAGGGGCTGCCACAAAGAAGAGGGGTCACGTTATTCACCAAAGCACCAGAGGGAAGGACAAGAAACAATGTGTTCTGTCCCAGCCTACGTGAGTCCTTGTTAACTCACAAGGAGAAACCCCTCTTCCAACAAGTAGGCTGGAACCGTAGGAAAAACAAACCCCTTTTATTATTATTTACAGACCTGCAAAATGTCCAAAGGCAAAGGCCAAACAAACACGATTAAATGAAACTTGATTCTTTCTCAAACGGAAAATTGTTCCAAAGGCACAGGCAAACATGATTCAATGAAACTTGATTCCTTCACAAACGGTTGCCTTCAGCAACCAGCACCTCCCACACCTTCCCTTTTTATTATGCAGCCCCAAAGGCGTGGCTTCCTAATGCCTTCTCCTCTGCCTTTGGAGCCATCCCATTGCCTTCCTCTGTCCAACTCTCGTTGCCTGTCGACGTTTGCGAGCATCTATGATGTCTTCCAGCTGTGAGTCCTCAGAGTCTGACTCAGCTTCCCAGCACAGCTGTGTCTCAGCCTGAGCACGAGTGGAGGGGCCAGGCTCCTCGTCAGATTGTAAGTCTTGGAGCTCATCAGAGCCTTCCTCTGACTTTGATGGCACTCCAGGCCCCTCCTCCTCCTCCTCCTCTTATTCCCCAGACTCAGCTGCCGGGTCCACTGGCTGGCGAGGAATCACAACACTATCCTGCACTGTAGGACCCTTCCCCCGGGTCTGCCAGGCCGGATGCGGTCGTGACGGGAACTGTTCATGGAACGCTGTCACCAAGGCAGGAGCATGAACGGTGGTCACATCCTCCCGGGTGAACTCCTCCGGTCCGTAGCCCTTCCACTCGATCAAGTACTGAAAGCGCCCTTTCAGCCAACGGGAGTCTCTAATACTGGCGACCTCGTACTCGGGAGCGCTGTCTCCATCATGTTGTTCTGGTGGGGGATGTTCTGCTCGTCGGAGTGGACACGCCGGTTGCTCAGGGACCAACAGAGACCGGTGAAAGACCGGATGTACCCGTAGCGACCGTGGCAAAGTCAATCGATAGGCGACCGGGTTGATGACGGTTTCAATTGGGAACAGTCCTAGGTACTGGTGGTCTAGTTTCTTGGCTGGCCGGGTTGACGGCAGGTTCCTGGTGGACAGCCACAACCGATCTCCCACCATTAATGGAGGCGTATCTCGCCTCGACCAATCGGCAACCTTTTTGTAATCTGCCTTGGCCTTCTCTAATTGTCGCTGCACCAATCGATGGATCACCCATAACTCGGCCAGGTAGTCATTGGCTGCAGGAACTGGCGAGTCGAGCGGCAAGAGGGGAAAAAACCGGGGATGATACCCCACATTGGCCAGGAACGGTGTCATCTGCGTGGAGGTGTGCTGCGAGTTGTTAAACGCAAACTCGGCTACCGCCAGATAGTCCGCCCAATCGTTCCGCTGCTGATTTACATAACAGCGCAGGTATTGCTCGAGGATTCCGATGACTTTCTCGGTCCCGCCGTCAGTTTGGGGATGATGCACTGACGCTAGGCAGATCTTGACGTCCAGTGCCTTCATCAACCCCTTCCAGAAACGGGCTGTAAATTGGGCCCCTCTATCTGACATGACCCTATCAGGGAGGCCGTGCAGCCGGAACACCTGCTGGATGAAGAGACGACAGGTGGCGCGGGCAGATGGCAAGCCACGGCACAGAATGAAATGCGCCATCTTGGTCAACATGTCCACCACCACGAACACCGTTGTGAAGCCAGAAGACGGGGGCAAGTCTGTCAGAAAGTCCATGGACACAGCCCTCCAGGGTCTTTTGGGCATCAGCAAGGGCTGAAGTAGACTGGGCGGGGCCCCCGTTGCTGACTTGGCCTGCCTACAATGGATACAGGACGTGACATAGGCCTGGACGTCGTGTCGGACTCGGGGCCACCAGAAGGTACGGGAGACCAAGTTCAGGGTCTTGAACAGGCCAAAATGCCCTGCCGCCGGATTATCGTGACATTGGCTGAGAATGAGCCCTCTGAGTGGCCCTCCCGGAACATAAAGCCAGTCACAATAGTGCAGGAGTCCATCCGTGACTGTCCATGGAGAGTCTGGCCCCACCTCCTCCTTTCGCTGAGCCACCCACGCATCATGCTGTTCGGCCTCCCGAATCTCAGCCCGTACATCTATCGGCTCCCACACAGCAGAGAAAGACTCGACGGGGAGCACTGTCCTGGGCAGAAGCTTGTCTTCTGCATGGGAATATTCTGGCTTCCTTGACAGAGCATCCGCTCTTTGGTTGCGACCGCTGGGTATGTACGTAATGCGGAAATTGAACCTCACGAAGAAGAGAGACCATCGAATCTGTCGTTGGTTCAATTTCCGAGCGGTCTGCAAGCTTTCCAAATTCTTATGGTCTGTCCGGACCTCAATTTGATGCCTCCAGGCCTCGAACGCCACTTTGATGGCCAGTAGCTCCTTCTCCCAAATGGTGTAGTTGCGTTCGGCCGGATTCAGTTTCCGCGAGTAGTACGTGCAAGGGAAGAGGGCACCACCGGGCGCCGTAGCCTGCAGTAACACCGCTCCAATGGCAATGTCGGAGGCATCCGCCTCCACGACAAATGGCCGTTGCAGGTCAGGATGGGTCAAGATGGGCTCTTTCGTGAAGGCTTCCTTTAAAGCCTGGAAAGCCTGTTGTTCTGGGGCGTCCCAATGAAACCGGGTCTTTTTCTGCAGGAGCTGAGTGAGGGGCGCAGTCATGGAAGCAAAACCGGGGATGAAAGTTCAATAGTAGTTGGCAAACCCAAGGAGTCGCTGGACATCTTTAACGCGACGGGGTTGCCAACTCTGCAGAGACTCGACCTTGCTCGGCTCCATGGCGATGCCCTCAGGAGAAATGTGGTGACCCAGGAAATCGATGGTCCTCTGGTAGAACTGGCACTTCTCCAGTTTGGCATACAAACGATGCTCTCGGAGCCGCTGCAGGACCTGACGGAGATGCTGGTGGTGCGCCTCTTGCGACGGGGAGTAGATCAGAATGTCGTCCAAGTAAATCACGACAAACTAATCTAACAGATCCCAGAAAATGTCATTCATAAAATGTTGAAACACTGCAGGGGCGTTAGTCAGCCCAAACGGCATCACTGTATACTCGAAGTGCCCGTACCGGGTGCCAAAGGCCGTCTTCCACTCATCACCCGACTGAACCCTGACGAGGTTGTAGGCTCCTCTCAAATCCAATTTCGTGAAGAGCTTTGCCTCCCAGAGCCGTTCCAGGAGTTCGGGGATGAGGGGCAGTGGGTATCGATTACGCACCGTAATGGTGTTTAATTTCCGATAGTCACAGCAAAGCCTCAATTCTCCGGACTTCTTTTTGACAAAGAGCACAGGTGCAGACACTGGCAAAGACGAGGGCCGAATAAAACCCCGAGCCAAATTTTTGTCCAGAAAGTCCCGCAACGCGGCCAACTCGGGGTCCGACATGGAATACAAATGCCCCACTGGGAGAGGCGCGTCAGGAACTAAATCGATGGGGCAGTCATATGGCCTGTGTGGGGGCAATTGATCTGCCTCCGTCTCGCTGAACACATCAGCGTAAGTCACCAGTTTGGAGGGCAGGGAGACCCCTGGGGGGCTCACCACCTGGCCGGCACAGCCTTGGCGGGTGTGGTCCACGCACTGTAAACTTGGAAAGGTGACCAAGTTCTGGGACCAATAAATCTGCGGGTCATGCGTCTGGAGCCATGCCAGTCCCAAGACCATGGGGAAATGTAGGTCGGAGGTTATATAAAACTGAATAGTCTCCTCATGCGAACTGATGGCCATACATAACGGTTGCGTGGCGGCCTTAATTGGCCCAGACAGGAGCACTCGACTATCAATAGTCTCCACTAACATAGGCGGTTCCACTGGGCATTGTGGAACAGCCCATTTGGCCACAAATGTTGCATCCATAAAGTTTGTGGTGGCCCCAGAGTCAACCAAACCATGTACTGGAATCCCCTGTGGCTTTCCAGGGAGGATCAGGCGTGCCTCCAGTATCAAATGCCATGGAGGTCCGAGGGCAGCATCCGAAGGACGTTGCTCGGTGTTGTGGGACGCCCGACCCAAAACGCCTTCTAGGTCGGGCTCGGGGCGTTTCCCGACAGAGGAGTAGGTTGCTTTCGCGGGGCAGGCTCGGTAACTGACGCCCTTCGTCGCTTCTTGGGGCAGAAGGCGGCCAAATGCCCAGGGTCCCCACAGTAAAAACACAACCCCCCCGAACGTCGTCTGTTCATTTCTGCCACCGATAGGTGAGGTCTGGCAGCACCTAACTCCACAGGCTCCTCCCGCAGAACTGGAGTCTCATGCACAACTGGGGCCACACAGGTCTCTGGGGTGGCACGACGACTCCTACGCTGCTGCAGCTGAGCGTCGATCCGCAGACAGAGATGGATCACCCCATTGAGGTCCGGGGGAGCATCAACACGGGCCAGCTCATCCAACATCTCCTCCAACAAGCCATCCTGGAAAGCATCCACGAGTGCAGCTTCATTCCAGGCCGAATCCTGGCTGAGCAGCCGAAACTCACTGATATAGCCCTGTAGAGGGTGTTGGCCCTGCCTCAGAGCTTTCAGGCATCGGGTAGCAGTCTGCGTCTTAATGGGGTCCTTGTACATCAGACGCATATAATCACAAACCCCCCCAAAGTTATCCAACAACGGACTGGGTTGGGCTAGCAGGGTTGGGCTAGCAGGGGTGTGCCCCAACGAGCTGTAGCACCAGAGAGAAGGCTTATCATAAACCCCACTTTATCACAGTCAGTGGGGAAATCAGCCGCTCTCAGGCTGATAAATAGCTGGCATTGGCCCAGAAAAGCAGGAAACATCTCCGGAGTACCATCAAATTTATCCGGCACTGCAACTGGGCACTTCCTTCTGGGTTGTGGGCCACTTGAGCTGCCAACAAAGCCAGCTGCTGGGAGAGCTGAGCATTCTCAGCACGTAGCTGGTCCATAATAGTAGGGGGTGGGAGGCTGAAGGCAAACTGTTCTGTCCCAGCCTACGTGAGTCCTTGTTAACTCACAAGGAGAAACCCCTCTTCCAACAAGTAGGCTGGAACCGTAGGAAAAACAAACCCCTTTTATTATTATTTACAGACCTGCAAAATGTCCAAAGGCAAAGGCCAAACAAACACGATTAAATGAAACTTGATTCTTTCTCAAACGGAAAATTGTTCCAAAGGCACAGGCAAACATGATTCAATGAAACTTGATTCCTTCACAA
Source organism: Azemiops feae (assembly GCA_023970755.1). Taxonomy (NCBI): domain Eukaryota; kingdom Metazoa; phylum Chordata; class Lepidosauria; order Squamata; family Viperidae; genus Azemiops; species Azemiops feae. The sequence continues at coordinate 60,717 of JALGBA010002295.1, read as the reverse complement.
ACGGTTGCCTTCAGCAACCAGCACCTCCCACACCTTCCCTTTTTATTATGCAGCCCCAAAGGCATGACTTCCTAATGCCTTCTCCTCTGCCTTTGGAGCCGTCCCATTGCCTTCCTCTGTCCAACTCTCGTTGCCTGTCGGTGTTTGCGAGCATCTATGATGTCTTCCAGCTGTGAGTCCTCAGAGTCTGACTCAGCTTCCCAGCACAGCTGTGTCTCAGCCTGAGCACGAGTGGAGGGGCCAGGCTCCTCGTCAGATTGTAAGTCTTGGAGCTCATCAGAGCCTTCCTCTGACTCTGATGGCACTCCAGGCCCCTCCTCCTCCTCCTCCTCTTATTCCCCAGACTCAGCTGCCGGGTCCACTGGCTGGCGAGGAATCACAACACAATGGTTGGAAACTGATCAAAGAGAGAAGCAACCTGGAATTAAGGAGAAACTTCCTGACAGTGAGGACGATTAACCAGTGGAACAGCTTGCCTCCAGAAATCGTGGGTGCTCCATCTGTTCTGTCCCAGCCTATGGCCGTCCTTGTTAAAGGCACAAGGACAAAACCCCTTTTGAGAAAATAGGCTGGAGACTCAGAAGAAAACAAACCCCTTTTAATATGGGTAACAAACCTGCCAAATAGTCCAGAAACAAAAGCAGCAAAACACAATCCAAATGGAGGAAATTGTCCAAACGAAACACAATGCAAAACAGAGAAGTAGTCACCGGCAATACTAACAGAACATGATCCCATGAAGTACTTTGCAACTTCAGCAACCAGCACCGCCCACACATTCCCCTTTTGTAATTCAGTCCTCAAGGCGTGGCTTCTCAGTGCCTTCTCCGGAGTCGTCCCATTGCCTCTTTCTGGTTTACTCTCCTAGCTTGTCTTCATTTGCGGGCGTCTCTCATTTCCGCCAGCTGTGCATCCTCTGAGTCCGACCCAGCTTCCCCACCCAGCTGCATCTCATCCTGAACACGAGTGGAAGGGCCAGGCTCCTCACTGGAATGTGAGTCTTGGAGCTCATCAGAGCCTTCCCCCGACTCCGATGGCTCCTCAGGCCCCTCCTCCTCCTCCTCCTCAGATTCCCCGGACTCAGCTGTTGGGAACACAGGCTGGCACAGAATCACGACACCATCACTGGAGATTTTTAAGAAGAGACTAGACAGTCACTTGTCTGAGATGGTTTAGGTTCTCCTGCTTGAGCAGGGGGCTGGACTAGAAGACCTCCAAGGTCCCTTCCAGTTCTATCTATTCTATTCTACTTCCATTTTAAATGTTACATATTTAAAATGGCGATGCTGTATTGTGTAAGGTATAGAAGCAAGACCACAAGGAGTGACCTTCAAAACTTTGTTAGCAAAAACGGAAGACCTATGCTTCGTGGGAAGTGCACTTTGTGCGACTCGACAAAAACACAGTTTGTAAAGATGCCTCCAACCGAAGGTGATTTGGTTTCATCGTTGAACTCCATCACTAGTAAGATAAAGCTTCTGTGGGCAAAATTCCCGGGCGAGATGCATTTACTGGGAATGAACTTTGCCAGACCCGGTACTAATTTAGATGCGTGGCTAACCTCAACCGGGACATATAAAGACTGGTCAAAGCCCGTTGACAGAGTCGATAAAGTCGCGTATCATCATGACTTGGCGTACCAGCATTTTCCCAATACAGCTCGTAAAAACGTTGCCGATAGGGCAATGATCAAAGAGATGGACACAATTAAAAATCCTACTATGCGGGAAAGAGCGGAGTGCATGATTATCAAACTGATTATAAACACAAAACAGAAATTTGGTTTCGGTTTAAAAGAAACCTGAGGTGGACAAACGAACTAGCCGAAGAATTACATAAACCAGTTATCCATTGTTTCGCTAAAAGACGCATCGAAGTAAGAGGGATCGATGATACTTGGGCCGCCGACTTGATCAATATGCGTGCGTTTGCTAAAGATAACAAGAACGTCAAATACAAATTGACGTGTTTTCAAAATACGGTTGGATCGTTCCGCTGAAAAATAAAACCGGCGAAAGCGTTAGTAGGGCATTTGAGCGTATTGTAAAAAGAAGCAGTCATAGACGCGAAAAATTATGGACGGATAAAGGAAGAGAATTTCATAACAAGGACGTCGAGTCATTGGGATTTGAGATTTATACAACCGAAAACGAGGAAAAGAGTTGTGTGGTAGAGAGGTGGAATAGAACGATGAAAGAAAATATGTTCAAGTACTTTACCACTAATAACGTCAACAGATATATCGGCGTGTTGGATCAAATAGTTGATCTGTACAATAACCGTAAACATTCCTCTATAAAGATGACACCGGTTGAAGCCAGCCTCAAGGAAAATGAGTGGAAGGTGTGGAATAATTTGTACGGTCAGAGGCCAGCTGTTGAAATAAAACTCAAGTTTAAAGTCAGGGATAGAGTTAGAATTTCCAAGTTTAAGAGCCGATTTGAGAAAGGATATATGACGCGAAGGCGAAGGGAATCTGAAGCCTGAATCTGCTGAGGAAGATGAGCTGGAACTGGAGCCAACAGAGATCGAGGGGGAGGCGTCGTTGGCTTAGGAGGAATATGGGGAGGAGTAGGCCGAGGCAGGCCAGGGCCTTTCAGGATTGGGACGGCTTGAAGGCAGGGAGGAACAGGGGCAGGATGAACATGAGAGACAGAGCTCAGGCAATGAGCAAGGGCCACCCCCTCCTGATCCTCGAGCACAGAGAGTGGAGAGAAGGAGGGAACAGTGCAGGCAGGCCCAACTACTCGGGAGGAGAGCACCCCACCCCTCTCCACAAGGCACACCTGGAGACTGAGACTTAAGGAGATGCTGTGGGGAGGGGCATTTGTCGGGAACAAACGCTGAATTATTGAAGGCTTGTGTGCCGTTGCCGACATTGGAAACAACTCTCTGATCTCCTGTTCTGTGTTGTGATTTCTACTTGTAAACCCTGAAACTCTGACCATTGGACTGGCTGACAAACTTGATTTGGTGCTCCAAACCTCAGATTGAATTTTGGCTTCTCTTCTGAAACTACTCAGGCAAACTTGTATTTCCACAGACTCATTAGATTTTGATGTATGTTCCTTTCTTTGTTATCTACTTGGCCTTGAGTAAATTACTGTTCTAATCTAGCAACTGTGTGTGAGTCGAAACCTGAAAGAGGACTGCTTGTTCCATATACACACTTTTCCTGCCTGAGAGAGTGAAAAACTTTTGAAACTACTTGCAGCCAGAGGCTGCTGAAGGGGGGTATGTGTGTGTGTGTGTGTGTGTGTGTGTGTTTACTTGCTCTGGGACTTGCCAGAAACATGGGAGCATTTGGGGAACAATTGGAGCAATAAAGGGGCAGTTTGAAATGTCAGCTGACTGTGTTGCCTCTGTGCCGTGCCCTGGGTCATCGCAGTGCAATATACACATCCGCCTACCTATAAAATAATCGACACTAATGGCAAAGAAATCATCGGCAGCTTCTACGAACCTGAACTGCAGAAGACGAAGCTGTAACGATTGCTGGCTTGAGTTTTTTGTTTTCTGAATTAGGATCCCAAAGAAGGTCAATGAGTTTAGCATGATCTTCCGTGATGTATTCCTCAGGAATACAGAACTCATGTTTGGTTAAAGAGAGATATGGTTTATCTTGCCAAAATATCAACCCTCCTATCCCGAATGCTAAATTACGCAGTTGCCGCCGCCTCGTGATATCGGTTTCTCGAAGGCTACATTCCATAAAGAACGGATAGAATTGCATTTTATAATTTCTGGTGGTTTTGTTAGACCTTAACCTAACAAAACTTCAATGTGTTTTAAAAGGCTGAAGTCGTCTCGTTATAATAATCTTCATGCATATCTAACCGCGCCTCTTCTTCCTCTGTGATCTCCATTCCAAGACTCTCACGCAGCTTTAGGACTTCATACTTTTTTATAATACTTAATGTAAAATCGTCTTCGAGTAGACCTGGTAAAGGTTCGTTATTAGTATTTGCGACGGTACGTAATTCACGAATGGTCTTGTTATCCATTTTATTGTAGCTACAAAATAAAATTAATACGAATTCAACTTTGTGAAAATGATTTTTATATTAACTTTATAATTTTGTAGTATATTAAAAGGTTAGGGTCGCGAATAGTTTTGTTATCCATAGGGTTTGTTTTGTTAGGCTAGGGACTAACAAAACCTTTTGGGTGTGTTTTATAATTTATTGCGTATGTCATTATCAACTATGTTTATCTCGTATATTCCAAATATTTCACCGTTGCGGTTAATGATCATGCTTGTTGAACAACTTAGCACGCAACTAGCCTTATAAATCGAAGGATATTCAGTTTCGATTCCAGTTTCTATATCTTTAATGATCACCTTCCTCGGGTTTCAGTTCACAATTTTTGTGGGAGCCTCATCAGAAACAAGCCCTCTTTCACTGAGAAATTTTAAGAGCTCTAGTTTGTTCATAAGCCATGCGTCACCTCTGATATCGTTATCTTTCAATATCTGCCTCAGGGTAGGAACTGTGTATTTCTTTTTAAGGAGCTCATACCTTGGGTTGATCTCTTTCACGATCTTTTGTGGCTTTGCGGGAACCTCATCAGGAAGAAGACCTCTTTCATCGAGAACTTTCAACATCTCTGGTTTGTTCATAAGCCACGAGTCGTTGATATCGTTGTCTTTCGCTATCTGCTTCAGGACAGGAAGCGAGAATTTATTTTTAAGGTACCTATACCTTGGATCACCATCTTTCGTGATCTTTTGCAGATTTGGAAGCACCTCAGCAGGAACACACCCTCTTTCAACTTGACGTTTCACGATATCTAGAACCTCACTTGCTGCCTTGCTTTTGTAATAACTGTCAAAGATAGGTTTGAGCTCTTCATTCACAACTCTCTTTGGTTCTTCAGGTGTTGGAGGTTTGTGAGGAACCGGTGTTAGAGGAGCAGCCTGTATATCTGGAACCGACATATCAACTAGTAGGTCTGTAGGTGGATCAAGTAGAGCAACAGTTTTGTTATCCATTTTAAATAATGTACAAAATAATGTTAATGAAAAAAAAATCACTTTTGCCTTTCGAGGCTCTACTATATGTAATACTCATGTGCAGGGTGGGTGGGGCTTAATGAGGTCATGTGACCTGTTTTCGACCAATCAGAGCTCATGTGCAGAATGGGCAAAAAGAGGGGGGTCAACTGAACCAGACCCTCTCCCCCATACTACTTGTGGCAACCCAGTCATTGTAGTTTGTAAATTGTGGTTGATGGCTTAATGCATCAAGTGAACCCACAAATAAGCCATTAAGACAGCTGATTTCAACAAACTTAGAGCTTGGGAAGGATTCCATGGATGAAAAACTTAAAGGGGAAAACAACTCAAGAAGCTTGGGAAACTCTGAAAAATGAGATTATAAGTCCACCACAATACCACTAAAAAAGAAAAATAAGAGATCCAAGAAGAAAGCAGCATGGTTGCATAAAGAACTCTCTGATAAACTGAAAGACAAAAAGGACAAGTATAAAAAAATGGACACATAACTAAGGCAGAATACCAGCATAGCATGACTCTGCAAAGATGACGTCAAGAGAGCTAAGGCTCAGAATGAAATAAGACTTGCAACAAAAGTCAAAAATAATAATAAAAAAATAAAAACTTCTTTCAACATGTAAAAAACAAGAAAAAAGTCAAAAAGTCAAGGAAACAATGGGTCCATTAAAGGGAGAAGATGGAAAGGAAGTGAAGGGCAGCAGGGAGAAAGTTGAACTGCTTAATTCATTCTTTGCATCTGTCTTCACACAAGAGGAAAAAATAGCCCAACCTACTAAAAGCAGAACCATAAAAGACAGACAAGGAATACAAGTTAAAATAGGCAAGAAAATGGTAACACAACACCTGTCCACCCTAGACAAGTTCAAATAACCAGGACCAGATGGATTACATCCAAGAGTTCTGAAGGAGCTGGTAGATGTGATCTCAGAACCACTGAACTATATCTTTCAAAGTTCCTGGAGCACTGGGGAACCACCAGAGGACTGGAAAAGAGCTGATGTGGTTCCTATGTTCAAAAAAGGAAAAGCAATGGATCCAGGAAACTACAAACCTATCAGCCTGACATCAATACCTGGGAAGATCCTGGAAAAGATATGCAACGAATCTGTGAACACCTAGAAGCAAACAAAGTTATAAGCAGAAGCTAGCATGGGTTTGTCAAAAACAGATCATGACAGAGAAATCTTATCTCATTCTTTGACAAAGTGACTAAATTATTGGACCAGTAAAATGCTGTGGACATAATTTACTTGGACTTCAATAAGGCATTTGATAATGATAGTAGTAACTGTGAGAGGGATCTCGGAGTCCTAGTGGACAATCACATAGATATGAGCCAGCAGTGTGCTGCAGCTGCCAAAAAAGCCAACACAGTGTTAGGCTGCATTAACAGAGGGATAGAATCAAGATCACGTGAAGTATTAATACCACTTTACAATGCCTTGGTAAGGCCACACTTGGAATACTGCATCCAGTTTTGGTCACCACAAATGTAAAAAAGATGTTGAGACTCTAGAAAGAGTACAGAGAAGAGCAACAAAGATGATTAGAGGTCTGGAGGCTAAAACATATAAGGAACGGTTGCTGGAATTGGGTATGTCTAGTTTAATGAAGAGAAGGACGAGGGGGGACATGATAGCAGTCTTCCAATATCTCAGGGGCTGCCACAACGAAGAGGGAGTCAAGCTATTCTCCAAAGCGCCGGAAGGCAGGACAAGAAGCAACGAATGGAAACTAATCAAGGAGAGAAGCAACCTAGAACTAAGGAGAAACTTCCTGACAGTTAGAACAATTAACCAGTGGAACAACCTGCCTCCAGAAGCGGTGAATGCTCCAACACTGGAAGTTTTTAAGAAGAGACTGGACAGCCATTTGTCTGAAATGGTATAGGGTTTCCTGCCTGAGCAGGGGGTTGGACTAGATGACCTCCAAGGTCCCTTCCAACTTTTTATTATTATTATTATTATTATTATTATTATTATTATTATTATATTATAATATTAATAATAATAATAATAATAATAATAATAATAATGTAGACCACCTTTTGGAATATGATATGGCTAAAGTAGTTCCATCTTCTGATTATATCCTTGTTGGAGTCCCTGTGGAAAGGGAGTTCCCAAACTTTATAGACAGTTTAAGTACCAGACACTTGGTCAATATTGCCCTATTATATTGGAAAAATGATGTGTTATGCTATGACACTATGAAATATATGAAATATGCACACATCCGTAAAAGAGCATTCATCAATAGTTTCTAAAAAAAGAGGTACAACCCAGCATTCCTGCAACAGGAAGAAAAGTATCCCAGACTTCCCTAAGAAAAAAAAGGCAAATATTGGTGATAGGAGATTCAATTCTTAGGGGAACAGAAACTATAGTCTGCAGACCAGGCAGTCAATCTAGGGAGGTATATTGTCTCCCTGGAGCAAAAATCAAAGATGTAACTGAGTACCTTACTAAAATAACCAACCCCACGGATTACTACCCCTTTCTTTTCCTACATGTGGGGACCAATGACACAACAATGAATCTGAAAACAATAACAAGAGATTACAAACAGCTAGTGAAGAAAGTTAAAGAATTAGGATCACAAGTGGTGTTTTCATCTATACTTCCAACAAAAGGCCAACATCCAATGAGGGAGCAAAGGATTTTAGAAATGAACCACTAGCTTAAAAATTGGTGTTGTCAACAGAACTTCGGCTTCCTAGACCATGGTCTGCATTACCTACATGAAGGGCTACTGGCAAGGGATGGACCGCACCTCACCAGAACAGGAAAGAATATATTCGGAAAACAACTGGCTCGTCTTATAAAAATGGCTTTAAACTAAAATTGAGGGGGGGGGAGGGGGGGCAATCTTCACAACCTTTAGAACTAAATTCCAAGCAAAACACAGTAGATAACATAAGGAGGTAGGGAGTAAAGATAAAGAAGAAAAAAAGAAAAACATAGTGAAGTAGAGAGTGATGGAAAGAATGGAAAACCCAGCTACAAAGTAGGAGACATAAGAAACATACCCAAGTATCATAAAGGACTCAAATGCCTATACACTAACGCTCAAAGTTTAGGGAACAAACAGGGTGAACTTGAAGTATTAGTACATGAAGGCACATATGATATAGCTGCCATTATTGAAACTTGGTGGGATGAAACTCATGACTGGATTGTACTGATGGAAGGATACAAACTATTTAAAAGAAACAGACCCAACAAAAGAGGAGGTGGAGTTGCATTATATATAAAAGATCACTACAGCTCTACAGAAATACACAAAACCAAGGATGAAAACCACGTAGAATCCATATAGGTCAATATAAAAGGGAAAATATGACATTGCTATAGGAGTATACTATAGGCTACCCAACCAAGCAGAAGAAATAGATGAACTCTTTGCTAATCAATTAACAAATATATGTAGGAAACATACCACCGTAGTAAGGGGAGACTTTAACTACCCTGATATCAACTGGGAGACAAACTCTGCAGCAAGTGGGAGATCGAACAGATTCCTAACCAACTTAGCTGACAATGTTGTCATTCAAAAGGTAGAGGAGGGAACTAGAGGAAAAGCTATACTGGACCTAATTCTTACTAATAGAGAAGAAATGATAGAGGGAGTTGAAGTTGCTGAAACCTGGGGCGAGAGTGACCACGTCATATTGGAATTCAATATAATACAAACACAACCAATAGAACATAATCTAACCAGCGTCTTAAACTTTAAAAGAGCTGATTTTAACAAAATCAGAGAGAGCCTAGGAAAGATTCCGTGGATGAAAATCCTAAAGGGGAATGTTATGGTTCCAAAGGAAGATTGCTTTTCAAAGAAACATGAGGCATTTCTCCTCTTTGAATCTTTTTTAATTACAAACATAACCTTGGCACTTACACGGACGGATGCCAGAAACTGAATTTCTCTGGCTTGCGTCTTTCTTTTCTTGCTACACTCCTCCCTTATTTTACAGTCATGAATTACGTCTTCCAATTAGGCTAGAGGCCAAAGATTTGCTTCCGTTTCTTTCCCGGGCTTTCCTCATGAACCTCCTCTCTTTGTGTCATCTGAATTAACTCTAAAAATACCAGACAGTTCTGCATATCTTGTCAAAGCAATAATATCCTATATTTACAGCGTTGACATCCGCCCCCCCTTACAAAAAGGACAGATCCTGTAATGTAAACAAAAGCATATATTAATGATTAGTTTTCAGTTTGTTGGGGTGTTTCGTATGAAACCTTTTGACGAGCCTGTCAGCTTTCACCTCACTGGATTTCACCCAAGTAGCTTCAGACAACGGGTATCCCTTCCATTGTACTAGGTACTGCAATTTCCCTTTAAAAATTCTAGAATCAAGAACACGTTTCACTTCGTAATGGGTCTGCCCCGCAACTACGAGGGGCCCAGGTGCTTTCTTTGGGGGAGGTCTTAAAGTGGAACCCCGATAAGGTTTTAACAAGCTACTATGGAAGACAGGGTGGATTTTACCCAAAAGCCTAGGGAGTTTCAGTTTTACAGTGACCGGATTGATGACCTTTACGATAGGAAAAGGCCCTAAGAATTTCGGTCCTAACTTCTTACTGGGTAATTTGAGGTGCAAATATTTGGTGGACAGATAAACCTCTTCCCCTACTTGGAACATTCTTTGGGGAGCTCTCTTTTTATCAGCTTGCTTTTTATAGGTTTCAAAAGTCTTTTTTAAAGCAGTTTTCGTGTTTCTCCAAACTTCTTCCCATCCCCTCACCCATTGGTCAAGTGTCTGGGAAGCTGTTGGCATCTGGGGGTTTTCAGGTATTGGACCGAACTCTTTGCCTGTGGCTACTCTGAAAGGTGTGTAGCCGGTGCTGCTGTGCACAGAATTATTGTACGACACCTCTGCAAAAGGGAGGAGGTCAGTCCAGTTCGTCTGTTGATAGGACACGGAGCATCTGAGATATTGCTCCACCATTTTGTTAGCGGCTTCTGCAGCTCCGTTGGTGGCCGGATGCAAAGCGGATGATAAGCCTTGAGATGATCCAATTAATTTACGAAAACTCCTCCAAAACTTTGCTGTGAACTGCACCCCCCTGTCTGAGATTATTCGCTTAGGGGCGCCGTGCAGTCGGTAGATATGTTTCAGGAACAGTTTAGTCAGTCGTTGAGCGGATGGGAGTCCTTTGCAGGTGATGAAATGAGCCTGCTTCGAAAACAGGTCTATTACAGTCCAGATGACAGTATTTCCTCTACTCTCAGGTAGGTCTACGATAAAGTCCATAGCTATTTCTTCCCAGGGTTGGGAAGGATCTGCCACCGGCTGCAGTAATCCAGGGGTTTTCCCCGGTATTCTTTTCATTGTGGCACATACAGTACAACTCTTCACATAGTTTTCCACATCTCGTTTCAGTCCTGGCCACCAAAATTGCCGGCGGGTGAGATGTAGTGTTTTTAGATATCCAAAGTGTCCAGCCTGTTTTACATCATGGCTGTGTTTGAGAGCATTGAGACGGAGGGATTCGGGCAAATACAGTTTCCCCCCTTTGTAAGCCAAACCATCCCGGCACGTCAAGGAGGTTTGATTATCTTTGAACCATTGATCGGTGAGGAGCTCTCGTTTTTTCTTTGCTCCAGGGTCATCCGGATTAGGGACCCTGCGAGGCGTGATTTGTGCAACAGGTTGTGGATTGGAGATAATCGCCTCATTAACTTCTTCACGTTCGCTTTTGTATTGGGGCAATCTTGATAGCGCATCAGCTAGGAAGTTTTTTCCCCCTGGTATGTACTTTAGTGTAAAGTTGAAGCGGTTAAAGTACTGTGCCCACCATACTTGCTTTGGGGATAATTTGCAAGGAGTTTTCAGTGCCTCTAGGTTTTTGTGATTTGTCCATACTTCGAATGGCACCTTGCTCCCCTCCAGGTAGTGTCGCCAGTTTAACAGCCCCCATCTAATTGCGAAGGCCTCCTTCTCCCATATTGCCCATCTCCGTTCACTTTCCGTAAATTTTTTGGAGGTGTAGGCGCAGGGTTGCAGGACTCCATTCTTGTTCTTTTGAAGCAATACAGCTCCAACTGCCACATCACTGGCGTCGGCTTGAATTACAAAGGGCTCCCCTAGACAGGGGTGCTTTAGGACTGGTTCGGCAGCAAATAGTCTTTTTAAATTCTCAAAAGCTGTTTGACAGCTCATAGTCCATGCTAGTGGTTGGCCCGGTGCGGCTTCCCTCCTTTTTTCCCTGTTTTGAGTAAATCTGTAAGGGGTAGGGCAATTTTGGCAAAAGAGGGGATGAATTGACGGTAGAAGTTGGCAAAACCTAGAAAGCTCTGGAGTTGTTTGCAGGTTTTGGGGGGCTGTCATTCGATTATAGTTTTCACCTTGGCTGGATCCATCTCAATGCCTTCGTTGGAGATTCTGTAGCCGAGGTAATCTAATCGGGTCTGGTGAAATTCACATTTTGACAATTTGGCATAAAGCTTGGCATTCAATAGTTTCTTTAACACTTCTCTCACCAGCTTTATGTGATCAGTCATATTCGTGCTGTATATCAGAATATCGTCAAGGTACACCAGAACCCCTTTGTACAAGTGTTCATGTAGGACCTCATTAATCAACTGCATGAATACGCCTGGGGCCCCCTGTAGTCCGAATGGTATGACTTTAAATTGATAGCTCCCATGGGGCAGTTGAAGGCCGTTTTCCACTCATCTCCTTCTTTTATTCTCACTCGGTAGTACGCCTCTCTCAGGTCAATTTAGTGAAGACACTCCCCTTAGCCAGATGAGTTAATAAGTCCTTTAGGAGGGGGAGGGGGTATCTGTTTTCCACACTCACAGCTTTGAGGCCCTTATAGTCTACGCAGAGACGAAGAGACCCATCTTTTTTTTCTTTAAATAACACGGGGGCTCCCACAGTAGATTTGGCCCGTTCAATGAACCCCCTCGCTAAGTTTTTATTCACGTATTGCTGCATCTCTTCCATCTCGAGGGGGGACATGGCGTACATTCTCGGACGTGGAAGTTTGGCTCCTGGCACCAGTTCGATAGAACAGTCATTGGGTCTGTGAGGGGGTAGGACATCGCATTCATTTTCACTAAATGCCTCTGCTAAGTCCCGGTATTCGTTGGGGATGAGTGATTCATCTGGTGACGGTGAGGCAGCTATGAGTGCTCGCTCATTAGGTGGCCTAAAGTGTCCCGCAACGTCAGTTGAATCAGTGGGAGGCTCAGGCCCTATAGGTAGTCTCACAGTTCTCATTCCTTTCTCCCACCAGATAAATGGCTTCCATTTGTCCAACCAGGCTAAGCCTAGAATCACAGTCTCAGTCATTTTTGGGGCCACCAGGAACCGAATAAATTCCCAGTGTGCCCCTATTTCTAGGCGTAAGGGCTCAGTTAATTGTGTGACTAAAGTCCCTCCCATCAGGGAGCCGTCAGCTTGCTCGAACCTCACAGGGTTGGAGAGTTGTTTTGCCCGTATGCCCATTTTCATGGCAAAGGGTAGGCTAATAATGCATCGGGTGCATCCAGAATCAATTAGTACGTTTAAGTCTATTTGTGCCCCCGACTTAGGGATTATAAGCTTGGCGGCCAGTGAAAAAGATGGGATTTGTCGACTCACCATTGGGTCGTTCTCCCCTTCGTTGTCGCCGTCAAAGGAGGGTAGAGCAGGGGCGGGTCCACCTGGAGTCCCGGCGTTCTCTTGTGTGGGAGGTATAATCTGGGTAACAGGTGCTTGCATGGCCCGGTTGGATTTTTCTCTCATTAGCCGCTGGGCAGGTCTCCTCCTCGTCACTGGTTCTGGACTGCTCTGCAGTTGGGGGTAGGGGACCGGACAGTTTGCTGCTCGATGTCCCTTCTTTCCGCACCGGAAACACTTTATTGACGCGCTTGCAGGTGGCCCGGTTCTTTCAGTTATCGTGGTAGCCAGAGGGTCTCGTGGGGGCGATTGTTGTTCGGATTGCTCTGGTTGCTGCTCAGATTCAGGTGGGGAAGGCTTTTTATAGCGGGTGAGCTGAACATCTAGCTTCACCGTTGTCTGGTACCACTCGTGCAGTCGGTCAGGTACTGCTCGAATAATGCAGGCCTGGGAGAGGTGATCATCTAATCCCTCAATGAAGTGATGGATTAGGGACTGCTCTGACCATCCCTCTATCCGACCTATCTTGCGAAACTCTCGCACGTACTCCAGGGCAGGCCTGCCGGCTTGTTTTGTTTTGTGGATTTGTTCTCTTGCTTTTAAGTCAAGTGATGGGTCCTCAAATCTTTCTTTCAGACCCAGGAGGAAGAGGTGGGGGTCTTCCAATTCTGGGACTTGCTCATTATATAAATTGTTCAGCCATTCGGATGCTTCTCCCTCTAGGCCGGACGCAATCACATCGACCATAGCCCCTGGGTCTGGGTAGAGATAAGCCCAGCGATTCAAGTGCGACTGTACTTGGTTAAGGAAAAAAATCAGTTTCTCTGGGTCCCCATCGAAGGTTGCTCTGAATGGTGGAGTAATTATATGTTGTTGGGGCCCCCTCTGTGGCTGTTGCTGCTGCTGGCCCCATCCTGGTTGCTGGTTTATGCCCAGGGGTTGCACGTTCGTGGGCTGGGGCCAGTCTCCTTGTTGTGGCCGTCCTCCTTCTAGCTGCTGATCTCCTGGCCCCTCCACCACCCCAATCTGTTGCAAGGTCTCTATTAGTTGTGGCAAGTTCAGAGGATTTATAGGCTGTTGGGGCCCCCACTTTGGCTCTTGCTCCCTCTCAGGCTGTTGCAAGGCCCCTATCAGCTGTGGTGAGCTCAAAAGTCGTCTGCTCCCTGCCTGCTTCGAATGCCATACTCCCCATTGTTGCAGAGGCCTCATACATGGATTCCCTCTCTCTTCAGGGCTGGGGTCCCTGATAGAGGAAGACAGGGTCTGAAAGGCTGTCTGATACGAACTGGAGGGGCTGTAGGCTTATTTTTGCAGGGGTGGGTCTCTGCCTCTCTCCCCTGGGGTTTTAGATATTTCCAGCAACTCACCCAGGCCTTGAGTGGCAATTTGTCCGTTGTCTGTCCACCGAGTTTCATTCGTCTGCCCAAATTCATCTTCCCACAGCATGCTGTCTGCTACCTCCCCCTCTGGGATATTAGCAGCTGCCGGGTTGTATTTAGCAAACTCCCGTTTCATGATAGATTGTCCTCCCCCTGAATTCTTCTCATTCTCACTCCAGTCTAGGAGAAAGAGGTGGGGGTAATGCACCTCCAGTTGTTTGAAAAGGGTGTGGTTTCTGGCATGATGTTATGGTTCCAAAGGAAGATTGCTTTTCAAAGAAACATGAGGCATTTCTCCCCTTTGAATCTTTTTTAATTACAAACATAACCTTGGCACTTACACGGACAGATGCCAGAAACTGAATTTCTCTGGCTTGCGTCTTTCTTTTCTTGCTACACCCCTCCCTTATTTTACAGTCATGAATTACGTCTTCCAATTAGGCTAGAGGCCAAAGATTTGCTTCCGTTTCTTTCCTGGGCTTTCCTCATGAACCTCCTCTCTTTCTGTCATCTGAATTAACTCTAAAAATACCAGACAGTTCTGCATATCTTGTCAAAGCAATAATATCCTATATTTACAGCGTTGACAGGGAAAACAACTCAAGAAGCATGGGAAACTGAAAAATACAATCATAAAAGCCCAGTCAAGCACCACTGAAAAAGAAAAATAAAAAATCCAAGAAGAAACCAGCATGGTTGCACAAAGATCTCTCTGATAAACTGAAAGACAAAAAGGATAAGTGCAAAAAATGGAAAGAGGGACACATAACTAAGGCAGAATATCAGCAGATAGCCCGAATCTGCAAAGATGAAGTCAGGAAAGCAAAGGCTCAGCATGAACAAAGACTTGCAACAGAAGTCAAAGATAATTTAAAAAGTTTCTTTCAACATATAAATAACAAGAAAAAAGTGAAGGAAATGGTCCACTTAAGAGAGAAGATGGCAAGGAAGTAACAGGCAGTAGAGAGAAAGCAGAGCTGCTTAACTCATTCTTTGCATCAGTCTTCACACAAAAAGAAACTATAGCCCAACCTACCAAAACATAACTGTAAAAGACAGACTAGAAATATTAAATTATTAAAAATTAAAAATTAAAATAAGCAAGAAAATGGTAAGAGAACACCTGTCTGATCTTGACGAATATAAATCACCGGGACCTGACGGATTACATCCCAGAGTTTTGAAGGATCTGGCAGATATTATCTCAGAACCATTGTATCATATCTTTAAAAAATCTTGGAGCACTGGGGAACTACCAGAGGATTGGGAAAGAGCTGATGTGGTTCCCATCTTCAAAAAAGTAAAAAAAAAAAAACAGACACAGGAAATTACAGACCAATCAGCTTAACATCAATACCTGGGACGATCCTGGAAAAGATAATCAAAAAATAGATATGTGAACATTTAGAAACAAATAAAGTTCTAACTAGAAGTCAGCATGGGTTTGTTAAAAACAGATCCTGCCAAACCAATCTTATTATATTCTTTGACAGTGGGTACCACAACGTTCCGTCTTAGGCCCAGCACTCATCAATATCTTCATAAATGACTTAGATGAGGGAATAGACTCTGACAATAGTCAAATACAGTATGACAAATTGCCAAATGTATGTAAACCAGCACGTGCCCCAAATTATTTCTGTGAATTTCATCTTCTTTTCTGGTTGCTTTATGTCCCCATGGAGCTTCACTATGTTACAGGATGGCTGTTTCTTTCATGGTTGGTTTGGTCCCACATTGAAGGTTTTGTTTTCCTTGCACCGAGCAGGAAAATAGCTTTCTTCTCATGCGCCATTCTGGAGGGGTTGCTTTGCCTGGTTAAAACTGTTACTCTACACAGCATCTGTAGCATCCTATGATCTATTCCCCACCCACCCACCCAAAAGGTTAGGCCTACCTGACCTGAGCTACTCATTCCCTTTCTACTAACATTTGCATGTCTTAAAATTTATCCACCCATTTCCCCAAGTTCAGTAAACATTCTAACAAAATACTGTGCACAGATTCATTTACTTGGCATTTATTAATGCCTTGCAATTGTTTTTTCTACCATCCCTGTCAAACACAACTACTTTTGTTGTACAGGTAGTCCTCAACTTACAACTGTTTAGTGACCATTTGAAGTTACAACAGCACTGAAAAAAGTTACTTATGATAGTTTTTCACACTTACGACCACTGCATCACTCCCATGGTCACATGATCAAAATTCAGATGCTTGGCAACTGACTCATATTTATGACGGTTGCAGTGTCTTGGGGTCATGTGATCACCTTTTGTGACTTTCTGACAAGCAAAGTCAGTGGGGAAGCCAGATTCACTTAACTGTGTGACTAATTTAACAACTGCAGTGATTCACTTAACAATCGTGGCAAGAAAAGTCATAAAATGGGGCAAAAGAAACTTAACAAATGTCTCATTTAGCAACAGAAATTTTGGGCTCAATTGTGGTCGTAAATCGAGGACTACCTTTATTTGGTCTTTAATTGACTTTCAGATCCACACTCTTTGTTCTATAATCTATCAAACATTTGCTGCAAATCTTTCAGGTTTTCAGCCAACAATATGGCATTGTCTGTATACATGTCCCCAAACAACATGCCTTACTGTTACTACAAACATTCCTTATTCATTAATATTTTAAAAACAAGGGGCAATCACACATCCTTAATAATGAACTATTTCCTAAAAATCAATTTATTTCCATGCATGCTTTATTTCTATCATATCACACTCAGCAACCAACTTTAATATACTGTACATGCAAAAATCCCCCCCCCCCAAATTTATCAAACTTGTATGCCACCCATCTCATCCAAGGCGACTCTAGGTGGACTACAGACATTGAATAAAAAACCATATAAAACATTAAAACAATAAAGATCTTAAATTTAAACATTTAATTAAAATAAAACTAAGCAGGATGAAGAGGGATGGAGCAAAGTGCACACAGGGAGGAAGTGAGGTGTGCTCTACTCCATCAGCCACCTCCCATGTGCCACACCCCCATTGGGGTCCCAGGTTAGTTGGCACAGCCATGTCTTCAAGGCCTTTCGTAAGGCCAAAGGGGTGGGAGCAGATCTCACCTTGGGGGGGGGGGGCAGATCTTCCAGAGAGCGGAAGCCACAGCAGAAAGGGCTCTTCTGGACCCCACCAGCCGAAATTCCTTGGCTGATGGGGTCCGCAACATGCCTCTTCTGCTGGTGCAGGTGGGGCAGGCTAATTCCATTGGGGTGAGCCAGTTTCTCAGATAGTTTGGTCCCATGCCATGCAGGGCTTTAAAGGTGAAAATTCATATCTATCCTTTGTTTTATGATTTGTCTGTATCAGCAAATGGACAATAAACTTTCTCACTTTCATACATTTCTCAGTGACCTGCCAAATGTGGCCTGTCCCACATTCAGAATTTCTCATCAGTTTTATATTCGTCACTAATTTAATATCTCATCATAAACAATCCAATCATACTTTTACAGTAATTCCTTTTCCACATGTACATTTAAATAGATCTATGCCTAAACCACATGCTGTTACTGGGTTGCATAATTTCCATCCAAGGCTATATTTCTTAGCCCTACAGCTTATTACTGATGTGCACACTATGATTGCTTAACCAGAGGCAGACTTCGCACTGCACAGTACACTGTGTTTGATTGATATCAGTAAAATGTTTGTTCAGCTTTTCTAGTTCAGTGTGTTGTGCAAAGCCAGGCTATTTATTTATGTTTCAATGGGTTATGTGAATCCATAAAATGGGTTAATTCAATAAGTGAATTGTATAAACACAGCCAATCTGTCCTCTTGGTGCAAATGCAGCAATAACAGAAGGGAGTGCCTTCCTGCTTTGAGCATCTGATCCTGAGCTACTGCAGCCACCCTCCAAGCTTCTGGTCCTCAAGTAGGGCTCCCTCAAAAGATGAGAGAAGGGCTAGCAGGCTTGGGCTGTATAAAAGACAGACAATCACCAAATGTCAGCAAAGAGATACAGAAAAGTCAACTCTTTGCTGCTGATGGATGGTCATATAGATTTTGCAGCCGAGATCTGGTAGCCATAACCCAGGTTAACACTCACCAAACTTAAGTTATGCCAACCAGTATAGCTGCTTGGTCTCTTCAAACATGTGTGACAGCAGATGCTGAGAAGTGTCTGCATCCATGAAAACCCTAGGTCCCGTGTTGGCATTTGTTGTATAAATGCATTTAGAATGTTAAGCTGGGTGACAGTCTGGCAATTGTATCACTTTTGATTTTGCATGTTTGAACAAGCTTTGCCAGCTAATTATAAAGGTTGCAGGCAGGTGTAAGCTTGAGAAAGAAATAAACAGATTAACATGTTGCCTAACTTTTAAATTGGTTGACTCCCACTACACCACTATATTTTTGTTATCTGGGGTTTTACTTTTCCAGTTTTCTGCATTATCTCAATTGATTACATCCAAAAAGTGAAAGATGCTGAGAAATCTTGTAAATGTGATTGAAGTATACAACTGTGAATGCAGTTCTGACATTGAGAAAGTGGTATTCTCAAGAAGTAGACCGCAACCTACTTCTTGGTAAGCTAAAAAAAGGTGGGATAAACAGCATCACCACCAGATGGATTTGTAACTGGCTGACAAACGGTACTCAATGAGTAGTCCTTAATGGTACTACATCTACATGAATAAGCAGTGGGGTACCACAAGGTTCTGTCTTAGGCTCAGCACTCTTCAATATCTTCATAAATGACTTAGATGAAGGAATAGAAGGGGAACTCATCAAATTTGCAGATGACACTAAGTTGGCAGGAATAGCCAACATCCCAGAAGACAAGCTCGGGATCCAAAAAGATCTTGACAGACTTGAACAATGGGCCCTATCCAACAACATGAAATTTAATGTGGAGAAAAGCAAGGTTTTACACCTAGGCATGAAAAACCAAAGCTACGACTTCTGGTTCTGGGCGACACCCGCGCAGCTAATTTCGCCCTGCCAGGGGACCCTAAGTGGGTCTAAGTCGCCCCGGAGAGGCGGCGAAGAAAGAAGGGTGCCCCAGCGACTCTGGAACGACGGCGGTTGTTCCGTTTGACTTGGGGAAAGCCTTCTAACCCGACAGGAGAAAGGCTGGCCGTACTTCATTGACCAGCCCAAGCTACTTGCAACCGAAGTCCAAAAGCACTAACCAGCACGTTGCTTTTCAAAGATATAATTGTAACATTAGACAATCAATAAAAAGTTATTTAAAAAAATAGACTTAAATTTTTAAATGTAATTAATTTTTGAGAAAATCTTAACCAGTAAGAATACTTTGAATTTTGTGGGAGAAACAAATTTAAATAAGGAGTGTAACAGGATCTATGATAAGGCAACCAGAATGATTGGATAGAAAAGAAATATTATATTGATGTGATTATTATTTTTAGGAAAATTGGGAAAAAGTTATATATTTAATTGTTATCTATCAAAACAACAAGAATTGTATTAACTCAATGTTTGCAAAAGAGGACATTTTGGGGAAAAGAGGAAATCAACTAAAACCATTATGTGGATTATGGATTATAGAAATCAATTGTTAGTGATTGTTTAACAAATGTAAACCCAGACAACACACTGTCCACCAATTATTAAGTGATTTATGTTTAAAAAAATAAATAAAATATATTACAAAAGAAAAAAGAAAAACCAAAGCTACAAGTACAGATTAGGTGAAACCTGGCTCAAAAACAGTAACTGTGAGAGGGACCTTGGAGTCCTAGTGGACGATCACTTGACTATGAGCCAAATTCAATGCAGTCCTAGGCTGCATTATCAAAGGGATAGAATCAAGA
Organism: Azemiops feae; assembly: GCA_023970755.1. Lineage (NCBI taxonomy): Eukaryota > Metazoa > Chordata > Lepidosauria > Squamata > Viperidae > Azemiops > Azemiops feae. Next base: position 40,903 of record JALGBA010002295.1, on the reverse strand, counting down.
TCACGTGAAGTACTATTACCACTTTATAAAGCCTTAGTAAGACCACACTTAGAATACTGCATCCAGTTTTGGTCACCATGTTATAAAAAAGATGTTGAGACTCTGGAAAGTGTGCAGAAAATAGCAACAAAGATGATTAGAGGGTTGGAGGCTAAAACATATGAAGAACAGTTGCAGGAATTGGGTATGTCTAGTCTAGTAAAAAGAAGGACTAGGGGTGACATGACAGTAGCATTCCAATATTTGAGGGGCTGCCACAAAGAAGAGGTGGTCAACCCATTTTCCAAAGTACCTGAAGGCAAGACAAGAAACAATGGATGGAAACTAATCAAGGAGAGAAGCAACCTAGAACTGAGGAGAAATTTCCTAACAGAACAATTAACCAGTGGAATGGCTTGCCTTCAGAAGTTGTGGGTGCTCCATCACTGGAGGCTTTTAAAGAAGAGACTAGACAGCCACTTGTCTGGAATGATATAGGGTCTCCTGCTTGAGCAGGGGGTTGGACTAGAACAGAGGTCCCCAACCTTTTGGGCACCAGGGACCGGTTCTGTGGAGAAAGGTTTTTCCGCGGACCGGAGGGTACGTGGTTTTGTGTGCTGCCTGCATCCCATGGATGGGGCTTTCCTTATTTGTGCGGATCGGTTGCTGGCATGCCGCGGCCTGGTACTGGTCCACGGACCAGGGGTTGGGGACCCCGGACTAGAAGACCTCCAATGTCCCTTCCAACTCTATTATTCTGTATGCAACTGCAAAACAACACAGGGAAATTAAAAGAAGTATGCATTCTGATTTGCCAGATTACATGTTGACGTATTTGCTGACTGAGTGAAAAGCTTTCACTACTTTACACAAACTTGCTGGACCAGGACAATTTGCCACAAAGATTACAGTACAAAGGATAATCAGAGATGAGCCATGCCCTGTTGCCTGTTTCTTCTTGGCTAGAGTTTAGGGACACCCTTTTGGAAAAAGAATATTTGCCTTTTCAGTGTTAACTGAAAGTACCATTAAACTCTGAGCACCCCAATACATTATGTGCATTTTTCTACTATAGTCCTTAGTACCAACTATTGACTGCCAGGACATCCTGTGGCAGAGAGTTTCATAGCCCATGGTATTTTGCATGATGAAACAGTTTTTGTTTTTTATTTTCTCATCACCTTGTTTTCGGGGAATTGCAGTAGTCACAAGGAAAGGGTTTAGAACAGGGGTCTTCAAACTTGGCCCTTTTATGACTTGTGGACTTCAACTCCCAGAATTCCTCAGCCAGCGGGGAGGAATTCTGGGAGTTGAAGTCCACAAGTCATAAAAGGGCCAAGTTTGAAGACCCCTGGTTTAGAATAATTCCTTTTAAAAACTGGATTTCTTAAAGTGCAGGGATCACTTGATTTTGTTTTGTTTTACATGCCTGGATGCAAAAATTCAGACCATAGGTAGTGAGCTGCCTCTCATGATCAGATTGTATCATTCAATAATTTCACTTTCTTGCAGGAGACTGCAGGTAATTCTCATTTAGTGACTGCTTTATTTAGTGACCATTCACAGTGACAAGGCAATGATAAAGAAACTGCAACCAATCCTCACATTTACAACCTCCACAAGCTGTAAAGCAAAGGAAAGCCAAAATAAGATCATAAGCACAGTCGTGCTTTTACGTAGCAACCACTTTGCTTAATTACCAAGTTGCAGTCCCAGTTGGGGTTTCTAAACAAGGACCACCTGTATTTACATGGACTGAAAAACTGCATTTGAAAAATGGGTAGACCAGGAGTTTAAGAAGAGTTTCTTAAGGCACACCTTTTTCTCCATAACATGCTTTCCATCACTCCATGCAAAAAAACCCCACACATTTTACCTCCATCCACCAAGTATCACATAAGGATGCTGATGGGCCATGCATCCCTGCACTAAATACCGTAGGACTTTTTAACGTGATCTAACATGATATCTGAGTCCAGCCATTGTGATTTCTAAAACAATACTGGTGGTCCTTGGTTAACAACCACCCATTCAGTGACCATTCAACATTACAATGGCACTGAACAAATGGTACTTACTAGTCCTCAAAGTTCTGGATATTGCAGTGCCCCCATGATCACATGATTGCAATCAGGGTGCTGAGCAACCAGCCCAGATTTCTGACTGTTGCAGTATCCCATGGCCACCATTTGTAACCTTCCCTTTGGCATCTCACAAGCAAAGTCGGGGGAAGCTGGCAGGAAGTCACAAGTTGTAGTTACTTAATGATGGCAACCAGGGGGACTTCCAGTTTTGCGCAGTAGCGACTGGTCGCGGGCTTGCGGATTCTCCGCACCCCCGCGGCTAATTTTGCCCTGCCTGGGGACCCTAAATGGGTCTAAGTCGCCCCGGAGAGGCGACAAAGAAAGAAGGGTGCTCCAGCGATTCTGGAATGGCAGCGGCCATTCCGTTCAACTTGGGGAAAGCCTTCTAACCCGACAGGAGAAAGGCTGGCCATATTGCATCAACCAGTCCAAGCTACTAGCAACCGAAGTCCAAAAGCACTAACCAGCACAACTGTGAACAGCGTGCTTAAAACTGGGTGAGGAATTTGATCTTCTCTTTTCTATTCTACATTTAATTTCCTGGAAAAGATCCCCAAGAAGCAAAATACCTCCGAAAGGGAAGGAGGGGGATTTCCGCCCCACCCTTATACTAGCGGAAGCGGCGAATTAATCTTTTTATGGAGGATCAAAATATATGGAAGTGAAATAAATATAAAACCTGAAATTTAAAACTTAAATCTGGATAAATCTAAAATTGTTTGAATGGTTAAGACTCTCATTTTAAAGATAATTGTTCGTTTTGGAAATTGAAAAACAAATAGTTGCTGACACCTAGTGGTGGATGAAGACTATGACAGCTATGACTTTAATATAAGACTTGGCAAAACCTGAGAAAAGCTAATCTGTGTTTGTGACCTTCAAAGTTTTAACAACAAAGAACAGCTGTGACAAAAAAAAAGACAATAATCTGGGCTGTAGACAAAGAGAGAATCATAAATTTCAGAAAAAAAATCTTTTTTGAACTATTTGGATTACAAATATCTATTTAATTGGGACTCTAAAGCTATTTGCAGAGAAAAGAAAGGAAGAGAAAAACTCAAATTCTTGGCCATCATGGATCAGAGACATGTAGAAAGAACATATCAAGAAAACATAAATACTTCACAGGAGGAGATATATAGTATACTGCAACTAATTCAAACAACAATGACTTTAAACCACAAAGAAATCCCAAATAACTTTGAAAATATAAATCAATCTATTTCCAAGTTAACTCTACAACAAAAAAATTCCCAGAAAACAACAACGGAGAAGGAGCAGATAAAACAGATAAATGGATATAGAATTGAGAATAGAGACTTAAAGATGGAACTTAACAAAACAAGGAAACATGATTTAATCCTAGTGGAAAAAAATTCACAAGAATTGGAAAAAACAACTTATCCCTTAAGACTACAAAATAAATCTGAGGACAAGAAAACAGATTGGATAAAATGGACTGTAGAGATGTCAGGAACATCGGAGAGAAAGGAAATGATAAGAGAAGCGGAGAGAAAGAAAAAGATTTTCAACAAACATGGAAAGGCAGAAGCCCCGTACAAAGACACTTCACCTGATTTACTTTTTATATCTATAGCAAAATTTACGAACATACGGAAAAAAAAATTGATTCAGCAAAATACATTGATTTAAGAAAGATACTGGGCAAAGGAAAAAAACTAAAGTGGAAACCAAGAAAATAGATGATGGGACTTACCAGAGAGAATACTTTAAAAAGAAACATTTGTTTGAATATGGTTAAAGAAATAGAAAAGGTTTGGAATATATATGTCATTCTAAGAGGGATGAATTCCCTAAATAATATAGTATGCTTTTTTCCCCTTTTTGTTCTCTTTCTTGATATCACTAATATAAAAAAGTTGAAATGACTTAGATAAAGGAAATGTTTTAGATACTTAAATGTGATTGAATTTAAGAAAATTATAATGGATTAAAAAAAATGAACAGTTAAAGGACTAGATGACTAGATGTATTAAATGGAATGTTTAAAGATTAAACATATTTTTAATTATGGTTAAAAAGAACAAGAAATTTAGGAAATAAATATATATTAGCTTAGGAGGGATATATATTTTAAGTAGTATGGTATTTTTTATGTTTCTTTACTCTTGCTCTCCTTTTTTTCATTGTTTTATCTATTCCTTAAGAAATATAAAAGTGTGAGTTGGTTCATATGGAAAAATAGAGTTAAATTTTTAAATGTAATTAATTTTTGAGACAATCTTAACCAGTAAGAATACCTAGAATTTGGTGGGAGAAACAAATTAAAATAAGGACTGTAACACGATCTATGATAAGGCAACCAGAATGATTGGATAGAAAAGAAATATTATATTGATGTGATTATTATTTTAGGAATATTGTGGAAAATTATATATTTATTTGTTATCTATCAAAACAATAAGAATTGTATTAACTCAATGTTTGCAAAAGAGGATATTTTGGGAAAAGAGGAAATCAACTAAAACCATTATGTGGATTATGGATTATAGAAATCAATTGTTAATGATTGTTTTACAAATGTAACCCAGACAACACACTGTTCACCAATTATTGTGATTTATGTTTTTAAAAAAATCAATAAAATATATTACAAAAAAAAAATGATGGCAACCAGGGACTGCCAAAACTGAGATCACTAAGTGCCAATCTCTTGACATCATTCTTTACAACCACTCCCCAATTACCATAATTAAGCATGAAATACCTGTAGTTTACAGCTTTGTATTAAAAAAGCTCCTATGGAAATATTGTGATTTACTGTATTCGACCAATCATGCTTAAAACTACCACTTGCCATATGTAAAGCTCAACAGTATGTTTCCCTCCTAAAATGGGAGTCTGGATTTAAACTGATCTCTACCAATAAACTCACAGATCAGCCTTCAGCAAATAACTCTCATCCCTTGCTGCACTTAACTAATCCTGGTTTATGCTGAAAGACCTGGTTACTACTTGGTTTGGAGACCAAAAAGAAATTCCAGTGCTACAGACTAGACTGAGATTACACAAACACACAAAGCAAAACCAATCCATATGGTTGCCAAGATCACTACATAAGCATCTTTATGTCATGATGTTGTAATCATCAGGAATTGACGTTTAATGGAAGGCAACTTTACTTCCAAAGATGACTTGATTTGACTTACCTCAGTTCCTCATGCTAACTGGAAACAATATTGACTAACTATATGTTATGGGTTTGACCACCTTGATCACTCTGAATGGTCCCTGACCAAAGTTCCCTAATAACTCTTGAGTAGTTCTTAAATTGCCCATTTAAGTGGAGGATGGATCAGAGATCAGTATGCTGCAGAGAATGCATGAATGAGAAACAAATAATAGCATGTTAACATGATTAGATGAAGAAAAGCAGTTAAATGTGAAAGTTCTGTGTATGTACAGTACTTTAAAGTAGATAATATTGCAACTAGATTTGTGAGGGCTGCAAAAAAATGGATCTTTGCCCTGTGGAGAAAAGATGGTTTGTATATCTGACATTTTAATGTCCCCTCTGCTTTTACCCAAAAAGGAAGTGAGCCAAACTTGAGAAAGGATCATACAAACTAATAAATCAAAGGAAGTGTACCATTTTCAACAGCATGCCTTTTGAATGGGGGCTGGACTCCAAAAGGTGGGTGGGACCAAAACAAAAGCTAAATATGTACAGTTAATATTACTAATCAGGCTTTCAGAGGTCACACAGAAGCAGGACATTGAGAGTTGCATATCACTGAACTAGACAAAAAAGAGTTGGTGTAGAATGATGAAAGGCATTACTGGGACATTTTTACTTTGCAATATGGAACAAATTGACTTTTTAGTTCTTCACACAATCTAATTAAATTAAAATTAATTAATTAGGTGGAAAAAAGCAATACTTCCCAACTGCAAGAGTAGCTCAAGTGGTTCCTGGTGCAAACTCCAAAGTGTACAGTATGTGCATGTGTGTCTGTTGTCTCTCTCTCTGTCTCTTTTGCAAGATTTCTGGAAGAATTGCCACTTATTATAGAATTTTGGCCATTATACTTAAAATGAACAAAATTTAATTTCATTTTCTGGCCCCACCATTACTGATTTATTTATTCATTCAAATTCTATAGCTGCCCAGCTCAACCAAATGACTCTGGGCTGCTTACAATTCTTATTAGGTGAAGTAGTGGCCCGTATAAAGCAGGGGTGTCAAACTGCCGGCCCATGGGCCGGATGCGTCATGCCGAAACCACGCCCACCCCAGCTCCGGCAATGGGGAAAAAGTCGTGATACATCATGACATGTCACATGACGTGGCGAGTTTGACACCCCTGATATAAAGGAAGAAGTTGGAAAACCTCTGGAATATAGGATAAGTGAATGTGAGGATGGGGCAGAGAGAGATAAATAGCTATCAAAAAGGAAGTAGCTCCTTTTTCAAGTTCCAGGGTCACTCCATATTTACAGTAACTGCTTTCCAGCCTGAAAGTCACACAGATCTGTTTTAAGTTCTCTTGGGCAACCCAGCAATGAAGTCACTCCTAGTGAACTGTGATGGTTTTGGAGCAAGGATGAGGCCTAACATGGAACAACCTGCTCTCCTGTTGCTGTCAAAACATCATAAGCATGTGTTAGAAGCATGTGTGGTCTGATTTTCTGAGCCAGGACACAAATAAATACAAATGGGTAGCTGCTGGAAGTAGTTTATTCATTCAACTACCTACAGTGGTTGAAGGTAGCCTACATCATTAGGGATGTATAATACCGTTAGAGGCAGTGGTGGGATTCAGCTGGTTCGCAGTGGTTTGGCAGAACTGATACCTAATATATTGTTGAGTTCAGCGAACCAATTATGATAAATCTGTGTTTTCCGGAACACGTCTGGTTTTCGTTCAACTTCCTTCCAGGTGGGAAAAAAAAAACCCTCCCCAAAAGTCCAACAGACGAGCGACGGAAACCAAACGGAGATACAGCGCCTTCGATCACGTCAGCTGCCCACCCGTCTCTTCCCTTTCGCTCCCCTCCCAAGCCGGACTGCCATGCCATGCACACGGAGTATGGGCCTTACCCAGTCCCCCTCTGCCGTTTCGTAGCCAGGGGGGAGTGACAGCAAAAGGCTCTGCCACCACTGTGCAACAGCCACATCTGCCGCTGGAGGGGCTTTCTTCGGTCCCCGCCGCCCCCGCTTCGCCCCACAGATCACTTTCCCGGTGGCAGCCACCGCCTCCTTCTCCTCCGCCAACTCTCCTGTGGCTTGCGCCATGACCGGGGGGCGCAAGCCTCCCCTGCCGCCTCCCTCTGCCAGCCCTGGTATCCCTCCACCAGCCCTCCATCGCCACCACCAAACTTTCTTGTTGCACTTTCTTGCCGCCCTGCATCAGCCCGCATTTCCCTTCTCCTTTCTGGAAATGGCAGCCCTGTTTTCTACCGCTTTCCTCCTGGCAGAAGGGAGGAAAGGAAGGACGCTTTGTATGGAAGGACGCTACGGTAAGCTCCGGGAAAACTATGCCAGCTGGAGCTGGGCGAGGAAGGCCAGGCTCCCCTTCCCCGATGGGTCGGCAAAGCCCTTGAGGAGAGGATCAGGCCAGCCCTGCGGGAAACGGATCCACTTTTCAAGGGCTTTGCCGAACCATCGGGGAAGGGGAGCCTGGCCTTCCTCGCCCAGCTCCAGCTGGCATAGTTTTCCCGGAGCTTACCGTAGCGTCCTTCCATACAAAGCGTCCTTCCTTTCCTTTCTGTTGGGAGGAAAGGGGCAGAAAATGGGGCTGCCATTTCCAGAACGGAGAAGGGAGACGTAGGCCGATGCAGGGCGGCAAGAAAGTGTGGACCAGCGATCGCTGCAGGGCAGGCAGAGCAGGCAGGCAGGCATGCAGGCAGGCAGGCAGGCAGGCAGGCAGGCAGGCAGGCAGGAAGGAAGGAAGGAAGGAAGGAAGGAAGGAAGGAAGGAAGGAAGGAAGGAAGGAAGGAAGGAAGGAAGGAAGGAAGGAAGGAAGGAAGGAAGGAAGGCTTAAGGACACCCGGGGAGGCAAAAGTAGTTACCGTAAGCCGCCTTTGTTCCTTTCTCCCTTTCCCAGCTGGGATGGAGGAGGCCCACACAGGCTGCTGCTTCGTGCAAGCAGGTGCGACCCTGGCAACCAAGGATCCTCAGGGCCACTTGAGAAGTTTTGTTCCTGGGTGGTGGTGGGTGAAACCGACCACCCTGCAACAGTTTTCCACCTCTGCCTCTTCCTCAGGTGGCTTACTCCACCACCCCCTTTACTTTTAGCGTTCAGGGAAGCCCGTGCCTTTACGTGTTCTTAAGTTGCTCTTCGGGCAGAGAACTGGTTGTTAATTGATTAGAGGTACATATAACGACAAGCAGGCTTTGATGTTTAGATGTGCAGATTGAGGTGCTCCTGCCCTGGGCTATGATAGTGAGGTGTGTGTTAGATGTGTATATTTGGATGTTGCCCTGAGGACTTGTGAAGTCTGGGAAGGAAGATTGCCCTCAGATATGTAGATTCCTTCTTAGGTGTGGATTTATTATTAGGGGGTTGAATTATGATTTCTCCTTATCTTGACGGGATTCTGTTTCTTTGATGGAGCCAGTGAGGTGCTGTTAATTACTTTTAGCCCAAGTGTCAAATGTGAACCAAGAGGGTTTTCTTTGTATGTTTGAGGCTTGCTGACAGATCAGATTCTTTTAACTTCTAGCACGTCACCAGGCTTCATCTAGAAACTAAGACTGGAAACTTACATCTCTGAGGTGCAATGAAGTGGGCTGTGTTGTAGGCACTAATCTTGCATCCAGAAAATTAACTTGAAACTAGCAGGGTGCAAAAGGCCATCAAAGGAGGAGTGCCCACCCTATGATGATTTTGCAGGAACAGATGGAATGCTGTGCAACTGGTCAATGGAATGAAGGACTTGCACTTATGAACTGGCAATTAACTGCATTGTTTTCCCAGAGGATATAATTTCAGTTAATAAGATCAAAGTTTCATGTGTAAGTACTGAACTATTTCCATAGGAGCTTTTTTAAATTTATGAATCCAGTAAATCAGCAATTCAGCTTTACCCATTAAGGAACTTGTGTTGAATGCAAATACATGCAGTAACTACGCCCTTTTTTAAGTTTTAAAAAAGCTTTACTGCCGCAAACCCGATCGCATCGTCGGCTGTATCATGACATATTGCGACTTTTTTTGTCTTTGCGGGGCCGGGGTGGGCGTGGCCTGCGCGGGCCACATCCGGCCCGCGGGCCATGTGTTTGACATGCCTGCATCAGAGTGTACAATAGGGCAGCTAGGCTGTTAAGCTGTGCAAGGTACAGATACGTGATCTGAAGATATTGAAAATGTGTGCTGGTTGTCAATTGTTTTTATTGGGCACAATTTAAGGTGTTGATATTAATTCTTAAAGCCCTGAATGGAAGGGCTGTGGAGTGCTTGGTTACCAAAGGCAAAAGGGTGCTTCAGTATATGCAAGGTATTGTTGAAGGAAAAGTCTTCATCAGGGTTCAGTCCAAGCCGGGAATAAACAACATGGCGACTGCTTTAGAAAGAAGGTTGCAGTTTTTTGAAGAGGAGAGCCAGACAGGAAGATGGCTCTGGAAGAAAAAAAGAGAAAGAGCACATGTAGGAAGTGGGTTTTATACCCTCTTGGGCTTTTGTTTTGAGTTGTTTCCTGTTCCTGTTTGAGGCTTTGTATTTCCTGTGTCATGTACTTTGACCTGAGTCTAAGTGTGCCCCTTTGGCATCTGTGGGTTAATCCTATTATGTCCTGTCTTAGAGTTTGGGTGGGGTATGTAGATTTTAGGTGTCTTTGTCTTCGTAAGCGTCTAGGTGGAGGCCTCCAACCTTCCTGAATGGATTACTACATCTGCATTTCTACAGAGCTGGTTTCTGCTTGGGGGAGGGAGACTTGGGGCTATTAAGAAAAACTGGGCATGCTTTTTTGCCTCTTTAAGGTCCTTTGAGGAAATATAATATTCTGCCCTTTTAACATTTCCTTCTCTGGGGGGGCTGACTTCCCACAGTATCTTTACTGGTCTGCGTGGTAGCTGCCCTCCACAGAAATTTATGTTTCCATCTTCGCCTACCCCAAAACACCATCTTCCCTAAGCCTCCAAAGCAGTATTCAACAGAGAATCTATCCAAGAGACTCCTCCCATTAAGAAAATGTCAGGCTCTTCTGGGCTGCAGAAGAGACCCTTCTAAAGACACTCCTGTGGTTTAGAGCTTGTTTATCTGGCACTTGCAACATGGTCTTTACATCATTGTAGGAAGAAGAGAGAAGTATACTCTTAGGAGCTGTATTTAACTACCAGTCTCTCCCTGCCTACAGTAGGAGACTAGCTCCAGACCCCCAATATTAGTTAGTTTTGTCTTTAATTTTTGTTAGCTGCCCAGATGACTCAACTACTTGGGTTCAAACAGCATGCTACATACTCACAACTAACAAAATACAGTTGCTGAAGTCAAATTGTCCAATGAAAGATGCAGGACAGTTGCTCCAAGTAGTTTATTTGGAAAAGCCAGAGAACAAAATGCAGGGTCAGCAATTCGAAGGTGACCACAAAGTCAGAACTAAGAGTGGTAATATTTATAGTAAAATGGGCTTTGATTGCAAGGGGTGTTAGTTGTGTAAATTGATGTGTTCTTGCCCTGGGGATGTGTGACATCCTTGCCCTGTGGGGTGTGTTGATCTTAGATGTGTAAATCTTTCCCTAGGTGTGGAATTTGATGAGGGGTCTGGTGTAGAGGAGCAGCATTGTGATTTAGGTTTCGTTATGGGGGGGGGGTTGTTTCCTGGCTGGCTTCCCGCAGAGACATGCTTTTGTGTTTTTAAGAAGAGACTGGACAGCCATTTGTCTGAAATGGTATAGGGTTTCCTGCCTGAGCAGTGGGTTGGACTAGATGACCTCCAAGGTCCCTTCCAACTTTATTATTATTATTAATTATTAATTATTATTAATTATTATTAATTATTATTATTATTAATTATTATTATTATTTCCCAATTTTTAGTTTCCCATTAATATTTAAATTTAACGTTTAATATTTATAATTTCCAAGTTTTAAATAACCCCAATTCCCTTTATCACAATTCATCACAAGATCTAATGTTCAGGATACATGTCTTATCTATTTGAATTCTCACCATTTTACTTCAACTAATTAATAATACAATATAACATTCTTATTTTCTGATAATTTCCAAATATCTTAAATTTAATAACCTTATTTCAACATTTAATACTTCCTCTCTTTTTCTCTTAATATCTACTATCTCATATTTAAGCTAGTAGTTTTTATTATTACCGCTAACTAAAAACATATTTATTACATTCATCAATAGATTTTTAGCTTATATATATCTTAATTACCTTTACATTTAACCTTTATAAGCAAATCAATGTTCTAATTTAACTGTTAATATTTATACTTCCAAGTTTTAAATGACCAAAGTTTTCTTTATCTCAACTCATAACAATATCTAGTATTCAAAGTACACATCTTATCTATTTGAGTATGTTCTATTTTAATTCTCACTGATAAGTCAAAACCCCAATTTTCTTCAGTCTTATTCTAGCTTTCTTTCTTTGCCAAATCATCTTCCATGTCCGTGCTTTTGAATCATCAAATAAATCTCCCTGTGTTGTTATGTATATTGTTTGACCTAGCCATCCGGTCGCCATTTTTTTGAGAGGACTAACAAATAGTCTCTCTATTTTTCCATCTCGACGTAGTTGTCCTGAACTGTTTATCTTCTCTTCAGTCTGTTCTTCTTGATCCTCAGGTTTCTTCTGATTTATATAGGAAGTCTTTTCCCTTTTCCATGTTGTCAGTCCCTTTTCTGGGTTTTCCATTAACTGTGTTTGTTGATCAGTTGAATCTTCTGTCATAATATTTAATTGTTCCACTTTTTCTATTATATTCTGTGTAGTTGATTTTTTAGTTGTAATCAAAGTTTGAGTTCATATATCTGGGCTGACATCTTGTTCTTTTCTGTAACTTCTTATTTCATCAGTAGCTGTAAGAATAGTTTCATAAATTGCTTTCAACATAAAGAGAATCTGTTCCTGATCTTCATCCATATTCTCTTAGTAGTATATTAAGTTAAAAGCTTTACAATCAGAAAATGCAAAAAAAAAAAAATGTCACTGAGTATAGAACGCAGCTGGGCTTCTCACAGCTGATATCTCAAGGTTACAAAAGTCTTATCTATAGTCTGGGCTACTGGCCAAGTCTCTTTTAAGCAATAACAAGTTGTAATATCAGGTTTAGCCACAAGATGTTGCCCCTACCATTTAGAGTTTTCTTTTAAGTCCAAAATTTTTATAATCTTTTCAATTTTACTTCTTTTTTATAAGTAAAAACCCAGATCTTCAGTAAAAATAAAAAATCTTTTAGTCCACAAACTTTAGAAAAATAAAATTCCAATTAGGATCAAGTTATTCTTGCAACGTTTTAAACTCCCCTGGATAGTCAGTCGCCGCTGTTTTTAGAGTCTCATCTGCGCTGCTTTATAGTTGCCTGATGGTAAAAGTGACTTCGGCTGTTTGCAGCCTAGTGACGAGCCATATTTCTATGGCCGGTCTTTCGTCCGCCGGTTTGGAGGGCTGACCCGGATTGAGCAGAAGGGCTACCGCCCTCCTGCGATCAAGCGGGGATCCCCTCCTTGCTGGTCGCCCCTACAGGGCAACTTTTGACCCTTTCCAGGGTCCCCCAGAGAAGCAAAATTGGACGTGGAAGACGGAGCTCGCCTTCCAAATGTCCATGGCGGCCGCGTCAGCAAACCGGAAGAGAGAATAAAAAGGCTTTTCGCCAACTTCCTACCTCGCTCTCCCTCCTTCTGGCTTGCCTCTCTGGAAAAGAGAAAATAAAATCTTCCCCCAGTCAATCTCCTCTTCCCCTTTAAAAATCCCTCCCCAAGAGCCCCATCCCGCCGCCAGCCACTGCGGAGGCCGCCGGAGCTCCCGACCTCTCTGCCGAATCCACAGAGCTCCAGCAAAGCCTCCCAGCCAACGCCGATCCCAGCCAGCGCTGATCCCCCCCAACTCCCCTCTCCGCTACAAAAGGAACGAAGGTTCCACGGGGCAGCCCTGGAATCAGCAAGGAGCTGCCTTGCCACCTCTGCCCCGCCCCCTGGGTGTGCGCACAGGAGATGGCCAGCGCTGGCGTCCTGGGTGAAGTCAGCCTGCGGGACATGACAGCCAGCAGGAATGCCAGACTCCACTTGCGTGTGCACCCAGGGGGCGGGGCGGGGCTGCCCCGTGGATTTAAGACTGAGCGCGTTCTGGCTTTGATGGACGCAACCAGGTTGTAGATCAGTGCCCGGTCGGCCTGGGCCAGGCCGAGGTGCGGCGGGCCGGTCCTTCGCTGTTTCCAGAGCAGGTCCCCGGGCCGGACGGAACCACATATCGGGCTGGTGTTTGACATGTCTGATCTAGGGGGAGAAATTGATTGCTCAGTTGTAATGGGGCTGTGTCAGGATGGGTTAGATTGGGCAGTAGGGGTTTGTTAGATGTATGCTGCTTCTTTCTGATTGTCATGTTTCCTTCTATGTGTGACGTGAGATGGCTGCTGAATGGTAAGGCACCTTTTTTCTCTTACCCACAATCTGCTGTTTTCACTGCCAGAGCTGGTTCTTTGGCAGTGCTGCTCCCTGGATTTGAATGGGAACACTTAGGAATGGCCCAAGGTGATTTTTGGACAACTGTAGACCCATCTGGGAAGAGGAGTCTTGAAGATTCCAGTTGCCTTTTGGAGTGGTCGAAAAGTCATTGGGCGTACACATCTTCCTGTCAGCAGTTTCGTTTTCTTAAGTATGGTGAAGTGCTTTCATTTGACTCATATTAATACTGGATTCTCATCACAGGATTTCTGTATTTTTTGAATTCACAAAATATTTGGAGGTTTTTTTTTATTTTTCTTTGAAATATCCAGAAATGATTTTCTTGTTTCCTTCTGCTTCAGTGTCTTTTGTTCCCTGATCAAGTTACACAGAGCAACAATGGATCAGATTACAGACAACACGCAGCTTTTAGTTGCAAGTTTTATTAAAAGGTTTATTAAAAGGTTTGACAAGATGATAATGCTCATGCAGAATATGCAGAGACATTTAGCAATAGCACTTAGCAATAGCACTTAGACTTATATACCACTTTTTAGTACTTTACAGCACTCTCTAAACAGGTTACAGAGGGAATTCACCCTCACCTTAACCTGACTCATTGTCAAAACACATACTGTCAAAACACACATTGCCTTGGCAATATGTAAATTAAATTGTAAATTATTAAGTGATATACAGTATTTATTTCTGGCCCAACTGTAAATCCAATAAAATAATTTGTTTTATACAGGGAGGTTACAGTACTGCAAAGCTTAAAAAACCTGGTTTAAGGATTGTAACTAGCCTAAGGTCAAGCAGTGGAACTCATGACTTAATGGAAATCTGAATTCAAATCTCCCTAAAGTGGAACAACAATCCAAGATCAAAAGATTAGATGTCATCTAGGACAGAGCTTTAGAGAAGCTCTTCTGTCCTTGCCCTTGGGAAAATGTGACGGAGGCTGGCACCAGAGCAACCGGAGCAACTGAAGGTCAGCTGAGCAGCGCAGTGCTAAGTGGCAGCAGCGTAGAACAGCCGGTGGTGCAGAGCACCCAGAGCGGTGCATTGTACCCGAAAACCCCAACAGTGGCAGGGCGACAGAAGGGAAAGAAGGCAGGGAGGAAAGAGATAAGTACAAAACACTTCCTAAAGAGCAGCCTGAGATTTTCTGCAAAAAGAGACTGTGTGAGCCAACTGGGAATGTTCAGACATGCAAAGCTACAACCAAAAATGGCACAGTAAGTCAAATAATTTCAACACCAGCCACAAAAGGAGCTAAATTTCAACACTAGCTACGAGAGGAGTTATAATAAGCATTACTCCAGCATTGACCTCAAAAGGTTAAAACCTGTCAAGCGCCAAGGAAATCAGAAAATCCAGGCAGTCCAAATGAGTATAAAGATTTATTGCAAGCTTAAGCTCTCTACAAGAATCTGAACTACTAACGGTCAAAGCAAATTGGCGGTAGATAAGTGTCAATGGAATTCAAGGTTGGCTGCACTTAGATCTCTTATGGGCATGAAGGGACTCAAGACTGACGTGTTTGACCCCTCCCTCAGGCTCAGTCTGATCATCTCCTACATCAGGGCTTTTCAACCTTTTCACCGATTGTACCACTTTTAGGATATGGCAATATTCGAGTACCACCTAGCAAGGTGTCAAAAACTTGATGACCAAAAAAAAAACCCTGTTCAAAGTTGCAATTGCACTGAAATGACTTATGACCATTTTCACACTTATGACCATTGCAGCATGCCCAGGGTCATGTGATTTATATTTGGATGCTTGGCAACTGATTCATATTTATGATGGTCACAGTGTCCCAGGGTCATGTGATACCCTTTTGCAACCTTTTGACAAGTAAAGTCAATGGCAGGGCTGCTGGTGACCAAGTGCTAAGGCAGGACTTCCCTCCCTCCCTCCTTGCCTCCCTCTTTCTCATGCCCACCTCCTTCTGAAGGAAGAATTTGAACCCCCCCCCCATATTTTTTCTCTTCCATATATTCATCAAACAAGGAAAAGCCTCCAGAAACAGAAAAGACAAGCTGCTGAGTGAACTAGCTTAAAAAGGCACATTTCCCTTTAAGAATTAGCTACTGGCTAGAAAGGAAAGTAAGGAAGAAAAGAAAATGTAGTGAGTATTGGCTGCCGGCTAAGGCAGCCTCCCCAAATGGCTCCATTCATAAGTAAAAGAATCTACAGGCAAAATCCATTCAGGAGAAAAATACTTCAAAATCCCTTGCAGCAAAACTTACAGCTAACAATAGCAGAGCAATAGAAGCTAACACGAGACATCAGCCAAATAGAAATTGCCAAACACTCCTTAAGAACACAAAGCCCACATTGCACAAATCCCAGAACTTCAAAGTCACAAAAGCACATAAGAATCCTTCCACTCTCCATCTCCTCCCTCTTTCTCATGGGGGAGGGTGAGCCAGAACTGAGCCTGGGCCCTTTGTCTCTCCCCAGCCACTGCAGCTCCAGAGGACTCTCTCACTGTAAGTCCTTGCCTGCGCTGGCTCTTTCCCTCCCCCACTACACTTGGCTAGGCAGGGCTGCGTACCACCTGCCACTTGTTAATGTACCACAAGTGGTACACGTACCACAGGTTGAAAAGCCCTGTCCTACATCACCCCCCCTCCACCTTGCCCCCCCCCTCCTATGGGTTCTTCTATGTTGCTTTCCCCCTCCTGCATTGTGTCTTCAAAGTCTGAGTTCTCATGGGAACATGGCAAGGGTGGAAGGGAAGGAGTCTCAAAGGAATCCGCCTCCCCCTCCTATGAAGGAGCTGGCGAGCCAGGTGGTGGTTGCTGTAACACAAAAACATTGTTCCCTCCCCAGGAATTGAAGGTCAGATGTGGAAGGCCCATTGTAGGCGAGTGACCCACCTCCCCCCCAAGGAATGCAGAGGGGTTGGTTAACCGCTTGGACAGGTTCCTCAGGCGAAACCAGGCGGGGGGGTTGGTAGCTTCGTCGGCCTTCGCTTGTTGGGGAAGCACTGGTGAAACTGAAGAACTAAATTGGGGCATGAACATAACATGCATTTTCCCAGGAGCAATCTGTAACAGGGTAACCTTTCCAATGAATCAAGTACTGAATGCCTTTGCCTCTTTTCCTAGAGTCTAGGATTTCTTCCACCTCGTATTCTGGTTCTCCCTCTACTGTGACGTGGTAGAGGAGGGGAGCTGGGATCATATTGTATATGGGGGAGCATCTATGCATCCCCCATACGACTGCCCCATAGACCTGGTGCCAAAGGCCATGCTGCCGGTGGGCCGGATCTACTGTCTGTCCATACCCAAGATCATCCTCCTTCCAGCCGCTCCCATTCTTTTCATGAAAAAGAAGTCTAGAGAGCTGCAAGTCTGTTGCGACTACTGCAAGCTGAATGCCATCACCGTGAAGAATTATTCCCTACTCCCACTGATTTCCCAGTTGATGGAGCAGCTGTGGCAAGTGATGGTGTTCACTAAGCTGGACTTACAGGGGGCCTACAACCTCATGCAGATCCAGAAAGGGGACAAATGGAAGACAACATTCCATACCCGTTACAGATACTTTGAGTACATGGTCATGCCATTCAGACTCACTAATGCCCCTGCCATGTTCATGCACTTCATGCATGATGTGTTTCGGGAAATCTTGGACAAGTATGTGGTCATCTATCTGGATGACATCTTGCTGTACTCATCCCCAGAGGAGCAGTGGGGGCATGTGCGAATGGTGTTATAGCGCAGTCCTGGCAAACCACACGTCACAGTTTTGGCGTGATGCATCCGGCCTGCGGGCCAGCAGTTTGACACCCCTGTCTTAGCATAACCTACCTATGGTTATTATGATATTTGGTATCATCACCATACTGATGATGCCAAACCAGCGGATGACCTCTCCCAGTGTGCTGCCCTGCTCTCCCCCCCTCCCACACACATATGGCAAGAGTTCTACAGGTGTTTGTTCAACCCCCCCAAACACGTCCTCAGAAAGCACCGGTTGTGCAGGTCCAGATTCCAAGCTCAGTACAGCAAGTGTTACTGGGTAACCAAGTCCAATGGGCACACACAAAGTCCAGGAAAACAGTCCAAGAGTCAAACAGGCCAGAATACACAGGATGAGCACACAGCAAGGCACAGAACTGGACATGTTCCTCCACCAACACTTAAGTCCTCAGGGCGGAGTTAAGTAGGCAATGCCAGTGCAGCCCTTCATGAGGCGAGGTTGCCTCCTCATGAGTAGTCTAGCAGCCGACCAGTATTGTCCCTGTCTCCTCTCTGCTCTACATGTCCTTGGATCAGGTGGTGGTGTGGACTCCACCTCCTCCTCATTGCTAACAGGCAGCAGCTGCTCCCTGTCCTCGCCTGGAGCCTCCTGGCCAACTTGCTGCAGCTCACCTCCCTCAGCCTGTTGCTGGTCCAATCCTCCCAGCTGAGGCTGCTCCATCAGGCTAGCACTCTGAGCCCCGATCCTGACTAATACTCAGCTCCACACTTTCTTCTGCAGACTCAAACTCACCCTCCTCTTCTGAACTCACATCTGGAGAGGGGTGGTGGGTGGTGGATCCATGACACCCAGCAGTTTCATGTAGATATTGAAAAGGAGGGGACAGACAGTAGAACCATGCAGCACCCCACACAGGAGTGATCTCTCCCTGCAACTAACACCAACTGGAACCAGTCCCGGAGAAAGGAAGTGACCCTCAACAAAATGGTGTCACCAAATCACAGAGCCAGCTCAGAAAGATATTGTGGTCAACAGTACTGAAAGCTGCTGAAGGTTCAGGGAACACAAAGAAAGATGTACCACCGCCCTCCAGGCTCTGCCACAGGTCATCGACAAACACAACCAAAGCTTTCTCAGTACTAAATCCCAGACTGAAACGGGTCTAGACTCTAGTTTATATGTATCCTGCAGTGTTTGCATCAGGTTCTCTCTACCACCTTCTCAACAACCTTCCCCCAAAAGGAAAGGTTGGAAACTCTTCGGTAGTTGTCAAAAATTGTTTGATTCAAGGATTCAAGGGGTGCCAGCACTGCCTCTTTCAAGGCTGGAAGTATCACCCCCTCCCTCAAGAGAGACTGACACCACAGCACAGACCTAACCATGGGTCACCTCCTTGGCCACTTTTAAGATTCCAAGAGGCCCAGATCTAGTAAACAGGTGGTTGAGCTGACAGCACAGAGAACCCTGTCCATTCCTAGCAATGGTCAGATTACTTTTTTGATGGATGACAGGAAAAGCATAGAATTTCAGAACTGTATCTAGTCTGTCAAATGAGACAATGTATGACAAAAGTATTAATATTTGTTTCATTTTATTATAAAAAATTATTTCAATTTTGTTTAAACATACAAGCAGAAAATTTCTTTTAATACCCCTAGTTAACACTGTTAAAAATGAACCAAAGCAAAACAATTTTAAAAACAAAAAATTATTAAGAACCACAAATTTGGTATTTATAAATTTTCCCTTTATATAAGACAACTGATTTTACATATTTAAAATGGTATAAAAAGGATGCATTTGCAGACAACCACATTTGAAAAGGTGGAAAAACAAGGGGAAGGGAATTATACAGTTTTTAGAATGACCATAAACTTGGTTAAAGAAAATGTTTTCTTAAAAAAAATCAGTTTAATTTGCATTGCCTTTTTCCATTAACACAATTTTCAAATGTTGAACTCCCTACAGGTTGGGAAACTATTTTTTCCCAACCCATTCCCAGCTAACATCCACTGCAAACTCTTTCTAAAAATCCTACCTACTTCCATACACCTATTAATCTTTTTATGATGCACATGTTATAACTGACTCTAAGTCTTTCTGAAAGAGTCAACATTGTGTTCATTGAGGGGAGGGAAGAGACAATATGCAATTTTATTCAGAACACAAATAGAATTATTTCTGATAAGTCTTATTTTCGGCCAAGCAGAAACAATGTCTTCTGAAAATGGAATCTAGATTCAAGAACTCATCTTGTGACCCATTTCCAATTACTTTAGAAAAAGCAAGATCAAGTTCCAAAATCAACATTGCCTTCAAGAAGTTTCTACAAAAAGTCTGCTTCTTTGAAACATCCACCCTTGCCGGGGACAAAAAACAACCACTTATGGATGCATGCTGGCATGCTAAAAACCAAAAGATCCAAATACAGTCTTATTTAAAGCAAAATTAGGCAAACATTTTGCATGACTTCAATAGACTACATGGCAGAAGACAGGTTCTGTTGTCATTTTAATTTCAAGTCATAGAATATAACTTTCAATAATGCTCATACTAAGTGTGCTACCTTTGGTGGGAAAATAGTATTTTAAATTCCCAGGGAAAATTACTCGGAAGTGGGACTGCAACCGTCCTGAAACATCTGGAAATTAAAATGGAAAAATTAGACTTTTTTTAGTGTCCTGCGTAAGTGATGCAGAAAAATAACCCAAATTAGGGTTTGTTTTTTTACAATCCAGGAAACTGAAAATTTTTCTCCATTTATCTAGAAATTTTAGTGATTGCAAAAAAATATCAGTATTCTAAGCAGGCAATACACAAACAAAGGCAGCTTCCAAAAATTATGTACCTCAGGCAGAAGGACATGCAGGTTTACAAAGGAATTCCTTATTCTCAAGGAAGGATGGAAGTTTTGATTTCCACATACTGTAAAAGTTACATGGTTATGATTGGCTTTAAAAAGTGTCAAACTTTAAAACAATCACAAATTAAAGTTTCAGCTACTACTCAGTATTTCTATTGGGAAACCCAAACAGTTCAAATAAAAAAACCTAATAACAATTGTTTCAGTTTTGACAGGATATCTGGCAAAACAAAACAGGAAAACATCAAGAGACAAACTAGCATTATATGGTTAATTCTGGATTTTGCCAAATTATCAGAACTGTGACAAAGTTGTGAAGGCATGTAGCCCTTCATTACCAGAACTACCTGCATTCAGTATTACAAATTCAAGACCTGATTAGTAATTGTATTTTGATCAGAAGGCATGAAAGGAACCCATAAAAAGGCCTTGAAAAGCCAATGGAGAAGGGGAAAATACATGAATCAATATGTGGATGCTTCATAGAACAGCAATTAGAAGCAATAGGTCAAATGAAATGTCTGTTTTGCTCAGTGATGGATAACCCGCTCCCCCAAATTTTCAAGGCCCTTAATTAGCAAGCTAATTATTCCTAAGAAATATATATACACACACATATGATATATATGTGTGTGTATATATATGTGTGTGTGTATAAAAATCAGGTAGATTTCATGTTTGTGAGGAACTCACAAATGGGAAATGTTTCATTATATGCTTGTCCATCTTTCATAGCTTCTCAGTGGATTGTGCTGGTTTCAGCTACCCAATACAGTGCAACAGAGGCATACCATAAATTGCTAACCTTATTTTCTCCAATACTTTCTACCAAGCAAAAGAAAAAAAATGAAAAACAAGTGAAAAAAATTCCAGGGGAAAAAAAAAAGGATAAGCATAAAAATATTTATAGTTGACAACAATGTACATCATGGAGGATGGTAGAAGAAAGTAACATAACAAAACATACAGTTCTCTGCCATTTGTAGCAAATAACACAGGCCAACCATCAAGACAGATTTCTCCTAGTTTGACATGCTTATTTCCTGCACGTTCGATGAGGTGTCTGTTTCTTCTGCATCTCTAGCCGGCAACGACTTCGTTCATCCAGCCATGGCAGTTCGAAGTTCCTGCCAGACAGAAAGTGGTCCACAGAAAATTGTTAGTGATGGTGAAGAGAAGAAAGGGGTTAGCAGTTATGTCTACATTTGCGTAACTCGGCTGCAAGCCAACATGCCTGGCGGCAAAGATCATATTAGAAATCAAACACAAACTAAAAAAAAAAATTCTAGAACATTTGCATAACATTTGAATATAGATGATATTGAACTTTAGCTACTGAAAAAGTGTTTCACCTTAGCATTCTTCTGCAATATTGGGTGCTGTTAAATCATTTTTGCTGAATAAACCACAATTAGCTGAGTTCACATCACCTGCTATCCCTTAAGCAACAGATTACAAGCTGTAACAAATGCATCCACACAACACGCAAAGATGAAACTTCAACAACCACATTATGGCTTAGTGCAATGTGTAAAGCCAGCCACTATTAACTGTTGAAAAAAACAGGAAAAAAATGAAAATGTGAATTTTAATTCATGGGAGCTAGAAGTAAAACCAAATTTCAAAGTATTTTATCAATACATTTTCACCTCCTTACGTTTGCAATGTGAAAGGAAGTAAACCACAACTTCAAGAATGCAAGTAATATGAAGGCCACAGAAATGTGATTTCTATGATACCATTACGATGGGAGAATCCATCAACAAAATTAGAAAGTGGAAGCATTTAAAAAAGGGAACAATTCAAGGTTCCCCCTTGTAAAATGATAAACAGCATCTTTTATAAACAATAGTATATTTCTCTGAGATAGGATTGATAGTGACAAGTATTTCTTTGCTTAATCCGTGAACAAGCAACTGCTGAAAGTCAGGAGTTACAAATGAGCTTCCCAACCTTTTCCATATTTCCTAAAGGTAACAATATTGGTTAAATCAGGGATCTTCAAACTTGGCCCTTTTATGACTTGTGGACTTCAACTCCCAGAATTCCTCAGCCAGCGTACCTGGCTGAGGAATTCTGGGAGTTGAAGTCCACAAGTCATAAAAGGGCCAAGTTTGAAAACCCGTGGGTTAAATGCTATTTAATAAAGTATTGAATTGGCATTCTCTCATCACAGTGAAACCCAAGCTTCATGTTTCGCACCATTGGAAAGAGTTCAATCCAAATTTTATTAGAGCAATTCTCCAGATGCCGCATTGTGTCTCAAATGCACTTCTGCACCTGGAGACAGGATTGATAAAAGTTGAAGCAAGAATCTGTATAACTTCTTTGAACCTTTGGCTAAAGCTTAATTTCTTTCCGCAAGGCCTTGCTCCATTAATCCTCCAAGACAAATTCCCCTCTTCATGGATCAAGGCCGTTGAGTCCAGCCTTGCCAAACTAGGCTTTTCTCCAGCCTCAATACTCAAGTTGGACTACGACCAAGCAAAACAAACCTTGCGACAAAGGGTAGAGGACATTGAGAGGCAAGCGGACTTAGGGAAAGCTCCATTGTTTCTGGCTCCAGACTGTATTAGATATATTGTTACTCCTGCCAGTTATCTTAGCTAGTTGGAGATGGCAAATCACGGGAAAGCATTTTTGCTTGCACGGTGCCATGCACTTCCATTGGCTGTCCTGCATGGCAAGTATAAAAAGATACCACTGACTGAAAGACTCTGTTCCTGTGGCTCAGGAGAGGTGGAGACCGTTGGACACACACTCCTTCGATGCTCTTTTTATAGAGAAATTCAAAAAAAATATACCCTCCCAATAATTGATAGGTATCCTTGCCATTCCAACACTGCTTATCTCCAGTGGCTGCTTAAGGATGAACAGACTGTGATTACAGCGCTGGTGGCCAGATTCTGTGCAGCAGCACTGGGGATTCATCGGAAACACATGATTAATCCACCATAGCTACGAGGGCAATTTGGAAATAAACCTCCGTTTGGTTATCAATGACAGACACTTGCAGATACAGAACTTTTATTATACACATTAGAAAACTACAACATTACATTACTTTTCAACATAATTGCCATTCAAATTGAGGCACTTGTCATAATGTCTTACAAGGTTTGAAGTTCCTTAGTAGTCGCTCGGCGCCAAATCTGGGCTATGGGGGGGGTGATCAAAAACATCCCAACGGAACTGCTTCAAAAGTTCTTGGGTGCGTCTAGCGGTGTGCGGGCGAGCATTATCGTGAACCAACACCACACCGGAAGTGATGCCATAGAAAATCCCACCAAATGTGAAGATGCCAAAGGAGTACTGCTAGTAAAGTTCATGGAGTGTGGTTTGACCATCAATTCAGAAGTCTACTGTGAAACGTTACAAAAACTCAGACAAGCCATCCATAACAAGCGTCGGGGTATGCCGACTTCCAGTGTGGTGTTGGTTCACGATAATGCTCGCCCGCACACCGCTAGACGCACCCAAGAACTTTTGAAGCAGTTCCGTTGGGATGTTTTTGATCACAACCCCCCTATAGCCCAGATTTGGCGCCGAGTAACTACTACTAAGGAATTTCAAACCATGTAAGACGTTATGACAAGTGCCTCAATTTGAATGGCGATTATGTCAAAAAGTAATGTAATGTTGTAGTTTTCTAATGTGTATAATAAAAGTCCTGTATCTGCGAGTGTCTGTCATTGATAACCAAACGGAGGTTTATTTCTGAATTGCCCTCATATTTTACACAAGTAACTCAGGAAACCCTTTTGCATTACTATTCTTTTGCATTTTAATATTTAATGACCATGGGCCTCACAGTTTAAGGATTAATATTATAGTATAGCTAGGCCATGCTGTGTTTTGCTCATGTGTAACTGACACATTGGATGCCAAATTGTGATTTTAATATAGATTTTATCTGTTATTTATTATTTTATTTTAGAATTTTTTACCAGATATTCCTTTAGTGTTTTTAACTTGTTCTGGTCTCTGGTCTTTGACTGTAATAAACTTACTTGACTTGACTTGACTTAATGCAGCTATATAGTACATTGGTATACTTACTGTGGGGTTAATTTTGGTAATGGTCGACCAAACGCTACAACAGGCAAATATGGGGTGATCAGCAAACTTTCAACTAGAAGAGGAAATGGAAGAGAGAAGAACATTATATATTTAGCAACAATGTTCATTCACATATTATACTTATTTGAAAATATATGTTTTTACAATAGAATCATCCCAGATTCTCTGTGCATAAGATATGAGAATTTTGATAACCACTTACCATCATCTGACTCTGGGAAAAATGAGGCAACTTCAGGCTCAGATTCCTGAATTCCTTTTTTTTTATACATTCTAAGTTGCAGTCGTTGCAAGATTCTTTGTTCCCGGATACGCTGAATATCCCACCTGCGAGTGGAGGAGTCAAAGGAACAACAACAGAAAAGTCTCAAAATTTCATTTGTGGGCAAATCTGAGTATTTTAGAACAAAAGTAACGCATCTCTTTGTATTAAACATGATGTTTCTGAATTTCTATAGGTTCTCCCAAGTTCTTGTATTACAGCCAAATCATAAAATATGCTCTTGCTTAATCCCTTGCTAGATGGAATTGCTACTCATGCTTTCTTCAACTAAATAAGAACAAAGTCCCAATCCAAAGCCACTCAGCACACAGTATAAGGCAAATGCATACAGGTAGTCCTCAACTTACAACCGGTTGCTTAGCAACTGTTCGTAGTTACAACAGACCACCCCAAAAGGTACTGGTGACCCAGTTTCAAAGTTATGGCCGCTGCAGTGCCCCCATTTTTCATCCTTAAGACCAACCGCAGGAACACTAAAGCCCTCCCCACCTCCCCTACCCATCCCACCAGGTCCCACCAGGCCTTGGCCTGCTCCCAAGCTGGTCACTCAGCCAGGCAAGGGAGCCTAAATCAAGTCAGCAGAAGCAACTGGCACACAGAGGGTAGTTACAGCCTTAGGCTGAGGCCTACTTCCCATCCAGTCACCCAAGGGACTTACAGGACTCAGCCTGCTCCTTGCCCAGCAGCAGCTCAACTTACCATTTTGTTTTTTGCACAGAAGCTCAGCCAATGTGGAGCTTCCTCAAAAAACAAAGCTCCCTACAGTCTCGTGAGAAGTACTACTTGCTAGGAGAATAGCATGAGGTTGCCATGAGGTTGCCAGCCTCTGTAAGAAAGCTGAGCCTTGCATTGCATCAGCCGTCCGTGTGCTGGTCGATTCTGCTGACCGTCTTTAGGCTCCCTTGCCTGGCTCAATAGCTGTCTTGAGAGCAGGCCTCGGGAGGCCCTTGGATGGCCAGTTGGGAAGTAGGCCTCCGCCTACAGGCTGTAACTGCCCTCCATATGCCGGTTGCTTCTGCTGACCAGATTTAGGCTCCCTTGCCTGGCTCAATAGCTGTCTTTGGAGCAGGACGAGGCCTGGGGAACTCTGGGGGACAGGGAGCAGAGCACAGGGTGCCTCAGAGGTGGGGGAGGCCTTGGGAGGCCCAGAGCAGGTGGGCCTGGTCCTGCACTAGGCCTCCAAGGACCTGCCCCACCCCGAGGCACCCTGTGTTCCACTTAACCCACACATTTAACAATTGCATTGGGGAAAGCAGGAATGGGGAGGTCATTAAGTCAGGTGCTTCACTTAACGGCTGTTGTGATATGTGACTGTAACGGGCAGGCTCCATTACGCTTGAAAGTCGAGGACTGTCTGTAATGGCAAAAGATTTAAGACATACCAACTGCACAAAACCTTTCATATTATTACATACCCCATTGTTAACTGTTTGCAATCAGTACAACTTCTATGTACTGTTAATTGTTAAATGTTTAAATAAAGGTGGCTGCTGAAGGTTCTGACATGTAAAACAGCTTTATTTCATCACTCACCTTTTCCTCCTTTTCTCATCCAACTCCAACTTTGCATGTCGTTTGCAGAAGACGTTGTCTTCTAAGTTCTGTGAAAAGTTTAATATATATATATATATATATATATATATATATATATATATATATATATATATATATATACAGTGCATTCAGAAAGTATTCAGACCCCCTTTACTTTTGTTATGCTGCAGCCTGAATCTATAGTTGTTGAAATTCATTTTTTTCTCATTAATCTACACTCAGTACCCCATGATGACAAAGTGAAAACAGAATTTTAGTAATGTCTGTAAATTTATTAAAAAGAAAAAACTGAAATATCACATTGGCATAAGTATTCAGACCCTTCACTCAGTACTTTGTTGAAGCACCTTTGGCAGCAATTACAGCCTCGAGTCTTTTTGGGTATGACGCGACAAGCTTTGCACACCTGGATTGGGGGATTTTCTGCCATTCTTCCTTGCAAATCCTCTCAAGCTCAGTCAGGTTGAATGGCGACCATCGGTGGGCAGCCATTTTCAGGTCCCTCCAGAGATGTTCAACAGGGTTCAAGTCAGGGCTCTGGCTGGGCCACTCTAGGACATTCACAGAGTTGTCCCTAAGCCACTCCTGTGTTGTTTTGGCTGTGTGCTTAGGATCGTTGTCATGTTGGAAAGTGAACCTTCGGCCCAGTCTGAGGTCCTAAGCGCTGTGGAACAGGTTTTCATTGAGGATATCCCTGTACTTTGCTCCATTCAGCTTTCCCTCAACCCTGACCAGTCTTCCAGTACCTGCTGCTGAAAAACACCCCCACAGCATGATGCTGCCACCACGCTTCACTGTTGGGATGATATTGGGCAGGTGATGAGCGGTGCCTGGTTTCCTCCAGACATAATGTTTAGAATTGAGGCC
Organism: Azemiops feae; assembly: GCA_023970755.1. Taxonomy (NCBI): domain Eukaryota; kingdom Metazoa; phylum Chordata; class Lepidosauria; order Squamata; family Viperidae; genus Azemiops; species Azemiops feae. The sequence continues at coordinate 13,884 of JALGBA010002295.1, read as the reverse complement.
AAACAGTTCAATGTTGGTTTCATCAGACCAGAGAATCTTCTTCCTCAGAGTCTGAGTGTCCTTCAGGTGCTTTTTTGCAAACTCCAAGTGGGCTTTCTATGTTTTGCACTGAGGAGAGGCTTCCGTCTAGCCACTCTGCCATAAAGCCCAGATCGGTGGAGGGCTGCAGTGATGGTTGTCCTTCTGGAACTCTGTCCCATCTCCACACAGGATCTCTGGAGCTCAGTCAGAGTGACCATCGGGTTCTTGGTCACCTCTTACAAAGGACCTTCTCGCGATTGCTTAGTTTGACCGGGCGACCAGCTATTGGAAGAGTCCTGGTTGTGCCAAACCTCTTCCATTTGAGAATTATGGAGGCCACTGTGCTCTTAGGAACCTTCAGTGCAGCAGAAATTTTATTGTAGCCTTCCCCAGATCTGTGCCTTGCAATAATCCTGTCTGAGCTCTGCAGGCAGTTCCTTTGACCTCATGGCTTTTGCTTTGCTACAGTATGCATTGTCAGCTATGAGGCCTTCTGTATAGAGGTGTGTGCCTTTCCAAATCATGTCCAATCAATTTAATTTACCACAGGTGGACTCCAATCAAGGTGTAGAAACATGTCAGCAACGATCAAGAGAAATGGGAGGCACCAGAGCTAAATTTCAAGTGTTGTTGCAAAGGGTCTGAATACTTATGCCAATGTGATATTTCAGTTTTTTCTTTTTAATAAATTTACAGACATTTCTAAAATTCTGTTTTCACTTTGTCATTATGGGGTAGTGATTGTAGATTAATGAGGAAAAAAATGAATTTCAACAACTGTAGAATCAGGCTGCAGCATAACAAAATTGACAAAAGTGAAGGGGGTCTGAATACTTTCTGAATGCACTGTATACAGGTAACGTGCTATATCTGAGTTTCCTCTCTTTCCATTTTCTGATGGAAAACATTCAAGTCTGCCATGCTATGTGCCACGTGTTCATAAGAAGAGTATTTAAACTTCATTTTATGATGCGTTATCCTAGGGTAAAAGGAAATACGAACTGAAGATGTTCAGGAGTGACTCCAACTTTGCTTTTGGGAGGCCCGATATGCTCTTTATATCTTTGCAACACCAATGGAAAAAATCTATTTATTAAGATATTATTGTTTATTACTTTTCCCATCACTGTTTATAAACACAATACTGTCAAAAAATATGACTCATCTAAAGATGTTTGTTTAGAAGCAAAGTTTGAAAACACAGGAAAGATAAGCAAAAGTTAGGTTAGTTGTGGTGAAACTGGATAAGTTAATTACTGTAAGCAGTTCCAAATATAGATGTTATACATGAATAACTCTGCAAATCAATCTTTCATTTGATAGTATTTTATTTAAATGATAGTGGTTAAGCTCCTCATAGCACATCCCTCAAGTGTGAATAAAAGACACATTCTCACAGATACTGCTTGCCAAAGAGTACTAGTTGAGGGGCAGGATTGGATTAGTTTTATCAAAATTGAAATGCTTATATTACTACAGGGATTTTGAAATTGGTCCTTCTTTGGTATTTAACTTTTCTCTTTGAAATGCTGTGACGGTATTAGTAGTATATTCATTTTGGTTTTGAAAATTATTGTAGGCAGTCCTTATGGCAACAAAAGGTCCAAAGGCCCACATCCTGCCCCCACCTTTAATGTTGTAGAATCCCTCAAGGTCATTCCACCCAAATTTGAGAGTTTTCCATCTTTTGCCTGCAGTCTTTTTAGAAGAAAATAAACAGAAAAAGCCTTAAGTAGAAATAAGCAATCAATTTCATTTGTAAGTTCAAAAATTCATTCCAAAAGCTATGTTCACTTCTTTGGTGATCACAAAGACCCTAATACTTACACCAACTCAGTGCTCAGAAATCAAATCTCCCTCCTCCCCTCCCCTACAGTTACTGGCTAAAAAAAGGATGGTCGGGCCTGATATAGGATAAAAAACCGCAATAAAAATAAGTGTCTTGCAGAATCACCATTCAATTGCCCACATGAATAGGCAAGGTTGAGATATTGGATTTTTTTTGCACCTGCTTGGCAAGACAAATAAAACCCAAGTAGGATTAAATATTGTAATAAAAAATGTCATAAAACAAAAAATGTAGACTGTCAATTAGCATTAGCAACCAAGGCCCTGGAAACTAGATGCCAAAAATGCTCTTCGCCTACAAGACTCCTCTGGAGAGTTTTCTCTATTTGACAATTAAAAATAATAAATAAAATAAAATAATAAAATAAAATGTCTCATCCAACACTATAGCATGACAATAAACCCTGTGAAATTTTCCTGAAATACCCCCCTTGGGAATCAAGTAGGCTGATGGTCAGCTTTGAAAATTCTGAGCCAAGACAAAATGGCTGCTCAACATTCTCATGAAAATAACTCTCAGTACAAGAAACCCCGCTTTGTTCATATTAGTAAACTACCTGTTTTATACTGAAGGCTAAATGTAATTTGCAAACTCAAAAAACCACCATAACATGCTAAAATTGTAAACAGTTTTATTACGTAGAGTACAAGGCTTTGCTTTTTAACTATTCTTTGGACTGCAGAGAACATGTCAATATGTCACTAGAGGATATGGATCCAGAATTTTCTGCACTTTTGGAGAAGTATATTTGGGAGCTTATTTAGATGTGAGCTGAATTTATCAGAGGCTCAATGAATTAATTTTTGTATTCATGAATTTTCACTGTTCACTGGCAAATATAGAAACTATAAATTTCTTCTTCCATAACAGCTTCCTAGGCTACCTATTCTACATCAGCAATTATACCTAGTACATGTTGCTTAGTTCTTGCTGTAAAGTTATTTGCTTACATACCTCTAAAAGTTCAGAAGGATTCAGATCTCTCAGGGGCTCTACTGTGTGGTCCCTCCATGATGGAACTAGAAAGGGGAAAACAGTGTTATGATACTAAAGTATTTCAATAAGGAAGCTAATAGTGTACCCATCCAAATGTTCTGAGTTAAATTCAGCTTAGATATTTCACTAGTATTAATTACTTTACACTTTCCTATCTTTTATTTTCCTTTTCACCATTCTGCATGCATAAGTAAATTATGTCCTCTTTAGGGAACAATTTTTCAGTATTCTTCATCTGAAGGCTTGAGTTTAACTTGCTGTCAAACTTACTTTGTAAAACTTCCCCACACCCACACAAATGCCCAAGGTGGGTTACATAATGCCTTCTGATTTTATTCTCAAGCATCCTTTGACAAAGACAGGGTTTGCTTTTGGTTTCTCAGTCAGATTTGGAGTTCAGCAAGGCTTTAATTTCAGCAATGTTCAAATATTACAATTCAAACTGAGTGCTATGGAATCATAATTAGTCAGTATTAAGAAACCACTTTTATATAATTTTATAGATGGTTTTTATTATTTAACAACACCATATAATCAACCATTTACTATTTTCCAGAGTCAACAATCCAGAGCTGAGCTGCAAGGATCTTCCCTTTTATCAAATTGTACAATTTGAAAAATTAAAATTCTCTTATAGAATACAGGATGGGTTCCTATATCATACTAAGCAGTAATATAGTTCATCTGATTTTGACTTAGCAAATTATATAATCTAGTCATTGTGGCAAATAAGTCATGGTTTATAACAATGTGTTTTGGGAACCAGATAAGCCAATATCTGATCAAACCACTGTATGACTATGTGTTACTACAACCAATGTTTATTACATATATCTTATATAGTTTAAAGTACATATTCCAGTTAAAATTATCTAAGAATTAACTTTAGCCAAGCTTTATAAATGAAATCCATAAAAGCCCATTTACCTACACATACCTATATCACAATGTAATTGATCAGTGTCCTAAAATTACAAGCTAAAATGACAGTCTCAATAAAGGATAATATTTGTAGCTCAGGGTTGAAATGAGTGGTCCTTGATGCTCTCTGAACTTGGTTGTTTTCTTGCAGTTTCATTACCCAAACCAGTTAACATTGTCAGTGCTAGTAAGAAGTGGGGTTTGCTCTCAGTTTATATTCTAGTGGCTTGCCCTGTAAAATGAGTCTCTTTCAAACCATAAATTGCTGCTTATTTTTCATAAAGCAACTGCCTATTTTACCATCATGTGCTGGCTGTTAAAACAACACTGCATTTTCTACCACACTTGTAAAGTTACCTGGAACATTTTTTGAAAGTTGCCAAGCTAACGTTTTGAAGAGATTAACACTCTAAAGTTTATATCAGGTGATCATTTGTCTAAAATATTCACAGAGGCCTCACACACTAGGTCTTTATAGCAAATCATTACCAAATCTTCCGAGTTTAAATCAGCTCTAGCTTTACCTGAAGAATTGGCTAAGTATCACAGGATCCTGCAAGACACATTGGGCTCAGTGTTTTTAAAAAAGAGAAATGGATTCATGAATGCTTATTATCCTTGAGAATTACAAATGAAACTTTTCAGAGTATTTGAGGCACATGACCAGGTAGCTATTTTCATTGTTCCTGACATCTGAACTGCCTAAAGTAACAAACTGGCTGCATGGAAATAAGCTGCTGGACTTAATGAACCTTTAAACAAATATAGCAAGGCAATTATTAAGACACAAGCCCTTATTACATTAGTAAAAACAATAAAAGAAAAAGCTAACTTAGAAGAGGAAAAGGTGTCCATAATCTGGTGTGAGAGAAAAGAAAACTCTTTCCCAACCTTCAAAAGGAAATTACTTCACAGCTTCTCCAATAAATATATATTTTTGCCATTTTGTAAGACACTGTAAAAAGAATAGCAAAATAGCTCATTTTTTCCAGGTTCAAACAGGTGAAATATGGGATGACATCAAACAAAAGTCCTAGATACTTGTGGCTATCCTCTTATCTGACTGACACTGCGTAATGCCCCTCCTCTGAAATAAGGACATGTATATTAAGATGCTCATCTGTAAATACAGCTAGTTCTCAACTTACAACTGTTCATTTAGTGACCGTTTGAACTTACAACGGCACCGAAGTGACTTACAAACATTTTTCACACGATTGTTGCAGCATCCCTGTGGTCATAAGATCAAAATTCAGACACTTGGCAACTAGCATGTATTTATGACGGTTGCAGTGTCCTGGGGTCATGTGATCACCTTTTGTGACCTTCTGACAAGTCAATGGGGAAGCCAGATTCACTTAACCACCGTGTTACTAACTTAACTGCACTGATTCATTTAACAAGTGTGGCAAGAAAGGTCATAAAATGGGGCAAAACCAGTGGTGGGATTCAAATATGTGAACAACCGGTTCTCTGTGTGGATGCCGCTTCTGGAAGTCCGTTCTGGGCCCGGGCAACAAAAAATTAGCTACCGGTTCTGCCGAACTGGTGCGAAGTGGCTGAATCCCACCACTGGGCAAAACTCACTTAACAAGTGTCTTGCTTAGCAACATAAATTTTGGGTTCAATTGTGGTCATAAGTTGAGGACTACCTGTACTTCTTTCCATGTCCCAAATTTAGTTCTCATGTATAAAAAAGTTTGCTGAAAGTATGCTTGCAATGGTTTAAAGTCTCAGACATTATGCTAGAAGATCCTTTTAATTGCCTATAAAGATAAACCAACTTAACTATCATGGCTTCTCTTTAGAAAACCTGAAAACTGTAGTTCAATAAAAAAAATGAGGTGATTTCAAATGATTCAATATTTTGAGAAGACTGGAATCTACAAGATCAATGAACACTTTTTTTTATTCTTCATCTTTCCAAAATTTCAGCTCATGATCTTGTCAGCTACAATGCTTTCCTTGCTATGTAAAGTCAAGGGTCAATTCAGTAAATTATGTAAATATTACTTTTTATCATATATTTTACGAAAGAAATTTGGAATATTAAATTTGGAATGTTATCTAGATGAAAACTTTTTAATAATGAAGAGTACAGAGTACAGTATTCCTAGCAGCTAGGAGTGCTGATTCCTACAAGAGTCTAGGCCACAGTGCAGATAAATTCTGGATAGCTCAAAATCCATTATTCATAGTCTCTAATTACTTACACAAACATACTATCATTCAAAGGTTATCAGTCTGTCTTCTATTACCAGCACCATTTATACACACAGCTAAACAAACATACCTTCATCTTTTATGGAACATTTTATCAATTTTTAACCTATGCAATCAGAATTAAAAATAAGAACATGTACACATTAATTTACATAATTGAATTTGATCTTGTCTGCATAGCACAGTAGGTCTGAATGTCTGCAAATATTGGCTTACTGTAAATCAGGCTGCATAACCACAAACACTGCTCAGTCTGCTCCCAGGAACAGCTACACAAGCTGTCAAATCTCTTTCCATGGCTAAATTATGATGACACCATACCTAGGATCTATAGTTTGTGTTCTTATCAATCTAGTACTAGAAGTCATGCTTTGTTCATGTTTCTGACCATTGACTTGTAAGAGGCAAGACAAGGATCCTGGTTTAAAGAACAATCTGATTAAAGACTTTCATTTATCCATTCCCACTTATAGAAGGGGTCAATTGGCAGCAATTGAATAGTGTGTGGCAGCACATTAGCTCAGAACTCTAGAATACTTGGCTCATTGTGATATGTGAACCCTTCCATACTATGTTCCAATGTAAGGTACAACTGGAACTTTGCCACAACACTACACTATAGGTATCATTTTGACTTAATAAACTTTACACCATATCTTAGCATTTTGTTACATCGGAACTTTGGCAATTGTTTTTATCCTTTTTTAAAATAGTCTGATCAGACGATCTTAATCAGGGTTCTGTTTGCTAATCCAACTCTTCTAATCCACAGCAGGGCCAACTTTTACGAGGGCAATTTGGAAATAAACCTCCGTTTGGTTATCAATGACAGACACTCGCAGATACAGAACTTTTATTATAAACATTAGAAAACTACAACATTACTTTTCGACATAATTGCCATTCAAATTGAGGCACTTGTCATAATGTCTTACAAGGTTTGAAATTCCTTAGTAGTAGTCGCTCGGCGCCAAATCTGGGCTATGGGGGGGTGATCAAAAACATCCCAACGGAACTGCTTCAAAAGTTCTTGGGTGCGTCTAGCAGTGTGCGGGCGAGCATTATCGTGAACCAACACCACACCGGAAGTGATGCCATAGAAAATCCCACCAAATGTGAAGATGCCAAAGGAGTACTGCTAGTAAAGTTCATGGAGTGTGGTTTGACCATCAATTCAGAAGTCTACTGTGAAACGTTACGAAAACTCAGACAAGCCATCCATAACGAGCGTCGGGGTATGCCGACTTCCAGTGTGGTGTTGGTTCACGATAATGCTCGCCCGCACACCACTAGACGCACCCAAGAACTTTTGAAGCAGTTCCGTTGGGATGTTTTTGATCACCCCCCCATAGCCCAGATTTCGCAGCGAGTAACTACTACTAAGGAATTTCAAACCATGTAAGACGTTATGACAAGTGCCTCAATTTGAATGGCGATTATGTCAAAAAGTAATGTAATGTTGTAGTTTTCTAATGTGTATAATAAAAGTTCTGTATCTGCGAGTGTCTGTCATTGATAACCAGAGGTTTATTTCTGAATTGCCCTCATATACCCAATCTGTAACATGAAGCCCATTTTAATCACACTTGTTTTTTTGCCTCATCCTTCATTTCTACTTTTTCTTCTGCTCCACTTTCTGCCTTTTTCTTCATTTAAAGGTAGAATAGCTGCTGACTGAATGTATACCTCAGTTCAGAATGCTACTCTAATTTGGATATTTGATTCAGGTAGGTAGATTTCAAAACTTAACTGTGTCTTGTCCCACAGGGTGACAATGCTACAGCAGCACCCTCACAAACCTAGGATGAACAATTGCCACAAAAGCTTTAGTCACTGAAAAATATGTCAGAGCAACTTTGTGATATTGTACAGCCAAAATAGCTTATAACCTAGGAGTTGCCTAGGCAGGGAATGAAGGGAGATAGAGACCTAACCTATTACCTTGGAAAGCTCCAGCAATACGACTTCACAATCACACAATCATGCCCACTTCTCTTGGGTAACTTTAGCTAATTTACAACTGACAAATTAGCTGATATACTTCCTTTCATGTGTACAACCAACCCCTCCCCCCATCATGAAATATCATGAAAGGGAGCAGATGGTGACAGAAAGGGATGTTTATTGCATATACTGTGAGAACATTGAGACATAAATGTCACCGTTATTCATAAATATCACCACAGGTCACTAAACAGGGTGGTTGATTTTCATACTCTGCTCGCATGCAGTCTAAAGCAGGGAGGGTTTCAAAGGCTTCGATAATCCAGACCCAGCATCAGCATCACTCAGAAATGGAATGTTGCTCTCTAGCTGTCTTCAAGTGTTCAAAAGACTCTTAAGGAGACCCCCAATTAATAAGTTCCATGCCCCCTCCAACCCAACATCAGGCCAATCACCACAAAGGCACAAGCAAGCCTCTTACTTGCTACAGTCTCCTCCTTCTTGGGAGAAGGCTCTCGCAACAGGGAAGGGGGTGGCTGGTGCCAGCAACACAAGTACATTTCAGTGGTGGAAAGATACGGCAAATCTTCTATTTCACTGCAGGAGCCTTTGTCCTTTGAATGGCACACAGGTCCTTTCAACGGAGTTGAAGACTTCAATTGTGTGTCCACCAATAATCGAGTTTTCTCTGGAGTCTCCTGACTTCGCAGTTCACGTCTGCTTATTGACTCAGTTAAAGAACTACTGGGTTCCTCCTTTAATGCAGACACCTTTGGCATTTTACAATTGACTTTTGAGAATTCAGCTACCAGCTTCTTCACTGGCGTTTTCCTCTCGGCACTTCCAAACACAGATTTTCTGCAAAAGGACAGGGAAAGGAGCTAATAGCAGCAAATAGAAAAAGGCTGTAAAGGACCTATCAGCTGTTATCATCAACCTAATTAAAAATTAGAAATCAAAATCCAACAATTTCTCAGATCTCAAATTTAAAGGGAATTCACATATGGGTTTAAGAAGAGTTTTGAAGAAGTCACAAGATTTAGTTCAGCACAACTATAAGGATCTCAGAACTCGGAATCATGACAAATCAACAAAAGTACTATCTTATAGCTCCTGACCAGCTAGAGATACTTTATCACGTATCAATAAAAACCCTACTTGAATGAAGCATTTATCTCAAAACCAGCAATAGATTGTGAATCGGCAGCAGCATAAGTCATGAGCTCTCTATCTGAAATCTCACCTCATTATCACACCATCTGTAAATGTGGGGGAGATGTAATAGCATTAATATTCCTTTACAGTGAAGTTGTAGGGTTTACTGAAAGTGTGCATAAAGCATTTTCAATGCTAAAAATAGTAGTAATTAACATTTTTAATCATTGATCTTATCTCCAAAATTCTTCTGTGAAAGATTTTTTACCATCAAAGCCTGTTAAAATTCTAAAAAAACAAAAGGCAACTGATTATAGACGTGATGGTAATAAGGATGGACTGTAAGTCTAGAAAGGTATATAGAAATATAGTAAATGGTATTGATATAAACTAATTATAGCTGTTTCCTTTTCTTTTTCCTATCTCTTGTCTTTAATTTCTTTGGCCTACTACTTCATATTTCCTTTCTGCACTGTGCATAAAGTTGCTAACCCTAAAAGAAAATAGTAAGATGGCTATATAAGACACACTGTGCCCTCTTTTTTCCCTTGGCAAAAGGGAGGAAAAAAGGTGTATCAAACATTAACATATAAACTTAGATACCACAATGCTCATGCCGATGATCACTGAAAGTACTGTTTCCTGCAAGTAATTCTACTTAGAAGATAACTATAATTGAGAGTGCCCCATTTGACTCATGATTTGGCTCTGAAGTGAGATTCATGTCCTCCATTGACTAGCAGGGGAAAGCAGAAATGGCTACAACTCTTTAAAAAATATTAACAGTATACAATTAAAGTTATAGGCAAAGTAAAACTATTCCAGCATACAAAGGGAAGGTTTCCCCACTTAAATTTGAGATGTTAAAAAATGAATCAACCCCTCCATTGTTTGGTGAACAACTCAATAAAAATGCAGATATTACAGAGATTCATTTTGGCACAACTTGTATAATTTCAAAAAAGTGCATAAGCTTTGAAGCTATGTTTCTTTAAATTCTGATCAAATTCAGTTCAGTTTGAGATACTTTGTGGGGTTCCTGTTTCACCTCAGTGAGAATAGGAATTAGAACTCAATAATTGAATTTGATTCAGCCACAGTAATGCATATCCCTAGTGAATATTTTTGAAACTAGGTTTAACTACTCCCAAAAAATATAAATTAGATTTTGCAGGACATTATGATTTCTTTGTAAGCAATGGATAGCTATTTCATAGAAGAAAAATTTTCAGGGCTCATTGATAGAAACCTTAGCAGAATAGGTTTAAAAACATAACTGCAGCTTTCTAGCTTTACCGTTTGTGCCCCTTTCCATTCCTTCCATATGGGAAATGTTTCAAAGGCCGCAGCTGAGAGGTCTCCAGGAGTTCTTGTGGCAGGCATTCTATAGGCAGCTTCTCTGGTACTTCAGGGTCAACCTTCTCTCTTTCATACCCTTGAAATATTTTGCATTTCTCATGCTCGTCCTTCTTCACCAGTTGCATCCTCCTTTCCATACGTTCAATTCGAGCAAGGAGCTAAGAACACAACATTGCAATTTGGCATTAAAGGAGTATTCCATTAACTAAATACGAGGTTCCTAGTAATTAAAACTCACTCTACTTTGACATTAGATGGAAATAAAGTGTAAGTTCTATACAAGCTGTGCTATTTTCATATTGCTAAGCCTGCAGTGCTTACCAGTATACTGTATAATGATTTGTTTAAATAAATGCTCGACAAGACTGACACCATTTGGATTTACTGTGAGGAAAAAGATTCTACATTATCACCCTTTTTCAGCTAAATGACCAGCAACAGTAATCTTTTCTACAATGAATATACACACTATGTTTGAACTGTTGTTGTATGCCAGTGTTATTACACTAGCCAATGATGCATCACTTTGCCAGGATACAGTTTTTGTATATAAAAAAAGAAGTATACTTCCTTTTTATGAGGAAACACCATGGAGGTTTCTTCTAGTACATGTAAACCACCACAGAGAATAATTTTTAGAGCTGTCAGTGCTATGGATTCAAAGACAAAAAGGTCCATTGGAGCATGCAAGGGTATGCATATAGCACTTATTTGCAACTCGTTAAACCATACTCAACTTTTCTTGAAACTGCATGGCAACTTCAAAGAGCAACTGTGTGATCCAGGAAAATGTTTACTTTAAAGCTTTAAAAAAATGGAAGCAGTGCATATTTACCAGTGTAGCCTAAAGCATCTTTTTGCATTTGAAACAGCTCTAATAATGCAGGGGTTCGATTTCCAAATCAGTGGATACAATTACTTCTATGAAACAAAGGTGAAATTTCTACTATAATAAGTAAGAATTTAGAGGAGCAACCCTTGCAGCAATTTCTTATTTTACTTCCCTTTGTTAATATGAGCTGGACCTATAATAAGTAGTCCTTGACTTAAGATTGATCATTTAGTGACCAAAGTTACAACAGACCTCCCTGAGGGTACTTACGACCTGGATTTGAAGTTCTGACAGCCGCCCCCCTCCACAGTACTGTGACTTCACTTCAGGCGCTTGGCAACTGGCCTGCCTTTATGGCCATTTGCAGCATTCCATGGTCACATGACCATGGTTTCCAATGGTTTTGCAGAAAACTGGCACTTTCTTCCTTTTTTGGCAAAACTGGTCCATAGAAAACCATTGGTTCACTTAATGACCACTGCAAAAAAGGTTGTACAATTGGCTTGGTCATATGGGTGACCCAATTTATGACCATCACAACTTACAACTGTGATGGGCAGCCTCCATTACAGTCATAACTCGAGGACTACCCATTTGTTACATGATAGAAGTAAAGGAAAGGGGGCTTCCGGTTCCGGATCGCGGCAGACACAGTCGCGCGGAGAGCCTCATCTCTCCACCGGCTGTTTTTCCCTCCGCCGGTAGACCCTTAATCGGGCCGAAAAGTCGCCCTGGAGGGGCGACCACCGTTGAGGAGGCCCTCGTCGATGGGGGAAGGGTGGCAGCTCCTTCCTCGGTCCGAGCCAGCTCCTTAGGGCCGTCGGAGAAAAGATCGCCCAGTAAAATGGACGATCACTTCACTGCGCCAGCCGAAAGCCAGAAGAACAGCTAAGCACAAAGAACCCCCGTGGAGAATCCGGGTGAGACCTTTCCTTCCCCCTCTTTCCCTAACTACTCTCCTGTAAAAAACTTTTGAATTTGAATTACTTCCCTGCTGTGAGAGAGCAGCGTTTCGGCACTGTGGGGAAAACAGCTTTGGAAACTGAAAAAAATAAAACAGCTAATTTTTTATTGACTATTTAACTCTTGGAATACTGAGGGATCCTGAAAATATTTCTACTTTTGAACATTACTATTATAACCACGCTATTTACTATCCTGGAGATGCCTTTCTTTTTTACTTTTTTAATGTGAAAAACAAAAAATCTATTAATTTGGAAAGAAAGACTTTACAGCCTACTGAGGACATCTTGTGACAAAAAGTGTTACTGCAACTGTATATTTTTTTGCTGGAGGATGGCTCTGACCTTCAAAGGATGATAAGGGTAAAGATAACTTGAAACAGCTGGGTGGTGATTTTGTCTACTAGGAATTGGAGGTGAATATTTGTTGACTTTTACTAAATATAGCCTTCACTAAAAGAATAAAAGATCTTTTCACCACTGAAATGGAGGAATCTTACCCACAGCTTGATTATGAACTTATACTGGAAAAAATCTTGGAAGCTACAGAGTACATGAAATCTTACTCTCAAATTTTAATTGATGAAGTTATAGGCCGAAGAACAATAGAGAAGGAACAGAGTAACGCCAAAGAGGCCTTTAAACAACATATACAACCTAAAGAGATGGAGGGACCATACCTACAACCCAACTATGAACTTATACCGGGAGAAATTGTGGAAACTATTGAACAAATCAATTTTACACAACCCCATCTACAATTTATGGAGAAGCCTGATGATCAAAGAATAACTTTAATTGAGATGTCTGAATTGTCAAAAACAATAGAGACTGACACCCAGATACAAGTTATTGAAAATTGTGATAACGTGGACAATCAACTAGTAATTACAACATGGAATAAAACTGACTACACCATTCAAAGGCCACTAGAAGAAAGGGAAGAGAACTTTGACCAGTCTGAAGTGCTGAGAAATACCTTTTTTCAAATATTGTGGTTTGATGACGTAGAAGCCTTACTATCTCCTTCATGGATTACTGCCTTGTCGTGGCGAAGGGGCTTGCGTAACTCAATGAAGTTATGAGCTATGCCGTGCAGGGCCACCCAAGATGGACAGGTCATAGCAGAGAGTTCTGACAAAATGTGATCCACTGGAGAAGGAAATGGCAACCAACTCCAGTATCTTTGCCATGAAAACCCCATGGACAGTACCAAAAGGCAAAAAGATATGACGCTGGAAGATGAGCCCCTCAGGTCGGAAGGTGTCCAATATGCTACTGGGAAAGAGCAGAGGGCTAGTACTAGTAGCGCCAGAAAGAGTGAAGCGACTGGGCCAAAGCCGAAAGGACGCTCAGCTGTGGATGCATCTGGTGGTGAAAGGAAAGTCCGATGCTGTAAAGATTTTTTCTCCATAGGAACCTGGAACGTAAGATCCATGAATCAAGGCAAACTGGACGTGGTCAAACAAGAGATGACAAGACTGAACATCGACATATTAGGAATCAGCGAACTAAAATGGACAGGAATGGGTGAATTTAATTCAGAGGACCATCAGGTATACTACTGCAGGCAAGAATCCCTCAGAAGAAATGGAGTAGCCTTCATAGTCAATAAAAGAGTA
>JALGBA010002293.1:20000-25163 GCA_023970755.1 Azemiops feae | reverse complement strand
CCCCCCTCCCTCTCTCCCATCTTCTGCTCACCTGGCAAGCTGGCTTCAAGCTGTTCTGCAACAAGCTCAGGGACATGCAAGCTCGGCTCTTTTACGACTCACGGACTTCAACTCCCAGAATTCCTGAGTCAGCCTAGCTGGGCTAGCTAGATCTCTCCTGCCCTTCCTGCTTCCTGTTTCCTGCTTTCTGCAGAGACGCAGCAAAGGGAGAAGCCCTGCCCAGTAAGCTTGTCGGCTCTTCGGAACAGGGTGAGGCTACACACACACACACACAGACACAAACACACACACACACAAACACAAACACAGACACAAACACACACACAGAGAGAGAGAGAGAGAGAGAGAGAGAGAGAAGCAAGCTCTGTCTCTGTCTCTCTCTGCAAATGGCACAGGAGGCTGGGAGCCACAGGGGAAGGCTCAAAGAGCCACATGCGGCTCCGGAGCCGCAGGTTGCCGACCTGTGCTTTAGTGGATTTTTGCCAACAAATGCAAGATATATCCAGGGCTAACTTCTCAGGAGGAGGTCGCGTCCGGAAAATATATGGTTTTTCGGCTTCCCCAACTTGGGGGCAACCTGAATATATGTATACTTTTCGAATTTGAGGTCAGTTTCACATTTTGACTTTTCATGCTTTAGTGGATTTTTGCCAACAAATGCAAGATACATCCAGGGCTAACTTCTCTGTGGGAGGTCGCGTCCGGAAAATATATGATTTTTCGGCTTCCCCAACTTGGGGGGAACCTGAATATATGTATACTTTTCGAATTTGAGGTCAGTTTCACATTTTGACTTTTCATGCTTTATTGGATTTTTGCCAACAAATGCAAGATACATCCACGGCTAACTTCTCAGGGGGTGGTCGCGTCCGGAAAATATATGGTTTTTCGGCTTCTTTTTTTTCGGCTTCACCAACTTGGGCGGGGGAACCTCGAATATATGTTATACTATAACTTTTCGAATTTGAGGGCAGGTCACATTTTGACTTTTCATGCTTTAGTGGATGTGCCAACAAATGGAAGATTAACATCAGGGCTAAATTTCCTCAGGGGGGACTCAGCTGTCGCATCCGGGAAAAAATATCAGGTTTTTCCGGCTCCACCCAACTTGGGGGGAACCTGAATATATGTATACTTTTCGAATTTGAGGTCAGTTTCACATTTTGACTTTTCATGCTTTAGTGGATTTTTGCCAACAAATGCAAAATACATCCAGGGCTAACTTCTCTGTGGGAGGTCGCGTCCGGAAAATATATGATTTTTTGGCTTCCCCAACTTGGGGGGAACCTGAATATGTGTATACTTTTCGAATTTGAGGTCAGTTTCACATTTTGACTTTTCATGCTTTAGTGGATTTTTGCCAACAAATGCAAGATACATCCAGGACTAACTTCTCTGGGGGAGGTCGCGTCCGGAAAATATATGGTTTTTCGGCTTCCCCAACTTGGGGGAAACCTGAATATATGTATATTTTTCGAATTTGAGGTCGGTTTCACATTTTGACTTTTCATGCTTTATTGGATTTTTGCCAACAAATGCAACATATATCCAGGGCTAAGTTCTCAGCGGGAGGTCGCGTCCGGAAAATATATGGTTTTTGGGCTTCCCCAACTTGGGGGGAACCTGAATATATGTATACTTTTCGAATTTGAGGTCAGTTTCACATTTTGACTTTTCATGCTTTAGTGGATTTTTGACAACAAATGCAAGATACATCCAGGGCTAACTTCTCAGGGGGAGGTCGCATCCGGAAAATATATGGTTTTTCGGCTTCCCCAACTTTGGGGGAACCTGAATGTATGTATACTTTTCGAATTTGAGGTCAGTTTCACATTTTGACTTTTCATGCTTTAGTGGATTTTTGCCAACAAATGCAGGAACCCAAAACACTCAAAAAGCCACTTGGACCCGTTTCCCACCAAAAACAAAATGCTGGGAGCCGCAAAACTCTTTTGATATCTAAAATGAAGATAACACTGCATATATCCTTTTTTACCTTTATTACACATATAAAATATCAGTTTTTACCAGTTTCACACATATAAAATATCTATATCTATATCTATCTATATCTATCTATCTATATCTGTATCTATCTATCTATCTATCTATCTATCTATCTATCTAGTGTGTGTGTGTGTGTATGTGTGTTTATATATGTGTGTGTATATACACACAAACACACATATATAAACACACACATATATACACACACACATATATATATACACACACATATATATACATATATATATATATACACACACACAAATATATACACACACCCACATATATATACACACATATACACACATACACACACACACATATAAAATAAAGGTAAAAAAGGATATATGCAGTGTTATCTTCATTTTAGATGTCAAAAGGGTCTCTCTCTCTGTCTCTCTCTGTCTCTCTCACCCACCCCCCTCCCTCTCTCCCATCTTCTGCTCACCTGGCAAGCTGGCTTCAAGCTGTTCTGCAACAAGCTCAGGGACATGCAAGCTCGGCTCTTTTATGACTCACGGACTTCAACTCCCAGAATTCCTGAGTCAGCCTAGCTGGGCTAGCTAGATCTCTCCTGCCCTTCCTGTTTCCTGCTTTCTGCAGAGACGCAGCAAAGGGAGAAGCCCTGCCCAGTAAGCTTGTCGGCTCTTCGGAACAGGGTGAGGCTACACACACACACACACAGACACACACACAAACACAAACACAGACACAAACACACACAGAGAGAGAGAGAGAGAGAGAGAGAGAGAGAGAGAGAGAGAAGCAAGCTCTGTCTCTGTCTCTCTGCAAATGGCACAGGAGGCTGGGAGCCACAGGGGAAGGCTCAAAGAGCCACATGCGGCTCCGGAGCCGCAGGTTGCCGACCTGTGCTTTAGTGGATTTTTGCCAACAAATGCAAGATATATCCAGGGCTAACTTCTCAGGAGGAGGTCGGGTCCGGAAAATATATGGTTTTTCGGCTTCCCCAACTTGGGGGCAACCTGAATATATGTATACTTTTCGAATTTGAGGTCAGTTTCACATTTTGACTTTTCAGGCTTTAGTGGATTTTTGCCAACAAATGCATGATACATCCAGGGCTAACTTCTCAAGGGGAGGTCGCGTCCCGAAAATATATGGTTTTTCGGCTTCCCCAACTTGGGGGGAACCTGAATATATGTATATTTTTCGAATTTGAGGTCGGTTTCACATTTTGACTTTTCATGCTTTATTGGATTTTTGCCAACAAATGCAAGACACATCCAGGGCTAACTTCTCAGGGGGAGGTCGCATCCGGAAAATATATGGTTTTTGGGCTTCCCCAACTTGGGGGGAACCTGAATATATGTATACTTTTCGAATTTGAGGTCAGTTTCACATTTTGACTTTTCATGCTTTAGTGGATTTTTGCCAACAAATGCAAGATACATCCAGGGCTAACTTCTCAGGGGGAGGTCGCGTCCGGAAAATATATGGTTTTTCGGCTTCCCCAACTTGGGGGGAACCTGAATATATGTATACTTTTCGAATTTGAGGTCAGTTTCACATTTTGACTTTTCATGCTTTAGTGGATTATTGCCAACAAATGCAAGATACACCCAGGGCTAACTTCTCAAGGGGAGGTCGCGTCCGGAAAATATATGGTTTTTCGGCTTCCCCAACTTGGGGGGAACCTGAATATATGTATCCTTTTCGAATTTGAGGTCAGTTTCACATTTTGACTTTTCATGCTTTAGTGGATTTTTGCCAACAAATGCAAGATATATCCAGGGCTAAGTTCTCAGCGGGAGGTCGCGTCTGGAAAATATATGGTTTTTCGGCTTCCCCAACTTGGGGGGAACCTGAATATATGTATACTTTTCGAATTTGAGGTCAGTTTCACATTTTGACTTTTCATGCTTTAGTGGATTTTTGCCAACAAATGGAAGATACATCCAGGGCTAACTTCTCAGGGGGAGGTCGCATCCGGAAAATATATGGTTTTTCGGCTTCCCCAACTTGGGGGGAACCTGAATATATGTATACTTTTCGAATTTGAGGTCAGTTTCACATTTTGACTTTTCATGCTTTAGTGGATTTTTGCCAACAAATGCAAGATACATCCAGGGCTAACTTCTCAGGGGGAGGTCGCGTCCGGAAAATTTATGGTTTTCCGGCTCCCCCAACTTGGGGGGAACCTGAATATATGTATACTTTTCGAATTTGAGGTCAGTTTCACATTTTGACTTTTCATGCTTTAGTGGATTTTTGCCAACAAATGCAAGATACATCCAGGGCTAAGTTCTCAGCAGGAGGTCGCGTCCGGAAAATATATGGTTTTTGGGCTTCCCCAACCTGGGGGGAACCTGAATATATGTATACTTTTCGAATTGAGGCAGTTTCACATTTTGACTTTTCATGCTTTATTTGATTTTTGCCAAAAATGCAAGATACATCCAGGGCTAAACTTCTGAGGGGGAGGTCGCGTCCGGAAAATATATGGTTTTTCGGCTTCCCCAACTTGGGGGGAACCTGAATATATGTATACTTTTCGAATTTGAGGTCAGTTTCACATTTAGACTTTTCATGCTTTAGTGGATTTTTGCCAACAAATGCAAGATACATCCAGGGCTAACTTCTCAGGGGGAGGTCGCGTCCGGAAAATATATGGTTTTTCGGCTTCCCCAACTTGGGGGGAACCTGAATATATGTATACTTTTCGAATTTGAGGTCAGTTTCACATTTTGACTTTTCAGGCTTTAGTGGATTTTTGCCAACAAATGCATGATACATCCAGGGCTAACTTCTCAAGGGGAGGTCGCGTCCCGAAAATATATGGTTTTTCGTCTTGCCCAACTTGGGGGGAACCTGAATATATGTATACTTTTCGAATTTGAGGTCAGTTTCACATTTTGACTTTTCATGCTTTAGTGGATTTTTGCCAAAAATGCAAGATACATCCAGGGCTAAGTTCTCAGCGGGAGGTCGCGTCCGGAAAATATATGGTTTTTGGGCTTCCCCAACTTGGGGGGAACCTGAATATATGTATACTTTTCGAATTTGAGGTCAGTTTCACATTTTGACTTTTCATGCTTTAGTGGATTTTTGCCAACAAATGCAAGATACATCCAGGGCTAAGTTCTCAGCGGGAGGTTGCGTCCGGAAAATATATGGTTTTTGGGCTTCCCCAACTTG
>JALGBA010002293.1:0-7500 GCA_023970755.1 Azemiops feae | reverse complement strand
TATCTATCTATCTATATCTGTATCTATCTATCTATCTATCTATCTATCTAGTGTGTGTGTGTTTATGTGTGTTTATATATGTGTGTGTATATACACACAAACACACATATATATAAACACACACATACACACACACACATATACACACAAACACACACATATATATACATACACATTTATATACATATATATATATACACACACACAAATATATACACACACACACATATATATACACACATATACACACATACACACACACACATATAAAATAAAGGTAAAAAAGGATATATGCAGTGTTATCTTCATTTTAGATGTCTCTCTCTGTCTCTCTCACCCCCCCCTCCCTCTCTCCCATCTTCTGCTCACCTGGCAAGCTGGCTTCAAGCTGTTCTGCAACAAGCTCAGGGACATGCAAGCTCGGCTCTTTTATGACTCACGGACTTCAACTCCCAGAATTCCTGAGTCAGCCTAGCTGGGCTAGCTAGATCTCTCCTGCCCTTCCTGTTTCCTGCTTTCTGCAGAGACGCAGCAAAGGGAGAAGCCCTGCCCAGTAAGCTTGTCGGCTCTTCGGAACAGGGTGAGGCTACACACACACACACACAGACACACACACAAACACAAACACAGACACAAACACAGAGAGAGAGAGAGAGAGAGAGAGAAGCAAGCTCTGTCTCTGTCTCTCTCTGCAAATGGCACAGGAGGCTGGGAGCCACAGGGGAAGGCTCAAAGAGCCACATGCGGCTCCGGAGCCGCAGGTTGCCGACCTGTGCTTTAGTGGATTTTTGCCAACAAATGCAAGATATATCCAGGGCTAACTTCTCAGGAGGAGGTCGGGTCCGGAAAATATATGGTTTTTCGGCTTCCCCAACTTGGGGGCAACCTGAATATATGTATACTTTTCGAATTTGAGGTCAGTTTCACATTTTGACTTTTCATGCTTTATTGGATTTTTGCCAACAAATGCAAGATACATCCACGGCTAACTTCTCAGGGGGGGGTCGCGTCCGGAAAATATATGGTTTTTCGGCTTCCCCAACTTGGGGGGAACCTGAATATATGTATACTTTTCGAATTTGAGGTCAGTTTCACATTTTGACTTTTCATGCTTTAGTGGATTTTTGCCAACAAATGGAAGATACATCCAGGGCTAACTTCTCTGGGGGAGGTCGCGTCCGGAAAATATATGGTTTTTCGGCTTCCCCAACTTGGGGGGAACCTGAATATATGTATATTTTTCGAATTTGAGGTCGGTTTCACATTTTGACTTTTCATGCTTTATTGGATTTTTGCCAACAAATGCAAGATACATCCAGGGCTAACTTCTCTGTGGGAGGTCGCGTCCGGAAAATATATGATTTTTCGGCTTCCCCAACTTGGGGGGAACCTGAATATATGTATACTTTTCGAATTTGAGGTCAGTTTCACATTTTGACTTTTCATGCTTTATTGGATTTTTGCCAACAAATGCAAGATACATCCACGGCTAACTTCTCAGGGGGTGGTCGCGTCCGGAAAATATATGGTTTTTCGGCTTCCCCAACTTGGGGTGAACCTGAATATATGTATACTTTTCGAATTTGAGGTCAGTTTCACATTTTGACTTTTCATGCTTTAGTGGATTTTTGCCAACAAATGCGAGATACATCCAGGGCTAACTTCTCTGGGGGAGGTCGCGTCCGGAAAATATATGGTTTTTCGGCTTCCCCAACTTGGGGGGAACCTGAATATATGTATATTTTTCGAATTTGAGGTCGGTTTCACATTTTGACTTTTCATGCTTTAGTGGATTTTTGCCAACAAATGCAAGATACAGCCAGGGCTAACTTCTCAGGGGGAGGTCGCATCCGGAAAATGTATGGTTTTTCGGCTTCCCCAACTTGGGGGGAACCTGAATATATGTATACATTTCGAATTTGAGGTCAGTTTCACATTTTGACTTTTCATGCTTTAGTGGATTATTGCCAACAAATGCAAGATACACCCAGGGCTAACTTCTCAGCGGGAGGTCGCGTCCGGAAAATATATGGTTTTTCGGCTTCCCCAACTTGGGGGGAACCTGAATATATGTATACTTTTCGAATTTTAGGTCAGTTTCACATTTTGACTTTTCATGCTTTAGTGGATTTTTGCCAACATATGGAAGATACATCCAGGGCTAACTTCTCAGGGGGAGGTCGCATCCGGAAAATATATGGTTTTTCGGCTTCCCCAACTTGGGGGGAACCTGAATATATGTATACTTTTCGAATTTGAGGTCAGTATCACATTTTGACTTTTCATGCTTTAGTGGATTTTTGCCAACAAATGCAAGATACATCCAGGGCTAACTTCTCAGGGGGAGGTCGCGTCCGGAAAATTTATGGTTTTCCGGCTCCCCCAACTTGGGGGGAACCTGAATATATGTATACTTTTCGAATTTGAGGTCAGTTTCACATTTTGACTTTTCATGCTTTAGTGGATTTTTGCCAACAAATGCAAGATACATCCAGGGCTAACTTCTCTGGGGGAGGTCGCGTCCGTAAAATATATGGTTTTTCGGCTTCCCAACTTGGGGGTCACCTGAATATATGTATAGTTTCGTAATTTTGAGTCGGCTTTCACATTTTGACTTTTCATGCTTTATTGGATTTTTGCCAACAAATGCACGACACATCCAGGGCTAACTTCTCAGGGGAGTCGCATCCGGAAATAATGGTTTTTGGGGCTTCCCCAACTTGGGGGACACCAATATATGTATACTTTTCGAATTTGAGGTCAGTTTCACATTTTGACTTTTCATGCTTTATTTGATTTTTGCCAAAAATGCAAGATACATCCAGGGCTAACTTCTGAGGGGGAGGTCGCGTCCGGAAAATATATGGTTTTTCGGCTTCCCCAACTTGGGGGGAACCTGAATATATGTATACTTTTCGAATTTGAGGTCAGTTTCACATTTTGACTTTTCATGCTTTAGTGGATTTTTGCCAACAAATGCATGATACATTAAGGGCTAACTTCTCAAGGGGAGGTCGCGTCCCGAAAATATATGGTTTTTCGTCTTGCCCAACTTGGGGGGAACCTGAATATATGTATACTTTTCGAATTTGAGGTCAGTTTCACATTTTGACTTTTCATGCTTTAGTGGATTTTTGCCAACAAATGCAGGACCTGCCAAACCTCAAAGAGGGCCACTTGACCCGTTGCCCACCCAAAACAAATGCTGGAGCCCCAAACTCTTTTGATATCTAAAATGAAGATAGACTTGCATATATCCTTTTTTACTTTATTACACATATAAAATATCAGTTTTTACCAGTTTCACACATATAAAATATCTATATCTATATCTATCTATATCTATCTATCTATATCTGTATCTATCTATCTATCTATCTATCTATCTAGTGTGTGTGTGTTTATGTGTGTTTATATATGTGTGTGTATATACACACAAACACACATATATATAAACACACATACACACACACACATATACACACAAACACACACAAATATATACACACACACACATATATATACACACATATACACACATACACACACACACATATAAAATAAAGGTAAAAAAGGATATATGCAGTGTTATCTTCATTTTAGATGTCTCTCTCTGTCTCTCTCACCCCCCCCTCCCTCTCTCCCATCTTCTGCTCACCTGGCAAGCTGGCTTCAAGCTGTTCTGCAACAAGCTCAGGGACATGCAAGCTCGGCTCTTTTATGACTCACGGACTTCAACTCCCAGAATTCCTGAGTCAGCCTAGCTGGGCTAGCAGATCTCTCCTGCCCTTCCTGTTTCCTGCTTTCTGCAGAGACGCAGCAAAGGGAGAAGCCCTGCCCAGTAAGCTTGTCGGCTCTTCGGAACAGGGTGAGGCTACACACACACACACACAGACACACACACAAACACAAACACAGACACAAACACAGAGAGAGAGAGAGAGAGAGAGAGAAGCAAGCTCTGTCTCTGTCTCTCTCTGCAAATGGCACAGGAGGCTGGGAGCCACAGGGGAAGGCTCAAAGAGCCACATGCGGCTCCGGAGCCGCAGGTTGCCGACCTGTGCTTTAGTGGATTTTTGCCAACAAATGCAAGATATATCCAGGGCTAACTTCTCAGGAGGAGGTCGCGTCCGGAAAATATATGGTTTTCCGGCTTCCCCAACTTGGGGGCAACCTGAATATATGTATACTTTTCGAATTGAGGTCAGTTTCACATTTTGACTTTTCATGCTTTAGTGGATTTTTGCCAACAAATGCAAGATACATCCAGGGCTAACTTCTCTGTGGGAGGTCGCATCCGGAAAATATATGATTTTTCGGCTTCCCCAACTTGGGGGGAACCTGAATATATGTATACTTTTCGAATTTGAGGTCAGTTTCACATTTTGACTTTTCATGCTTTATTGGATTTTTGCCAACAAATGCAAGATACATCCACGGCTAACTTCTCAGGGGGTGGTCGCGTCCGGAAAATATATGGTTTTTCGGCTTCCCCAACTTGGGGTGAACCTGAATATATGTATACTTTTCGAATTTGAGGTCAGTTTCACATTTTGACTTTTCATGCTTTAGTGGATTTTTGCCAACAAATGCGAGATACATCCAGGGCTAACTTCTCTGGGGGAGGTCGCGTCCGGAAAATATATGGTTTTTCGGCTTCCCCAACTTGGGGGGAACCTGAATATATGTATATTTTTCGAATTTGAGGTCGGTTTCACATTTTGACTTTTCATGCTTTAGTGGATTTTTGCCAACAAATGCAAGATATATCCAGGGCTAAGTTCTCAGCGGGAGGTCGCGTCTGGAAAATATATGGTTTTTGGGCTTCCCCAACTTGGGGGGAACCTGAATATATGTATACTTTTCGAATTTGAGGTCAGTTTCACATTTTGACTTTTCATGCTTTAGTGGATTTTTGCCAACAAATGCAAGATACATCCCGGGCTAACTTCTCAGGGGGAGGTCGCGTCCGGAAAATATATGGTTTTTCGGCTTCCCCAACTTGGGGGGAACCTGAATATATGTATACTTTTCGAATTTGAGGTCAGTTTCACATTTTGACTTTTCATGCTTTAGTGGATTATTGCCAACAATGCAAGATACATCCAGGGCTAAGTTCTCAGCGGGAGGTCGCGTCCGGAAAATATATGGTTTTTCGGCTTCCCCAACTTGGGGGGAACCTGAATATATGTATACTTTTCGAATTTGAGGTCAGTTTCACATTTTGACTTTTCATGCTTTAGTGGATTTTTGCCAACAAATGCAAGATATATCCAGGGCTAAGTTCTCAGCGGGAGGTCGCGTCCGGAAAATATATGGTTTTTCGGCTTCCCCAACTTGGGGGAACCTGAATATATGTTACTTTTCGAATTTGAGGTCAGTTTCACATTTTGACTTTTTCCATGCTTAGTGGAATTTTTGCCAACAATGGAAGATACATCCAGGGCTAACTCTCAGGGGGAGGTCGCTCCGGAAAACTATATGGTTTTTTCGGTTCCCAACACTGGGGTGAACCTGAATATATGTAACTTTTCGAATTTGTTGAGGGTCCGTGTCACATTTGACTTTTCACGCTTTAGTGATTTTTGGCCAACAAATCAAGCATACATCCCGGGCTTACTTCTCAGGGTAGGTCGCGTCCGTAAAAATTTATGTTTTTCGCGGCTCCCCCAACTGGGGGGAACCTGACTATATGTATAACTTTTTTCGAATTTGGGTCAGTTTCACATTTTGACTTTTCATGCTTTAGTGGATTGTTGGCCCTAAACAAAATGCAAGATAGCATCCAGGCTAAACTTCTCAGGGGGAGGTCGCGTCCGGAAAATATATGGTTTTTGGGCTTCCCCAACTTGGGGGGAACCTGAATATATGTATACTTTTCGAATTTGAGGTCAGTTTCACATTTTGACTTTTCATGCTTTAGTGGATTTTTGACAACAAATGCAAGATACATCCAGGGCTAACTTCTCAGGCGGAGGTCGCATCCGGAAAATATATGGTTTTTCGGCTTCCCCAACTTTGGGGGAACCTGAATGTATGTATACTTTTCGAATTTGAGGTCAGTTTCACATTTTGACTATTAGTGCTTTATTGGCTTTTTGCCAACAAATGCAAGATACATCCAGGGCTAACTTCTCAGGGGGAGGTCGCATCCGGAAAATATATGGTTTTTCGGCTTCCCCAACTTTGGGGGAACCTGAATATATGTATACTTTTCGAATTTGAGGTCAGTTTCACATTTTGACTTTTCATGCTTTAGTGGATTATTGCCAACAAATGCAAGATACACCCAGGGCTAACTTCTCAAGGGGAGGTGGCGTCCGGAAAATATATGGTTTTTCGGCTTCCCCAACTTGGGGGGAACCTGAATATATGTATATTTTTTGAATTTGAGGTCGGTTTCACATTTTGACTTTTCATGCTTTATTGGATTTTTGCCAACAAATGCAAGATATATCCAGGGCTAAGTTCTCAGCGGGAGGTCGCGTCCGGAAAATATATGGTTTTTCGGCTTCCCCAACTTGGGGGGAACCTGAATATATGTATACTTTTCGAATTTGAGGTCAGTTTCACATTTTGACTTTTCATGCTTTAGTGGATTTTTGCCAACAAATGGAAGATACATCCAGGGCTAACTTCTCAGGGGGAGGTCGCATCCGGAAAATATATGGTTTTTCGGCTTCCCCAACTTGGGGGGAACCTGAATATATGTATACTTTTCGAATTTGAGGTCAGTTTCACATTTTGACTTTTCATGCTTTAGTGGATTTTTGCCAACAAATGGAAGATACATCCAGGGCTAACTTCTCAGGGGGAGGTCGCATCCGGAAAATATATGGTTTTCCGGCTCCCCCAACTTGGGGGGAACCTGAATATATGTATACTTTTCGAATTTGAGGTCAGTTTCACATTTTGACTTTTCATGCTTTAGTGGATTTTTGCCAACAAATGCAAGATACATCCAGGGCTAACTTCTCTGGGGGAGGTCGCGTCCGTAAAATATATGGTTTTTCGGCTTCCCCAACTTGGGGGGAACCTGAATATATGTATATTTTTCGAATTTGAGGTCGGTTTCACATTTTGACTTTTCATGCTTTATTGGATTTTTGCCAACAAATGCAAGACACATCCAGGGCTAACTTCTCAGGGGGAGGTCGCGTCCGGAAAATATATGGTTTTTCGGCTTCCCCAACTTGGGGGGAACCTGAATATATGTATACTTTTCGAATTTGAGGTCAGTTTCACATTTTGACTTTTCATGCTTTAGTGGATTTTTGCCAACAAATGCAAGATACATCCAGGGCTAACTTCTCTGGGGGAGGTCGCGTCCGGAAAATATATGGTTTTTCGGCTTCCCCAACTTGGGGGAAACCTGAATATATGTATATTTTTCGAATTTGAGGTCGGTTTCACATTTTGACTTTTCATGCTTTAGTGGATTTTTGCCAACAAATGCAAGATATATCCAGGGCTAACTTCTCAGGGGGAGGTCGCATCCGG
>JALGBA010002292.1:0-12412 GCA_023970755.1 Azemiops feae | reverse complement strand
TTAGGAAAGCCTGACATTTTTGCCCTCTATGGGTAAGGAGAGACTACGGCCTGACGTTTGACCCACTTTGCGGTTAGGAAACAGTTAGGTCGACGTAAGGCTGCATTCTGATGACTTTGCCCCTCCAAATAACAAACATAGCCTTTCATGTCTTGGGAAAGCCTGACTTTTTTGCCCTCTTTTGCGTAAGGAGAGACTACGGCCTGACTTTTGACCCATTTTGCAGTTAGAGGAGAGTTAGGTCGAGGTTTAGCCGCATTCTGATGACTTTGTCCCAAAATGACCAACGCAGTGACCAACACATGTTAGGAAAGCCTGACTTTTTTGCCCTCTTTGGGGTAAGGTTTATTTCCTTGGGTGGCTGCTATTCCATAACAACCACAGGAGCGCAGTCTTTGCCGTGCCCTGTGTTATATATGGCGCTGTAGTCCCTTTCAGGCTGCCTATACATAAAATAATACAGTAGGGAACCATTTCATGCCCTGTGTATAGATGGTCTTGTAGTCCATGTCAGGCCGCTATGGCCAAACTAACCACAGGAAGGCACCGTTTGCAAGCCCTGTGCTATAGATGGTCTTTGTAGTCCCTTTATGGCCGCTATGGCCAAAATAACCACAGGAGGGCACTCTTTGCATTCCCTCATGCTATGCTCTTTTGTTCCTTTACTGAATTACTTTTCCTTTGCACTGATAAATGTATGATAAATTTATCCATGTTTATTAATATGCACCACTACCAGCTAGTTCAGGGGTCTTCAAACTTGGCACTTTTAAGACTTGTGGACTTCAACTCCCAGGATTCCTCAGCCCTCATGGCTGGTTGAGGAATTCTGGGAGTTGAAGTCCACAGGTCTTAAAGTTGCTAAGTCTGTAGACTCCTGAGTTAGCTGGTTTGCCCTTCTGAGCTCTTCCACGTGCACACAAACACCCCCAATCCCTTCCCTGTACCCTTAAAGACACAGAAATCAAGTGCAATGCAAGAAAATAAAGAAACAGAAAGTCTGTTTTTTTTCTCTTTAACTGCCTCAGGCGTGTCACGTGTCACAATGTTGGAAATCTGTTCTGGAAGGTTCCGGCAATTGCGAAAAGCTTTAGCTTTTAATTAAGCCTGTTTACTTTCAAAGAAAACTTTGTAAAAGCCACAGACAGACTGAATTAAAGGGGGTAAAACTAATTACATTTGTTTAAAGGCGATTAAACCTTTCCTGGTGTCTTTTTTCCCCTTTCCCCACCCAAACCACGTTCTTTTTTACCCTCTCCTCCCCCTCCCTTTTCTTCAGTTCACCTCCAGCTCCCGGCAGGAGCACCAATCAGCTGGACCCAATCAGTCTCTCCTGCCAGCATCCAGCCGCCTCCTTAGGGACTTTTTTGCCCTCTTTTGGGTAAGGAAAGAATAGAGCCTTAGGTTTGACCCATTTTGGGGTTAGAATAGAGTAAGGTGAACCTAAGGCTGCATTCTGATGACTTTACCCCTAAAATAACAAAAATAGCCTTTCATATCTTGGGAAAGCCTGACTTTTCTGCCCTCTTTTGGGTAAAGAAAGACTACGGCCTGACTTTTGACCCATTTTGGGGTTAGAAAAGAGTTAGGTCGACGTAAGGCTGCATTCTGATGACTTTGCCCCAAAATGACCAACACAGTTTGTGATATGTTAGGAAAGCCTGACTGTTTTGCCCTCTTTGGGGTAAGGTTTATTTCCTTGTGTGGCTGCTATTCCTGCCTTGTCCACTGGAGGGCACTGCTTTCTGTCCCATAGCATTAGCACTTAGGCCATCATCGGCCTTTTTAACTCGGTTTAAGTGTTTTGAAACAGGTTTCCTTCTTCTGTGCCTGTTCTGTAGCCCTTGGGCCTCCCGTTGCTCTATTATGATTAATATCAAGCTTCTAATAATGTAATAATAATAATAAAGTCATTTTGATGACTTTGCCCCCCAAATAACCAACATAGTCTTTCATACCTTAGGAAAGCCTGACATTTTTGCCCTCTATGGGTAAGGAGAGACTACGGCCTGACTTTTGACCCACTTTGCGGTTAGGAAACAGTTAGGTCGACGTAAGGCTGCATTCTGATGACTTTGCCCCCCCAAATAACAAACATAGCCTTTCATGTCTTGGGAAAGCCTGACTTTTTTGCCCTCTTTTTGGTAAGGAGAGACTACGGCCTGACTTTTGACCCATTTTGCGGTTAGAGGAGAGTTAGTGAGTTTAGACCTCATTCTGATGATTTGTCCCAAAATGACCAACGCAGTTCCAACACATGTTAGGAAAGCCTGACTTTTTTTGCCCTCTTTGGGTACGGTTTTTATTTCCTTGGGTGGGCTGCTATTCCAAAACAACCCGGACGCAGTCTTTGCGTGCCCCTGTGTTTATATGGTCGCTGTAGCCTTTCAGGCTGCTATACATAAAAATAATCACGTGGCATACCCTTTTCCATGCCCTGTGCTATGATGGTCCTTTGTAAGTCCTGTCAGGCCGCTATGCCCTCAAATAACAACAGGTAAGCCTCTCTTACATGCCCTGTGCTTAGATGTCTTTGTAGTCCTGTCAGCCCGCTATGGCCAATATAACCACCGAGTGAGGGCACTTCTTTGCATGCCCTCAAGGCTATGCCTTTTTGTTCCTTTACGGAATACTTTTCCTTTGCACTGATAGATGGGATTATGAATTTATCCATGTTTATTAATATGCACCACTACCAGCTAGTTCAGGGGTCTTCAAACTTGGCACTTTTAAGACTTGTGGACTTCAACTCCCAGGATTCCTCAGCCCTCATGGCTGGTTGAGGAATTCTGGGAGTTGAAGTCCACAGGTCTTAAAGTTGTTAATCTGTAGACTCCTGAGTTAGCTGGTTTGCCCTTCTGAGCTCTTCCACGTGCACACAAACACCCCCCAATCCTTTCCCTGTACCCTTAAAGACACAGAAATCAAGTGCAATGCAAGAAAATAAAGAAACAGAAAGTCTGTTTTTTTTCTCTTTAACTGCCTCAGGCGTGTCACGTGTCACAATGTTGGAAATATGTTCTGGAATGTTCCGGCAATTGCGACAAGCTTTAGCTTTTAATTAAGCCTGTTTACTTTCAAAGAAAACTTTGTAAAAGCCACAGACAGACTGAATTAAAGGGGGTAAAACTAATTACATTTGTTTAAAGCGATTAAACCTTTCCTGGTGTCTTTTTTCCACTTTCCCCACCCAAACCACGTTCTTTTTTACCCTCTCCTCACTCCCCCTCCCTTTTCTTCAGTTCACCTCCAGCTCCCGGCAGGAGCACCAATCAGCTGGACCCAATCAGTCTCTCCTGCCGGCATCCAGCCGCCTCCTTAGGGACTTTTTTGCCCTCTTTTGGGTAAGGAAGGAATAGGGCCTTAGGTTTGACCCATTTTGGGGTTAGAATAGAGTAAGGTGAACCTAAGGCTGCATTCTGATGACTTTACCCCTAAAATAACAAAAATAGTCTTTCATATCTTGGGAAAGCCTGACTTTTCTGCCCTCTTTTGGGTAAAGACAGACTACGGCCTGACTTTTGAGCCATTTTGGGGTTAGAAAAGAGTTAGGTCGACGTAAGGCTGCATTCTGATGACTTTGCCCCCAAAATGACCAACACAGTTTGTGATATGTTAGGAAAGCCTGACTGTTTTGCCCTCTTTGGGGTAAGGTTTATTTCCTTGTGTGGCTGCTATTCCTGCCTTGTCCACTGGAGGGCACTGCTTTCTGTCCCATAGCATTAGCACTTAGGCCATCATAGGCCTTTTTAACTCAGTTTAAGTGTTTTGAAGGAGGTTTCCTTCTTCTGTGCCTGTTCTGCAGCCCTTGGACCTCCCGTTGCTCTATTATGATTAATATCAAGGCTTCTAATAATGTAATAATAATAATAAAGTCATTCTGATGACTTTGCCCCCCAAATAACCAACATAGTCTTTCATACCTTAGGAAAGCCTGACATTTTTGCCCTCTATGGGTAAGGAGAGACTACGGCCTGACTTTTGACCCACTTTGCGCTTAGGAAACAGTTAGGTCGACGTAAGGCTGCATTCTGATGACTTTGCCCCCCCCAAATAACAAACATAGTCTTTCATGTCTTGGGAAAGCCTGACTTTTTTGCCCTCTTTTGGGTAAGGAGAGACTACGGCCTGACGTTTGACCCATTTTGCATTTAGAGGAGAGTTAGGTCGAGGTTTAGCCGCATTCTGATGACTTTGTCCCAAAATGACCAACGCAGTGACCAACACATGTTAGGAAAGCCTGAGTTTTTTGCCCTCCTTGGGGTAAGGTTTATTTCCTTGGGTGGCTGCTATTCCAAAACAACTACAGGAGCGCAGTCTTTGCGTGCCCTATGTTATATATGGTCGCTGTAGTCCCTTTCAGGCTGCTATACATAAAATAATCACAGTAGGGCACCCTTTTCATGCCCTGTGCTATAGATGGTCTTTGTAGTCCTGTCAGGCCGCTATGCCCAAAATAACCACAGGTAGGCTCTCTTTACATGCCCTGTGCTATAGATGGTCTTTGTAGTCCCTTTCTGGCCGCTATGGCCAAAATAACCCCAGGAGGGCACTCTTTGCATGCCCTCAGGCTATGCTCTTTTGTTCCTTTACTGAATTACTTTTCCTTTGCACTGATAAATGTATGATGAATTTATCCATGTTTATTAATATGCACCACTACCAGCTAGTTCAGGGGTCTTCAAACCTGGCACTTTTAAGACTTGTGGACTTCAACTCCCAGGATTCCTCAGCCCTCATGGCTGGTTGAGGAATTCTGGGAGTTGAAGTCCACAGGTCTTTAAGTTGCTAAGTCTGTAGACTCCTGAGTTAGCTGGTTTGCCCTTCTGAGCTCTTCCACGTGCAACACAAACACCCCCCAATCCCTTCCCCCTGTACCCTTAAAGCACAGAAATCAGTGCAATGCCAGAAAATAAAGAACAGAACAGTCTGTTTTTTTCCTTTAACTGCCTCGCGTGTCACGTTTCACAATGTTGGAACTCTGTTCTTGAGGGTTCCGGCAAATTGCGACAATCTTTAGCTTTTAATTTAAGCCTGTTTACTTTCAAAGAAAACTTTGTAAAATGCCACAGACCAGAACTTAATTTAAAGTGGGTAAGACTATACATTTGTTTAAGCGATTAAACGCTTCCTGGTTCTTTTTTCCCCTTTCCCCACCCAAACCACGTTCTTTTTTACCCTCTCCTCTCTCCCCCTCCCTTTTCTTCAGTTCACCTCCAGCTCCCGGCAGGAGCACCAATCAGCTGGACCCAATCAGTCTCTCCTGCCGGCATCCAGCCGCCTCCTTAGGGACTTTTTTGCCCTCTTTTGGGTAAGGAAAGAATAGGGCCTTAGGTTTGACCCATTTTGGGGTTAGAATAGAGTAATGTGAACCTAAGGCTGCATTCTGATGACTTTACCCCTAAAATAACAAAAATAGTCTTTCATATCTTGGGAAAGCCTGACTTTTCTGCCCTCTTTTGGGTAAAGGAAGACTACGGCCTGACTTTTGACCCATTTTGGGTTAGAAAAGAGTTAGGTCGACGTAAGGCTGCATTCTGATGACTTTGCCCCCAAAATGACCAACACAGTTTGTGATATGTTAGGAAAGCCTGACTGTTTTGCCCTCTTTGGGGTAAGGTTTATTTCCTTGTGTGGCTGCTATTCCTGCCTTGCCCTGGAGGAGCACTGCTTTTCTGTCCCATACATTAGCACTTAGGCGCATCAAGTCCTTTTTAACTCGGTTTAAGTGTTTTGAAGCAGGTTTCCTTCTTCTGTGCTGTTTCTGCCGCCCTTGGGCCGTCCCGTTGCTCTATTATGGATTATATCAAGGCTTCTAATAAGTAATAATAGTAATATAAAGTCATTCTGACGACTTGCCCCCCAAATAACCCACGTGTCTTTCATACCTTAGGAAAGCCTGCCATTTTTTTGCCCTCATGGGTAAAGAAAGACTACGGCCTGACTTTTGACCCATTTTGCGGTTAGGAAACAGTTAGGTCGACGTAAGGCTGCATTCTGATGACTTTGCCCCCCGAAATAACAAACATAGTCTTTCATGTCTTGGGAAAGCCTGACTTTTTTGCCCTCTTTTGGGTAAGGAGAGACTACGGCCTGACTTTTGACCCATTTTGCGGTTAGAGGAGAGTTAGGTCGAGGTAATGCCGCATTCTGATGACTTTGTCCCCAAAATGACCAACGCAGTGACCAACACATTTTAGGAAAGCCTGATTTTTTTGCCCTCTTTGGGGTAAGGTTTATTTCCTTGGGTGTCTGCTATTCCAAAACAACCACAGGAGCGCAGTCTTTGCGTGCCCTGTTTTATCTATTGTCCACTGTATTCCCTTTCAGGCTCTATACATAAAATAATCAAGTAGGGCACCCTTTTCATGCCCTGTGCTATAGATGGTCTTTTAGTCCCTGTCAGTGCCTGCTCTGGCCAAAATAACCACGGAAGCACCGTTTGCAAGCCCTTGCTATAGTATGGTCTTTGTAGTCCCTTTCTGCCGCTAGGCCAAAATAACCACAGGAGGGCACTCTTTGCATGCCCGCAGGCTATGCTCTTTTGTTCCTTACTTATTAACTTTCCTTTGCAACTGATAATGTATGATGAATTTATCCTGTTTATTATATGCACCACTACCAGCTAGTTCAGCAGGGGGCTTCAAACTTGGCAACTTATTTAAGACTTGTGGACTTCAACTCCCAGGATTCCTCAGCCCTCATGGCTGGTTGAGAAATTCTGGGAGTTGAAGTCCACAGGTCTTAAAGTTGCTAAGTCTGTAGACTCCTGAGTTAGCTGGTTTGCCCTTCTGAGCTCTTCCACGTGCACACAAACACCCCCCAATCCCTTCCCTGTACCCTTAAAGACACAGAAATCAAGTGCAATGCAAGAAAATAAAGAAACAGAAAGTGTTTTTTTTCTCTTTAACTGCCTCAGGCGTGTCACGTGTCACAATGTTGGAAATCTGTTCTGGAATGTTCCGGCAATTGCGACAAGCTTTAGCTTTTAATTAAGCCTGTTTACTTTCAAAGAAAACTTTGTAAAAGCCACAGACAGACTGAATTAAAGGGGGTAAAACTAATTACATTTGTTTAAAGCGATTAAACCTTTCCTGGTGTCTTTTTTTCCCTTTCCCCACCCAAACCACTTTCTTTTTTACCCTCTCCTCTCTCCCCCTCCCTTTTCTTCAGTTCACCTCCAGCTCCCGGCAGGAGCACCAATCAGCTGGACCCAATCAGTCTCTCCTGCCGGCATCCAGCCGCCTCCTTAGGGACTTTTTTGCCCTCTTTTGGGTATGGAAAGACTAGGGCCTTAGGTTTGACCCATTTTGGGGTTAGAATAGAGTAAGGTGAACCTAAGGCTGCATTCTGATGACTTTGCCCCTAAAATAACAAAAATAGTCTTTCATATCTTGGGAAAGCCTGACTTTTCTGCCCTCTTTTGGGTAAAGAAAGACTACGGCATGACCTTTGACCCATTTTGGGGTTAGAAAAGAGTTAGGTCGATGTAAGGCTGCATTCTGATGACTTTGCCCCCAAAATGACCAACACAGTTTGTGATATGTTAGGAAAGCCTGACTTTTTTGCCCTCTTTGGGGTAAGGTTTATTTCCTTGTGTGGCTGCTATTCCTGCCTTGTCCACTGGAGGGCACTGCTTTCTGTCCCATAGCATTAGCACTTAGGCCATCATAGGCCTTTTTAACTCGGTTTAAGTGTTTTGAAGCAGGTTTCCTTCTTCTGTGCCTGTTCTGCAGCCCTTGGGCCTCCCGTTGCTCTATTATGATTAATATCAAGGCTTCTAATAATGTAATAATAATAATAAAGTCATTCTGATGACTTTGCCCCCCAAATAACCAACATAGTCTTTCATACCTTAGGAAAGCCTGACATTTTTGCCCTCTATGGGTAAGGAGAGACTACGGCCTGACTTTTGACCCACTTTGCGGTTAGGAAACAGTTAGGTCGACGTAAGGCTGCATTCTGATGACTTTGCCCCCCGAAATAACAAACATAGTCTTTCATGTCTTGGGAAAGCCTGACTTTTTTGCCCTCTTTTGGGTAAGGAGAGACTACGGCCTGACTTTTGACCCATTTTGCAGTTAGAGGAGAGTTAGGTCGAGGTTTAGCCGCATTCTGATGACTTTGTCCCAAAATGACCAACGCAGTGACCAACACATGTTAGGAAAGCCTGACTTTTTTGCCCTCTTTGGGGTAAGGTTTATTTCCTTGGGTGGCTGCTATTCCAAAACAACCACAGGAGCGCAGTCTTTGCGTGCCCTGTGTTATATACGGTCGCTGTAGTCCCTTTCAGGCTGCTATACATAAAATAATCACAGTAGGGCACCCTTTTCATGCCCTGTGCTATAGATGGTCTTTGTAGTCCCTGTCAGGCTGCTATGGCCAAAATAACCACAGGAAGGCACCGTTTGCAAGCCCTGTGCTATAGATGGTCTTTGTAGTCCCTTTATGGCCGCTATGGCCAAAATAACCACAGGAGGGCACTCTTTGCATGCCCTGATGCTATGCTCTTTTGTTCCTTTACTTAATTACTTTTCCTTTGCACTGATAAATGTATGATGAATTTATCCATGTTTATTAATATGCACCACTACCAGCTAGTTCAGGGGTCTTCAAACTTGTCACTTTTAAGACTTGTGGACTTCAACTCCCAGGATTCCTCAGCCCTCATGGCTGGTTGAGGAATTCTGGGAGTTGAAGTCCACAGGTCTTAAAGTTGCTAAGTCTGTAGACTCCTGAGTTAGCTGGTTTGCCCTTCTGAGCTCTTCCACGTGCACACAAACACCCCCCAATCCCTTCCCTGTACCCTTAAAGACACAGAAATCAAGTGCAATGCAAGAAAATAAAGAAACAGAAAGTCTGTTTTTTTTCTCTTTAACTGCCTCAGGCGTGTCACGTGTCACAATGTTGGAAATCTGTTCTGGAAGGTTCCGGCAATTGCGAAAAGCTTTAGCTTTTAATTAAGCCTGTTTACTTTCAAAGAAAACTTTGTAAAAGCCACAGACAGACTGAATTAAAGGGGGTAAAACTAATTACATTTGTTTAAAGCGATTAAACCTTTCCTGGTGTCTTTTTTCCCTTTCCCCACCCAAACCACGTTCTTTTTTACCCTCTCCTCTCTCCCCCTCCCTTTTCTTCAGTTCACCTCCAGCTCCCGGCAGGAGCACCAATCAGCTGGACCCAATCAGTCTCTCCTGCCGGCATCCAGCCGCCTCCTTAGGGACTTTTTTGCCCTCTTTTGGGTAAGGAAAGAATAGGGCCTTAGGTTTGACCCATTTTGGGGTTAGAATAGAGTAAGGTGAACCTAAGGCTGCATTCTGATGACTTTACCCCTAAAATAACAAAAATAGTCTTTCATATCTTGGGAAAGCCTGACTTTTCTGCCCTCTTTTGGGTAAAGAAAGACTACGGCCTGACTTTTGACCCATTTTGGGGTTAGAAAAGAGTTAGGTCGACGTAAGGCTGCATTCTGATGACTTTGCCCCCAAAATGACCAACACAGTTTGTGATATGTTAGGAAAGCCTGACTGTTTTGCCCTCTTTGGGGTAAGGTTTATTTCCTTGTGTGGCTGCTATTCCTGCCTTGTCCACTGGAGGGCACTGCTTTCTGTCCCATAGCCTTAGCACTTAGGCCATCATAGGCCTTTTTAACTCGGTTTAAGTGTTTTGAAGCAGGTTTCCTTCTTCTGTGCCTGTTCTGCAGCCCTTGGGCCTCCCGTTGCTCTATTATGATTAATATCAGGGCTTCTAATAATGTAATAATAATAATAAAGTCATTCTGATGACTTTGCCCCCCAAATAACCAACATAGTCTTTCATACCTTAGGAAAGCCTGACATTTTTCCCCTCTATGGGTAAGGAGAGACTACGGCCTGACTTTTGACCCACTTTGCGGTTAGGAAACAGTTAGGTCGACGTAAGGCTGCATTCTGATGACTTTGCCCCCGAAATAACAACCATATCCTTTCATGGTCTTGGGAAAAAAGCCTACCTTTTTTGCCCGCTTTTGGGTAAGGAGAGACTACGGCCTGACTTTTGACCCATTTTGCAGTTAGAGGAGAGTTAGGTCGAGGTTTAGCCGCATTCTGATGACTTTGTCCCAAAATGACCAACGCAGTGACCAACACATGTTAGGAAAGCCTGACGTTTTTGCCCTCTTTGGGGTAAGGTTTATTTCCTTGGGTGGCTGCTATTCCAAAACAACCACAGGAGCGCAGTCTTTGCGTGCCCTGTGTTATATATGGTCACTGTAGTCCCTTTCAGGCTGCTATACATAAAATAACCACAGTAGGGCACCCTTTTCATGCCCTGTGCTATAGATGGTCTTTGTAGTCCCTGTCAGGCCGCTATGTTGATGATGGGGGATGGGGGGTTGGATGGATTGTGATGGAGGGGGGTGGTGATGGGGGTGGTGGGGTTTTTGGATGATGGGGATGGATGGTGTGGTGGGGATGGGTGGGTGCGGTTGGATGATGGGGTTGGGGGATGGTGGGGGGTGGGGCCCGCAAAATAACCACAGTAGGCTCTCTTTACATCCCTGTGCTATGATGTCTTTGCAGTAGTCCGCTTTCTGGCCGCTAGGATGGCCAAATAACCACAGGGGGGTCACTCTTTGCATGCCCTCAGCTATGCTCTTTTGTTCTTTAACTGAATTACTTTTCCTTTGGCACTGATAAATGTATGAATGAATTTTATCCATGTGTATTATATGCAACACTACCTCGGTTCAGGGGTCTCAAACTTGCACTTTTAAACCTTGTGGACTTCAACTCCCATGATTCCTCAGCCCTCATGGCTGGTTGAGGAATTCTGGGAGTTGAAGTCCACAGGTCTTAAAGTTGCTAAGTCTGTAGACTCCTGAGTTAGCTGGTTTGCCCTTCTGAGCTCTTCCACGTTCACACAAACACCCCCCAATCCCTTCCCTGTACCCTTAAAGACACAGAAATCAAGTGCAATGCAAGAAAATAAAGAAACAGAAAGTCTGTTTTTTTCTCTTTAACTGCCTCAGGCGTGTCACGTGTCACAATGTTGGAAATCTGTTCTGGAAGGTTCCGGCAATTGCGACAAGCTTTAGCTTTTAATTAAGCCTGTTTACTTTCAAAGAAAACTTTGTAAAAGCCACAGACAGACTGAATTAAAGGGGGTAAAACTAATTACATTTGTTTTAAGCGATTAAACCTTTCCTGGTGTCTTTTTTCCCCTTTCCCCACCCAAACCACATTCTTTTTTACCCTCTCCTCTCTCCCCCTCCCTTTTCTTCAGTTCACCTCCAGCTCCCGGCAGGAGCACCAATCAGCTGGACCCAATCAGTCTCTCCTGCCGGCATCCAACCGCCTCCTTAGGGACTTTTTTGCCCTCTTTTGGGTAAGGAAGGAATAGGGCCTTAGGTTTGACCCATTTTGGGGTTAGAATAGAGTAAGGTGAACCTAAGGCTGCATTCTGATGACTTTACCCCTAAAATAACAAAAATAGTCTTTCATATCTTGGGAAAGCCTGACTTTTCTGCCCTCTTTTGGGTAAGGAAAAACTACGGCCTGACTTTTGACCCATTTTGGGGTTAGAAACAGAGTTAGGTCGACGTAAGGACTGCATTCTGATGGCTTGCCCCCAAAATGACCAAACACAGTTTGTGATATGTTAGGAAAAGCTGACTGTTTTGCTGACTTCTTTGGGGTTAAGCGTTTTATTTCCTTGTGTGGCTGCTATTCCGCCTTGTCCACTGGAGGGCATGCCTTTCTGTTCCAAGCATTAGCTCTTAGGCCATATAGCCTTTTTAACCGGTTTAAAGGTTTGAAAGCAGTTTTCCTTCTTCTGTGCCTGTTCTGCAGCCTTGGGCCTTCCGTTGCTCTATTATGATTAATATCAAGGCTTCTAATAATGTAATAATAATAATAAAGTCATTCTGATGACTTTGCCCCCCAAATAACCAACATAGTCTTTCATACCTTAGGAAAGCCTGACATTTTTGCCCTCTATGGGTAAGGAGAGACTACGGCCTGACTTTTGACCCACTTTGCGGTTAGGAAACAGTTAGGTCGACGTAAGGCTGCATTCTGATGACTTTGCCCCCCGAAATAACAAACATAGTCTTTCATGTCTTGGGGAAGCCTGACTTTTTTGCCCTCTTTTGGGTAAGGAGAGACTACGGCCTGACTTTTGACCCATTTTGCAGTTAGAGGAGAGTTAGGTTGAGGTTTAGCCGCATTCTGATGACTTTGTCCCAAAATGACCAATGCAGTGACCAACACATGTTAGGAAAGCCT
Organism: Azemiops feae; assembly: GCA_023970755.1. Classification (NCBI taxonomy): domain Eukaryota; kingdom Metazoa; phylum Chordata; class Lepidosauria; order Squamata; family Viperidae; genus Azemiops; species Azemiops feae. Next base: position 149 of record JALGBA010002292.1, on the reverse strand, counting down.
GACTTTTGTGCCCTCTTTGGGGTAAGGTTTATTTCCTTGGGTGGCTGCTATTCCAAAACAACCACAGGAGCGCAGTCTTTGCGTGCCCTGTATTATATATGGTCGCTGTAGTCCCTTTCAGGCTGCTATACATAAAATAATCACAGTAG
>JALGBA010002291.1:0-28446 GCA_023970755.1 Azemiops feae | reverse complement strand
TCCCTTACTCCCGCGAGGGGGAAGGCCAGCCTGAAGGGAAGCGAACTGGTGTTGAGAATTTTGAGTGGCCGTCAAATCGAGAACCTCAGGGAACCATAATCAGGGAAACTCTAAAGAAGATGGGCTGTTGTTGTAGTCATTGTTGTAAAGCCAAAGAAAGGGAAATAACTGTAAAACTAACTAATAGGGAAATAGAAATACCATCTAACAGTCCGTTAGGACAATTGCTAAGCCAGTGGGATGATGAGAATTTAGAAGCATGGACTTGTAAGATAACAAAAAGCAGAATGATAACGTTGTGCTTAAAGAAATGGCCTCATTACGTAATTAGTCCTCCTGATTATCGGTGGGACCGGTTGGGAGAGCCAAATAAATATTGGATAGGAAAATTAGAACAATATATTCGTAAAAGACCTACCCTAAGTAGTGAAATACCGTACGTAAAGCCATGGTATTTTGTGAATTGGGAAGGACCAATTCCACCAGAGGAAGATAGGATTTTTAAATTGAAGGAGGAAAGAAAGGGATGGGATCCTTTAGAATGTCTCCCTCCCCCTCCTCCTTATACTCCCCCTCCACAAGTAATGTCAAATGCTCCAGTCTTAGAAGATGATCAAGGGGCAGCAGGGGGAGCCGAAGAACCACCTATAGCTGAAAGAACTCGAAGAAGAGAAAGGGAAAGAGAGAGAGAGATAGAGAAAGAAGATGAAAAAGAAGAAAGATTATACCCATTGCGACAAGTCCCTCAAGGCATAAATGCAAATGGACAGCCGGTGATGGGTTATGTAGCAGTAAATATCACAGCTACTGAACTGAGGGAATTTAAACAAAGAATGAAAAAAGTTCAAGAGGAGCCCCAAGCAGTAGCTGAGGAGTTCGCTGCCTTTTTGGGACCCAATACATACACTTGGGATGAACTCCAGTACTCTCTGGGTTTTCTATTTACCCCAGAAGAGAGGGATCTAATTCGAAAAGCTGCTATGGCATATTGGAAAGATCATCATCCAGGGGCAAATGATCCAGTTCCTGAGGTAAAGTTTCCATTGCAAAGACCGGACTGGGATAATAACAATCCTGTCCATAGGCAGCAAATGGATGATTTAAAACATATAATTATAGAAGGCATTCGGAACTGTGTGCCCCAAACCAAAAATATCAGTAAGGCTTTTAATGTAAGACAGAAAAAGGAAGAGTCTCCAGGGGAATATTTAGAGAGACTTAGAGAGCAGATGAGGAAATACGGAGGGATGAAGGAACAAAGTGAAAGTTTTAGACAGTTATTAAAGAGTCAGTTTGTGATAGGAGCATATGGAGATATACAAAGAAAGATACAGAAAACGGACGGATGGGGAGAAAAGAGTATAATGGATTTATTAACAGAGGCACAGAAAGTGTTTGTGAACCGTGATGTACAGGAGCGAAGAGAGGATAAGAAAGTGTTATTGTCAGCAGTAGGAGGAATGATGGATAGAAAGTTAGGAGATCAGAAAGGACAGAGAAGAGAATTTGGAAAGGAAGGGCAATGGAGAGGAAGAGGAAGAGGAAAAGGCAGAGGAATGACGGGACAAGGTAGCAGGCACCAGTGTTTTAATTGTGGGAAGGAAGGGCATTTCGCAAGGAATTGTCCACAGCTAGCGAGAGAAAGAGAGAGAGAGCAGAAAGTGTATAGGCTAATAGATGAAGATGAAGAATAGGGGAGTCAGGGGCCTTTGATATTAAGGTTCCACCAAGAGCCCTTGATAAACATTCAAGTGGGACCCGAAAAACAGGAATTAGTGTTTCTAATAGACACCGGAGCTTCTAGGACATCTCTGACAAATATACCCCAAGGCTGCCATTTAATTGATAGTACAATAAGAATTTCAGGGGTAGCCGGACAATCTTTTGAAGTCCCTCAAATAGAAGAAATAACTCTTAAATGGAAAAACTATGAAGCTAAGATCCAACCATTATACGTCCCAGCAGCTGGAGTAAATTTGCTAGGGAGGGATGTACTCCAACACTGGGGGTGGGGAATACAAATACTTAGGGAACAGATGTTAATATTAACTGAACAGAATGAGAAAGAAATAACTCCGATAGTTTGGGCCACGAAAGGAAACCGGGGAAGATTGCAAGTAACTCCTATAAAGATTACTCTCAAAGACACGGAGCCCATAAGGCAGAAGCAATATGAGATTAGTTTAGAAGGTAGAAGAGGGTTAAAACCAGTGATAGAAGAATTAATACAGGATGGATTGTTGGAACCAGCCATGTCCCCATACAATTCTCCTATCTTAGCGGTTCGAAAACCTGCTGGGAATTTTCGCTTAGTAGCTGATTTGAGAAAAATCAATAGAATAATTGTATCTCAACATCCTGTGGTCGCCAATCCCTACACATTATTGAGTAGAATTCCACCAGAGCATCAATTGTTTAGTGTAATTGATTTAAAAGATGCTTTTTGGGCTTGTCCACTCGATCCTGAATCCCGGGATGTGTTTGCATTCGAGTGGGAAGACCCAGACACAGGAAGAAAAAGTCAGTTCAGATGGACAGTATTGCCCCAAGGGTATACTGAAAGTCCTAACTTATTTGGTCAAATCTTAGAACAAGTCCTGGAGAAATTTGAAAAAGATCCAAAATTATCTTTGATACAATATGTGGATGATTTGTTACTCTCAGGGGGGGAAAAACAAGATGTAGAGAAAGGAACTAACGACCTGCTGAATTATTTAGCATCTCAAGGACTGAGAGTATCTAAAAACAAACTCCAGTATGTGGAAAGAGAGGTGAAATATCTAGAGCATTTGATAAGTAAAGGCAGCAGAAAAATTACTCCCTCTAGAATAGAAGGTATAATAACACAACCACTGCCAAAAGATAAAAAAGCCCTTAGAAAATTTTTGGGACTGGTAGGGTATTGTAGACAATGGATTGAAAATTATGCAGAAACAACTAAATCATTGTACTCAAAACTGATAGACTCCGAACCATGGGTAATCGAGTGGTCGGAGGAAGAGAAAGAGAAATTCCAAGAACTAAAAGAGAAATTAGAAAAGGCACCCATCCTATCATTACCAAACTTAGAAAAAACATTTCATCTTTTTATTGCTGTAGAGAATGGAGTAGCCAAAGGGGTTTTAGCCCAGAAAGGGGGGGGGGGGTTTGAAGAAACCTGTAGCATTTTTATCAAAACTAATGGATCCGGTAATAAGGGGGTGGCCGGTTTGTATACAAGCCATCGCAGCCACCGCCTTGCTAGTTCAAGAAAGCTGGAAGATAGGTTTTGGGGGGGCAATTGTAGTAAGTAGTCCACACCAAGTAAGGAATATTTTGAATCAGCAAGCTCAAAAATGGATGACAAACTCTAGACTGATGAAATATGAAAGCATTTTACTAGAAGATCCAAGCCTAGTGATCGTGACTGAAGCTAATGTAAATCCAGCTCAGTTTCTAAGTGGAGAAAGAGATTCACAAGAAATAGAACATGATTGTTTAGAAGCAGTTGACTATCAGACCAAGGTGAGGGATGATCTGAAAGAAATTCGAATAGAAGGACTAAGGACTTTGTTTATAGATGGAAGCTCCAGGGTGATAGAGGGGGAGTGAAGGAGTGCATATGCCATAGTAGAAGGGGAATCATGGAAAACTGTGCTAGCTGAGAGATTACCAGGTCAGTGGTCTGCTCAGACTTGTGAAATATATGCATTAAAAATGGCTCTGAGGGGGGCTTCCGGTTCCGGATCGCGACACGCGCAGTCGCACGGAGAGAGCTGTCTCTCCCACCGGCTGCTTTCCCTTCGCCGGTAGACCCTTAACCGGGTCGAAAGTCGCCCCGTAGAGGTGACCACCGCTTGAGGAGGCTCCTGCTTGACTGGGGAAGAGCGGCAGCTCTCCCTAGTTCGAGCTATCTCCTTAGGGCCGTCGGAGGAAAAGATCGGCCAGCAAAATGGACGATCACTTCGTCGCACCAGCTGAAAGCCATAAGAACAACTAAGCGTAAAGAACCCCCGTGGAGAATCCGGGTGAGACCTTTCCTACCCCTTTTTTCCCTAATTACTCTCCTGTCAAAAGCTTTTGTGTTTGAATTACTTCCCTGCTGTGAGGGAGCAGCGTTTGGGCATTCGGGAAAAACAGCTTTGGGAAAAGAAAAAAAAAACCAGTTAATTTTTTATGGACTATTTAAATTTTGGAATACTGAGGGGACCTGAAAACATTTTATTCTTGATTGTTATTGTTATAACTACGCATCTATTACTTTGGAGAGGCCTTTCTTCATCTTTTACAACACGAAAAATAAAAAATCTATTAATTTGGAAAGAAAAAAAAAGATTTTATGATCTGCTGAGGACATCTTGTGTCGAAAAGTGGTACTGCAATTGTATATTTTTTTATGGCTGGGAATGGCTATGACCTTCAAAAGAGGATAAGCATAAGATAACTGAAACAGCTGGTCTATTGAAAATTGGAGGTGAACATTTGTTTGATTTCTACGAAATAGAGCCTTCTCTAAAAGATTAAAAAAAATTTCTACTACTGATATGGAACCTAACACACAGCTGGACTATGAGCTCATATTGGGAAAAAATTTGGAAGCCACAGAGGATATGAACTCTTACTTTCAAACTTTGACAGATCAAATCATAGACCGAAAGACAGCGCAGAAGAAGCAGATTGGCGCCAAAGAGATTAGTGAACAATATGTACAACCTAAAGAGGAACCACGTCAACAACTCAACTATGAAACTACACTGAGAGAAACTGTGGAAACCAAAGAACAAATTAACTTTATACAGCTCCAAACGCAATCTATGGAGAAGCCTGATGATCAAAGAATAACTTTAACGGAGATGTCTGAAGCATTAACATCAACAGAGACTGACACTCAGATACAAGTTATTGAAAATTGTGAAAAGGTGGATAAACAACTGGCAAATATAACATGGAATAAAACGGCTTTTACCATCCAAAGGCTACTAGAAGAAAGGAAAGAGAACTTTGACCAATCTGAAGTGTTAAAGAATATGGACCTTTTAATATTGTGGTTTGATGATGCAGGAATTTTATTATGGAAACCGTTATGGCACAGAAAGAAACCTAGAGTTAGATTTAAAAATGTATTTTAAAGTTTTATTTAATGGGTTTAAAAAGGCTTTGATTTTTTGACTGAGTTAATATCTAATGGAGCACGTGAAATTTCTAAGAGGATACCCTTTGTAACAATACTTTGTTTTAAACATGATAATTACTGGAGAGGTAAATTTTATTTACTGGTTTAAAAAGATTTTCATAGAAATAGATGAATTGATAGAATATATACTTAAATTAGATAGAAATCTATTTGTTGGTTTGATATTTTTACTTTAAGATAATTATTTCGAAATAGAAGGAGAACAAGAGGGATGGGTGACAAGAGAAGAAATGGTATTAATGAAGAAAATATAAGAATATTATTGCGGGAATAATATACCAGATATAATTACTATGTAAAAAAAAAAAAGGACACCTGAAGTGTTAATAATATGTCTATCTAAGGCCAATTGGAATATGGTAATTGTAAGTTAGTAAAGCTTAAAAACAGGACCTGGATCTTTAGAATTGAAATGTGAGTGATATTTGATAGGATTGTTTGAAGCTTATATAGAAATGTATTAATCTGAATGTGCAAGACTAAATGAGGGAATTAGAGAGGGAATTTTAAATGAATTGATTTGGGCTATATATTTGTGATTGTTTTTCTTTTTTTTGGGATGTTCAATATACCCACCTCCACGGTGGTTCCTAAGCACTCTGATGTAACCCTTTTACCCCTATAAAAATCTAATAAAATATATTTAGGGGAAAAAAATGGCTCTGAGGGAATTGGGAAAGGAAGGTGGTAATATATACACAGATTCTATGTATGCTTTTGGAATAGCACACACTTTTGGAAAGATATGGAAAGAAAGAGGGTTGGTGAACAGTAAAGGGAAGGGATTAGCAAAAGAAGAATTGGTCACTGACATTTTAAATTTAATAACTATACCTCAGGCATTAGCCATAATTCACGTAGAAGCACACCAAAAGGGAGAGAGATTTGAAATCTATGGCAACAATTTAGCACATGAAAGAGCTAAGGAAGCAGGACTCATGGAAAAGGAAAAAGAAAAAGTTTTTATAATGATACCTGAAATAGAAAAACAAGGGATACCAAAGTTCTCCAAGGAAGAGGAAGAAGCAATGAAGAAGGAGGGGGCAGTTAAAAATGCAGATGGGGAATGGGTGTTGCCAGATGGAAGAAAGATGTTAAATAAACCGATCATGAGAAATCTGATCGAGAGGCTACATGAAGGGACACACTGGGGGGCACAGGCTTTAATAGATTTGATACAAAGAAAATACGTATGTAAAGGAATATGCAGTTTGGCCTTACAAATGGTTAGAAAATGTATGGTCTGCCTGAAAACAAACAAAGCAGCACTAAGAAAACAACCGATGGGGGGAAGGGAGTTGGCAATACGACCTTTTCAAAGAATTCAGATTGACTATACTGAATTACCAAAAGCAGGAAGGATGAAAAATTTGTTAGTCATCGTGGATCATTTAACACAATGGGTGGAAGCATTTCCATGTGTGAATGCAAATGCTAGCACCACGGTCAGAATATTGTTAGAAAATATAATACCCAGGTATGGTCTTCCTGAAGTAATAGATAGTGACCAGGGGACGCATTTTACAGCAAGGGTAGTGAAATTAATTAATGAGGCTGTGGGAATTAAGTGGGATTATCACACAGCTTGGCACCCCAGTAGCTCTGCAATTGTTGAAAGGGGGAATCAAAAATTAAAACAAACTTTGATTAAATTAATGGAAGAAACAAATTTACCCTGGAATAAATGCCTCCCCTTGGCCTTATTAAGGATACGAACACAACCACGTAAAGATATTGGATTGTCATCATTTGAACTCATGTTTGAAATACCTTATATGGGGAAGGAGGGATTACCAAGAATTGAATTGAAAGATAAAATAATTAGAAAATATGTACTCGAATTGTCCAGATGTTTTTCTCTCTTGCGACAGAAAAGCATTCTTGCTCAAACTCCACCCTTGGACTTTGCAGTACACCAATACAAAGCAGGACACTGGGTATTGATAAAAGCCTGGAGAGACGAAAAACTAACTCCAACTTGGGAAGGACCTTACATTGTCTTATTAACCACTGAGACAGCTATCCGGACAGCTGAAAAAGGTTGGACCCATTACTCACGAGTAAAAGGGCCCGTGCCAGCCCCAGAAGAGTGGAAGGTGGAATCTCACCAAGGAGATCCACTGAAGTTAAAGTTCCGAAGGACTTAACGGACTAATAGTCAATCTTCCTGACAGAAGGAGGGGTAATAGAGGCAAAAGGACTAAGCTTTGTATTTCTTTTTCTATCTTTGTGGATGTTGTTGCTGCTTGCACTGTATTGATTGTGTTCGATGCACAGGGTGTGAGATAGAGTGTGATATTAAGATCATAGAAGATGTATTGGAACGTTACAAGGTGGTATGTCTGGGGTTTTTTTCTTATTATACTCTTAAAGATTGCACAACCATTAGAGCCGTGTACACAATGCGTAAAAATGACAAAGAGAGAAGGGAAAATTGAAAACACAATGATATACCACACTATGATTCCTGAATGTTTACAAACTGACTTAACAGACTGCATTCAGAATGAAACACAATACAAACGCTGCAACACTAGCACAGGGGTAGAATGTTATGACCCAAAAGCAATAGGACCAGTAACTGCAAAAATGTGGATATATGCTTATAAAGGAGGGAGAAATACATCTCAGATGTTCTCATTAAGTCAAATCAGACAAGGTTATATAGCTCACAATGAAACAAGGGGTGAAACCAGTGTGGGTGTGTGTTTTGATGCATGCCAAGCTATTAATAACAGACAAGGACCTGACAACTCGTTAGGGGTGAAATGTGAAATTTGGAGTGGGAAAGAAGTTATATGAAGGAAAGGAAGTAATTATTTCAGAAAGCATCTACAATAAGTACCGGGCAGGTTGCTTTTGCTCCAAGTTATGATTATTATGATTACTTTTACACAACTACAGTCCCAAATGAAAGGAATAGAGGACCAAAGGAAATGAATATCAGTATGGGAAATACCAGGACTGATTGCATTCAAGGAAAGTGTAACCCCATTTGTATATACACAAATCAGTCACTGGAAAAAGGAATCCAATATAAAGAATTTGGAATAGGAATAGACGGAATCGGAAAGGACCCATGGGGGTGGCTAGTATTAAAATTAGAAACAACAAAAATAAAACCAATACGCAAAAGTATATTTTGGTCATATTACCAGGAATTCGAGAAATTAGAATTACCTGAATTTCCTAAGAAAGCAGTGAATATGTTTGTGCAATTGGCTGAGGAAATTGCTAAGACTCTAATAGTGAACAATTGTTTTGTGTGTGGGGGAACAAATATGGGAGAACAGTGGCCATGGGGAGCTCAAGAATTAAAACACGACATTGTGGTAGAGATGTGGAAAAATAAAACTCTCAAATTCACAAAAGGAAAAGAAGGAACTTGGGCATTAACCACAAATTTAGTGGGAAAAATATGTTATGAAAGGAAAAGGAAGAATAGGAAAATAGCAGTTGGAGACATGATTTGCTTGACTATATGGAATAATGGCAGTTGGTGGGGAGGAACTGGAATATCAAAAGAGGAGACATTAAACGAAATAACTGAGATGGCTTATTTAAAAGATCCTGAAAATGACACCCTGGACTGGGTAGCCCCGGAAGGTATGTATTGGATATGTGGAAAATATGCCTATGGGTACCTACCCAAGGGGTGGTATGGATCTTGCATTTTAGGAATAATAAAGCCAAGTTTTTTCCTCCTCCCCATGAACAGAAACAATTGCTGGGACTAACTGTATATGATGATTTATCAGATAAAGTCCGAGCAAAAAGAGCTATACAGCCAAATGATATAAAAATTGGAACTTGGAAGGATGATGATTGGACTCCAGAGATCATCATCAAATATTATGGACCGGCTACCTGGGCAGAAGATGGTACCTTAGGTGCCAGAGAACCCATCTATATCTTAAACAGGGTAATTCGGCTGCAAGCAGTGCTTGAAATAATTACCAATGACACTATAAGTACTCTGACACATCTAGCTAAGGAAAGTGTAAAATCTCGAACTTACATCACGCAAAATCGGTTAGCCTTAGACTACTTATTAGCCAAGGAAGGAGGTGTGTGTGGAAAATTTAATTTGAGTAATTGCTGCATTGAAGTAGATGAGAGTGGAAAAGTAGTAAAGGAAATTACAGACAAAATGATAAAATTAGTTTATGTCCCAGTCCAAACCTGGAAGGGATTGACCTTAGATGGAGTAAATAATTGGTTTGGAGGATGGTTTGCAGACTGGAAGGAGCTAGCAAAATTTGCAATGTTAGGATTCTTGGCTATTATGTTTTTACCATGTTTGATTCCTCTCATACAAATGCTAATAAAAAGAACAATGAAGAGCATGACTTTAATAACAACTTCAATAGAGAATGGGAAGAAAGAAACAATGTTAATAATGAAGGTAGGAAAACAGGGGTTGGGAGAGGAAGAGTCAGAATATAAAAACTTGCTTCCACAGGAACCTAAAGAAAATATAGGAAATTATGAACTACTAAAGGTATAAAAGAATAATTCAGGTAGAAAAGATAAAGGGTGGAATTGAAGGAAAAATATATAAGTTATTCTTTCATAAATTGTAGAAATGCAATTGTAGAAATGTAATTGTAGAAATGTAATCGTAGAAATGTAATGCCATGTATGAAACTGTCTCTTTAGCACAAATGTAACACTGAAACGTAAATGTAGCAATGCACTGCCAAATGTGTGGGAAGGTTTGTTTACTGTTTCCTGCCCATGTAAAGTGACCACAAATGGTAATCAGCAAAGATAATTAATTATGACCAAATGTTTACTGTTTACTGTCTAAAAATTCCTCCGGAGACAGGAACTTACACCTTGAGTAGAAATCACTATCAAAGAGGGGGATTTTGAACCAAGGTGAAAATTACAAATAAATAAGATAACAGCAGATGGACGGAACTGTCAGGATGACCTTTTAAGTGTAAAACAACTTCAAAGGATGACGATGGAGTTGAAAGAGCTTCTTTGATGTAACATGCATTGTAAAAAGTATAAAATGCAAAGCTTGGGGCCTGTTCATTGTGCTCTTGGAACTCAATCCATATTGGGAAGGGTTCAGGAGGCCGCGTTGGCAAACGCCTTTCTTTTCTTTTCTTTCCTTTTCTTATTTTTATTTTCATGTTTTTCTCTAATAAACTTTGTTTTTGTTAACCAGACTTGTCTTCGTATTGTGAGTATCAAAATTTGGGGTTTTTACATCTCACATAATGAATGGAAAAGAATGTGATTGTCAGTATTTTAAAAAAATGTAAACATCAACACATTGTGTACTGAACAATTGTAACAAAAAAAATCAACATCTCGTTTTTAAGAGTGTTTCTTGTGTTGCATTGGTGAATGTCTGTTGCATCAGTTATCCAAAGAAAGAAGCTTTGATCGATTACAATCCAGTGATGCAATCTTGGTGAGCTTGTAATTAATGCAGAGACAGCCACATTTGGCTTTTATGAGCATTGCAGACATTTTTTTCAGACAGCAAAGAGAGAAGAGATGGGTAGTAGAACCAACTGATTGTCCTTTCTGAAAGATCATTTCTACCTTTTTATTTATTTTATTTCTATCCTGCCTGTATTATTTTTACAAAAAACTCAAGGCAGCAAAAACATATTCAACATACTTTCCTCCTCCTATTTTCCCCACAATATTATCCTGTGAGATGGTTTGGGCTGAGAATGACTGGCCCAAAGTCACCCAGATGGCTTTCATGGCTATGGTGGGACTTGAACTCACAGTCACCTGCTTTCTAGCCTGGTACTTTAACCACTAGACCAAACTGGCTCTCTACTTTTGATTGGTTCTCTACTTGGTTCATCTGCTCCTGAACTGTATTCATCTGGTCATTTATTTGAAAACTAACATTTCATTTTAAGAAAGGGTAGTTTATTTTTTTCCCTTTTTGTCATGTATTTTAGCCTATAAGCAGGGAGAGTTTTCACTGTCTATGTAAGTGCTGAAGAGCAGAAAAAAATGTCTATTCATTTCCAGAGACTTTTATTCAGAAGTGGTTCAAATAGATCCAATTCCTATTTGATGTTATATTAATTTGTGCTCTGCTTTGTACTGTGACATAACTAGTGTTGTCTGTTTCAGTTTTTAGTTTCCCAGAATTAGCTTCTCTCACTTCCTTAGTTCACCTCTAGTTGTGCAGTTACAGAACGCTATTTGCACCATCCTGAGTATTAACACAGTTTCTGTGCAATTTTCACTTTTTAACCAAAAATATCCAGGATGCCTCTATGGCCCAAACCTCAACCAAAAATGGTAGGGTCAAACTTTATTCTAAGCCCTGGTTTAATCATGAATGTATTGTGACCAGAACTAAAGTAACAGAAACATGTAGGACCATTTGGAGCTGATCATATATGCTACTTGCAGGGACTGGTTCTTGCAAGAAAAAAAAAATATTTAAAGGCTTTACTTAGAAGAAAAATGCTGGAATCTGCAGACTCAACTGCACAACTGGTGGAACCTCAGCTGGAGAGTAAAACAAAAGAAAATTCTGCTTTCTTGTACTTTGGCATTCCTTTCATAAGGTTTCAAATGAGTCAGTCAGCATTACTTCTCCTGAGGTTGAGATAGAATATTTACGGGCTCTATTTAGTGATACCCCCAAACCCCCAAATCTTGCAATATATGGCTGTATTCCCAGAGACAGTCTTTGGCTGCCTCCTCCATTGATCAGTGCCTAATTTTCTTGATTATGAGATTTCTTGACAATATTTTATTCAGGTCTGTTATGGCACTGCTAATTTTCTTTCCTAATTCCCATTTAGAACAGGACAAAACAAGTATGCATTTTGCTCCCTGCCTTTTTGTATTTTACATTTATTCTTTAGTTTGAGCCCTGACAAAGTTTTAGATCAATTCCCCAAAAGTTAACAAACAACCCATTTGGTTCTCCTTTATGCAGATATGATAATACAGTTATCCTCACTACAACTTAAATGCACTTGAGATTGAGTCCTTGTTCCTTATTTTAAAGAGGAAAATCTACAATGTGTTTCTAACTTTTTATTTGGACTCTAGAGACTGGAGTGCTCTCTACAGAGACATGCAACTCTGCCATGTAAAATTCTAGCTTAAATTAGACTTTTATCAATACAGCTAATCCTCAATGACCAAAATGGGGACCAACAACTCCATTGCTAATTGACACAGTCATTAAGCAAAACATCACATGACCACACTGGATTTATGTCAGTTATGCTCCAGTTGTAAAGCAAATCACCCACGGTCATTAGGCAAGACATGACTGCGACTTGGGATTTTACTTCCAGCTTCTCCATTGACTTTGCTTGTTGGAAGCCAGCTGTAAAGCTCTCAAATGGTGATCATGTGACCACAGGGCACTGTGAGCGTCATAAATGTGCACTGTTTGCAAAGCACCCAAATGACTATCATGTGGATATGGGGATGCTGCAAAAGTCCTAAGTTTGAAGACCGGTCATAAAGTTACATTTTCAGCACCATTGTTAACTTTGAATGGTCACTAAACAGGGTAGTCATTAACTGAGGACTACCTGTAGTTACTAAGCTTCCCTGATCTTACAGGATAATTCAGGGTATAGGATATCAGTATAGAAGATAGCTATAGATTTGGACTGAAACTTTTGTGGCCTATCTGCTCAATATTTGGCATTGCTCAGTCTTGAGGGAACCTTGCTGGAGCTGAAGCTATTGGAGCTTGATAATAGCCTAAATCCCACCTTGTATGGGGAAGGCTTCACTGGAAGGCTATTCCCCTATGATAATTAATGCATAAGTGTATGCAGTAACTAACAAAAGACATTTTGCACTTGCTAGACTTGCTCTGCTTTGCCTTCCATAATATTGAAAGGAAGATTTAGTAACACTACTGTGCCAAGAATATCTATACCCTTGCCAGGCAGGGCAACCTAGGGGTAATATACACTGTCTCATATGTGCTCATGTATCTAATAGCCATGATCACTCAAAGAAGAATAGTCTACTTTTAGGTGATAGATCTTCTCTAGTCTCCAGAAAGGTACAGTAGCCCATTTTTGCTCATCATCATTGAGACACATTTAATAATCTAGCAAATTTGTTGATGTCTACTCAGATAAATATTTGGTTGCTGTAATTAAGATCTTTTTCTGTTTCTATGTATATGTTTAAGTATTCTGTAAATACTGTAAATATGAGTATGCACTTTTGTTCAAAAAAAATAACCAGATTTTTCTTCTGAATGTATTAGAATTAGAAAGTTTTATTTTTCAGTATAGCTTAAGTATAGCTTAAGTACATACTTGTCCAACATACTGTTGTCTTTCAAGGTAAGCAATGTTATGAAAAGAGCAGGAAAAAAGTGAAAAGTAACGGGCAAAGAAATCAAATATTTATTTAAATATTCATTTATTTATTCATGTGTTTCAACCAACCCATACCCAAAGTTATGTGTGTGGTTTACAATAAACACACCAGAAAAGAAAAAAGAAATAATACAATTTGTTATTTAAAATATTGAATAAATCAAATCAAATAAAACAGACACTATACAAACTAGGCAGCAGCAAGGCGGTTATCAAAATCTAAAACAATATGAATTAAAATGCAGCTAAAATATTTAAATGATTTAAAGCCTGAGAAAATAAAAAAGGTCAGCTGGCACTGAAAGAATGTTAATATGGATACAGTTGAGCTTCTCTGGGGAGGACATTCTATAAATTGGGTGCCACCACAGAAAAGACTCCCTATAGTAGGCATGTCAAACTGCCGGCCCATGGGCCGGATGTGTCACACCAAAACCGCACCCATCCCATTGCCGACAATGGGGAAAAAGTCACGATACATCGCGCGACGTCACATGACGTCACGAGTTTGACATGCCTGCCCTATAGAAACCTCCTGTCATGGTTCTGATAGATGAAACCTATTAAAGAACTTCAAGGCAAGAATTCTTCCTTAAAGAACATTTTATTCAGGAAACAAAGTATCGGCACTACATAGTTGAACCCAAAACTAAATTCCCTCCCCCCAGATACAAAGTAACAAGTTGCAATTCCCACCCCCATGAAGCAGTCATAAATCACATTCTCCAATTAGACTGAAGCATGGGCTCCCTCTCCAGCTCCTCAGCCCGCCAAAACATTATCGGTTTGTGTCCTTGAGTTCCCACGAAGCTGCATTATTATTATGGCTAGCTGAGCTCAAGCATTCACCCCAGCCCCCCTTCTACATCTGATTTCTAAACAGGAGAAAAAGCAAGCTGAAAGCAAAGTAAAAATGGCTGCAATTTCCCTCAGTTGTCAGAGCGGGAACATCCATTCTCACAGCATTGACACCTCCCTTATCTCCTTTGATGAGGAGACCTGAAAGACAGCCTCATTAGAAGTACTTAAGGTCCTGGTAGGTATCTATTGGTGAAGATAAGCTGGTCCTAAACTGGTAAGGGCTTTTAAAAGTCAAAATCAGCACTTTGGATTGGGTCTTAAAATAACCACCAGGCACTGTAGATAGCAAGGTACTGGGTATGTTTGCATTAGCTAGTCCCAGTGAGTAGTCTAGCAACTCTGAACTAACTGGTCCATTTTCAGAGGCAGCCCCATGTACAATGCATTGCAATAATCCAACTGAGAAGTTACCAAAGCATGCAAGACTGTTTCTATCCAAGCAAAGTTGCAGTTGGTAAATCAGCTAAAGCTGATGAAAGACAATTTGTGCTACCAAGACCCCCTGAAAGTACAGGTAGTCCTCGACTTACAACAATTCGCTTAGTGACTGTTCGAAGTTACAACGGCACTGAAAAAAGTGACTTATGACCATTTTTCACACTTATGACTGTTGCAGCATCCCCAGGGTCATGTGATTTACATTTGGATGCTTGGCAACTGATTCATACTTATGATGTTCACAGTGTCCCAGGGTCACGTGATCAATGGCCGGGGGGGCATGGCCAGCTCATCACTCAGGTTGTGGGGTGCCTGTGGGGGGGAACCCGTGGGTCTCTGGTGGAGGGGGATGGGACTGGGGTGGGTGCCTTCCTTACGTCCCTCTCTCCCATTGTCCCTTCCTTCCTTTCCTTCCCTCCCTCTTTGTCCCTTCCTCCTTCCCTCCCTCCAATTGTTCCTTCCTTCCTTCCTTCCTTCCCTCCCTTTGTCCCTTCCTCCTTTCCTCTCTCCCTTCCATTGTCCCTCCCTCCCTCTCATTGTCCTTCCCCTCCTTCCTTCCTTCCCTCCCTCCCTTCCATTGTCCCTCCCTCCCTCATTGTCCTTCCCCTCCTTCCTTCCTTCCCTCTTTGTCCCTTCCTTCCCTCCCTCCCTCCCTCTCATTGTCCTTTCCTTCCTTCCTTCCTTCCTTCTTTCCCTCTTTGTCCCTTCCTTCCTTCCCTCCCTCCCTCATCGTCCTTCCCCTCCTTCCTTCCTTCCTTCCTTCCTTCCTTCCCTTTGTCCCTCCCTTCCTTCCCTCCCTCCCTCTCATTGTCCTTCCCTTCCTTCCTTCCTTCCTTCCTTCTTTCCTTCCTTCCTTCCTTCCTTCCTTCCTTCCTTCCTTCCTTCCTTCCCTCTTTGTCCCTTCCTTTCTTCCCTCCCTCCCTTCCATTGTCCTGTGCTACACCGTCCAGATCCCAGCCTGGTTTTGGCAGGCAGCGGTGCATTCTCACCACACGGAGCAGCCAGTGAGGTGAACCGGCGACATCATGGCCCTGCCTGTGCGTGCGCAGAGGCAGAGGAGAGCGCATGCGCCTCAGCCTCTGCGCGTGCACAGGCAGGGCCAGGATGTCGCTGGTTCACTTTGCCAGCCGCTCCGTGGTGGTGAAATGCACCAGGGCTCGTGTGTGCAGCTACAGCTGAGCCATACCCACTCACAGCCGCCTTTCGCTGGAATCCGCTCGGTCGCGTCTGGAATCTTCGTAATCCGCCCGTCCTTGGAATCCCGCTCCGGCGTGTCCCGGTGCTCGGAATCCACTCGGGCGCGCCCCGCGCTCGGATCCACACATTCACCTCGGATCCGCTTGTGGCGCCGTCTCTGCAATCCCACTCGGCTTGCCCGGTGCTCAGGATCCCTCGTTGCGCCCGGCACCGCCAGAATCCGCTCTGCGTGCCCTGCACTCGGACATCCGCTCGGCACACCCGCCACTCGGAAGCCGCCCGCCGCTCAGAAGCTTCCCCTTCACTCCGGCCAGTGAGCCAGATGGGCAGGGGCGCGAATTGGCGTGTGCTCAGGAACGCCGATTCCGCGCCCCTGCCCAGCTCGCTCGCTTGCCGGCACCCACAATCTGCCTGGCCTCCCCTCTGCCTGCTTTGCGCAGCTCCTCCTGGGCCCCCCGCGCCTGCCGTTAACCCTCCCGTCACCATGCAGGGTAAGGTTGGCACCCCCGCCCCGCCCAGATGCCCTCGCCTCCCCCAAGCATTTTTTTACTCACCTGCTTTCAGCTGCACTCCCTTCCTCCATTTGCTTCTCTGCCTTCGCCACGTGCTTTTGGGTAAAAAAAAAAAGTTCCATGAGACTTTCTAACTTCTCGCGAGAAGTTAGAAAGTCTCATGGAACTTTTTTTTTTTGTCTCACAAACACATGGCGAAGGCCAAGAAGGACAGGAGAAAGGGAATGCTGCTGAAAGCAGGTGAGTAAAAAAACGCTTGGGGGAGGTGAGGGCATCTGGGCGGGGGCGGGGGCGGGGGGCAGGCAATGTGTCGCGCAGCTCCAGCGGAATCTCCCCTGAAGACTGCGTGAGGCTGCCTGCCACCCCCAAGGCCGCCGCCAATCAGCTGGAGCTGCGCGCTTTGATCCTGGGCTCTCAGTAGGACCCAGGCAACGTGCAGTTCCAGCTGACTTTGCCACAAGCCCTGTGCAGCGCTGCTGCGCTTCACCTCATCCACTTTTACACTTTTTTTTTACATTTTTTTTTCAAAAAAAGTTTTTTACATTTTTTTTTACTTTTTTTTTTTTACATTTTTTTCAACCCATCCTACGCATACCACCAGCCATGTGCTCACGTACCACTGGTGGTACGTGTACCACAGGTTGAAAAGCACTGTTCTAAGAGATACAGACTGGACTCCATTTTCAAAGCAATGGAATTCTATGAATTCTTTGAAGAAAAAAGTTCAGAACTTCAAACAGATAAGGAATGTAGAAAGCAGGGAGAGGCAGTACCAGAAGAGGCAGCTGCACGAAGAGAGGAAGAAGAAATAGAAAATATAGATCAAGAAGAAGGGGCAAAGATAAGAGAACAAAGACAGACAAGAACAACTAGGAGAATAAAACCTAAATATAATTAAAGAAAATGGAGAAGGAAAAGCCCGGGAAAGAAACGGAAGTAAATCTTTGGCCTCCAGCCTAATTGGAAGACGTAATTCATGACTGTAAAATAAGGGAGGGGTGTAGCAAGTAAAGAAAGACAGCCAGCCAGAGAAATTCAGTTTCTGGCATCCATCCATGTAAGTGCCAAGGTTATTTTTGCAATAAATGGATTCTCAGAGGTAAGGCCTCATGTTTCTCATTAAATGCAAAATTCCTGTGGAACCATAACATCATGCCAGAAACTGAACCCTTTTCAACCAATTGGAGGTCCATTACCCCCACCTCTTTCTCCGAGGCTGGACTGAGAATGAGAAGAATTCAGGGGGAGGACAATCTATCATGAAATGGGAGTTTGCTAAATACAGCCCGGCAGCTGCTAATATCCCAGAGGGGGAGGTAACAGACAGCATGCTGTGGGAAGATGAATTTGGGCAGACGAATGAAAATCGGTGGACAAACGGACAAACTGCCACTCGAGGCCTGGGTGAGTTACTGGAAATATCTCAAAACCCAAGGGAGAGAGGCAGAAACCCACCCCTGAAAAAAGAAGCCTACAGCCCCTCCAGTTCATATCAGACAGCCTTTCAGACCCTGTCTTCCTCTATCAGGGACCCCAGCCCTGAAGAGAGAGGGAATCCATGTCTGAGGCCTCTGCAACAATGGGGAGTATGGCATTCGAAGCAGGCAGGGAGCAGACAACTTTTGAGCTCACCACAGCCGATAGGGACCTTGCAACAGATGGGATGGTGCAGGGCCCAGGAGGTCAGCAGCTAGAGGGAGGATGGCCACAACAAGGAGATTGGCCCCAGCCCCTGAACGTGCAACCCCTGGGCATAAACCAGCAACCAGGATGGGGCCAGCAGCAGCAACAGCCACAGTGGGGGCCCCAACAACATATAATTACTCCATTCAGAGCAACCTTCGATGGGGATCCAGAGAAACTGATTTTTTTCCTTAACCAAGTATGCTCGCACTTGAATAGCTGGGCTTATCTCTACCCAGACCCAGGGGCTATGGTCGATGTGATTGCGTCTGGCCTAGAGGGAGAGCATCCGAATGGCTGAACAATTTATATAATGAGCAAGCCCCAGAATTGGAAGACCCCCAACTCTTCCTCCTGGGTCTGAAAGAAAGATTTGAGGACCCATCCCTTGGCTTAAAAGCAAGAGAACAAATCCACAAAATAAAACAAGCCGGCAGGCCTGCCCTGGAGTACGTGCGAGAGTTTCGCAAGATAGCAGGTCGGATAGAGGGGTGGCCAGAGCAGTCCCTAATCCATCACTTCATTGAGGGATTAGATGATCACCTCTCCCAGGCCTGCATTATTCGAGCAGTACCTGACCGACTGCACGAGTGGTACCAGACGACGGTGAAGCTAGATGTTCAGCTCGCCCGCTATAAAAAGCCTTCCCCACCTGAATCTGAGCAGCAACCAGAGCAATCCGAACAACAATCACCCCCACGAGACCCTCCGGCTACCACGATGACTGAAAGAACCGGGCCACCCGCAAGCGCGTCAATAAAGTGTTTCCGATGCGGAAATAAGGGACATCAAGCAACAAGCTGTCCAGTCCCCTACCCCCAACTGCAGAGCAGTCCGGAACCAGCAATGAAAAGGAGACCTGCCCGGCGGCTAATGAGAGAAAAATCCAACCGGGCCACGCAAGCACCTGTTACCCAGATTACACCTCCCACACAAGAGAACGCCGGGACTCCAGATGGACCCGCCCCCACTCTACCCTCCTTTGACGGCGACGACGAAGGGGAGAACGACCCGATGGTGAGTCGACGAATCCCA
Source organism: Azemiops feae (assembly GCA_023970755.1). Classification (NCBI taxonomy): domain Eukaryota; kingdom Metazoa; phylum Chordata; class Lepidosauria; order Squamata; family Viperidae; genus Azemiops; species Azemiops feae. The sequence continues at coordinate 9,193 of JALGBA010002291.1, read as the reverse complement.
TCTTTTTCACTAGCCGCCAAGCTTACAATCCCTAAGTCGGGAGCACAAATAGACTTAAACGTATTAATTGATTCTGGATGCACCCGATGCATTATTAGCCTACCCTTTGCCATGAAAATGGGCATACGGGCAAAACAAATTTCCAACCCTGTGAGGTTCGAGCAAGCTGACGGCTCCCTAATGGGAGGGACTTTAGTCACACAGTTAACTGAGCCCTTACGCCTAGAAATAGGGGCACACTGGGAATTTATTCGGTTCCTAGTGGCCCCAAAAATGACTGAGACTGTGATTCTAGGCTTAGCCTGGTTGGACAAATGGAAGCCATTTATCTGGTGGGAGAAAGGAATGAGAACTGTGAGACTACCTATAGGGCCTGAGCCTCCCACTGATTCAACTGACGTTGTGGGACACTTTAGGCCACCTAATGAGTGAGCACTCATAGCTGCCTCACCGTCACCAGATGAATCACTCATCCCCAATGAATACCGGGACTTAGCAGAGGCATTTAGTGAAAATGAATGCGATGTCCTACCCCCTCACAGACCCAATGACTGTTCTATCGAACTGGTGCCAGGAGCCAAACTTCCACGTCCGAGAATGTACGCCATGTCCCCCCTCGAGATGGAAGAGATGCAGCAATACGTGAATAAAAACTTAGCGAGGGGGTTCATTGAACGGGCCAAATCTACTGTGGGAGCCCCCGTGTTATTTAAAGAAAAAAAAGATGGGTCTCTTCGACTCTGCGTAGACTATAAGGGCCTCAATGCTGTGAGTGTGGAAAACAGATACCCCCTCCCCCTCCTAAAGGACTTATTAACTCATCTGGCTAAGGGGAGTGTCTTCACTAAATTAGACCTGAGAGAGGCATACTACCGAGTGAGAATAAAAGAAGGAGATGAGTGGAAAACCGCCTTCAACTGCCCCATGGGGAGCTATCAATTCAAAGTCATGCCATTCGGACTACAGGGGGCCCCAGCCGTATTCATGCAGTTGATTAATGAAGTCCTACATGAACATTTGTACAAAGGGGTTCTGGTGTACCTTGACGATATTCTGATATACAGCACGAATATGACTGATCACATAAAGCTGGTGAGAGAAGTGTTAAAGAAACTATTGAATGCCAAGCTTTATGCCAAATTGTCAAAATGTGAATTTCACCAGACCCGATTAGATTACCTCGGCTACAGAATCTCCAACGAAGGCATTGAGATGGATCCAGCCAAGGTGAAAACTATAATCGAATGGCAGCCCCCCAAAACCCGCAAACAACTCCAGAGCTTTCTAGGTTTTGCCAACTTCTACCGTCAATTCATCCCCTCTTTTGCCAAAATTGCCCTACCCCTTACAGATTTACTAAAAACAGGGGAAAAAGGAGGGAAGCCGCGACCGGGCCAACCACTAGCATGGACTATGAACTGTCAAACAGCTTTTGAGAATTTAAAAAGACTATTTGCTGCCGAACCAGTCCTAAAGCACCCCTGTCTAGGGGAGCCCTTTGTAATTCAAGCCGACGCCAGTGATGTGGCAGTTGGAGCTGTATTGCTTCAAAAGAACAAGAAGGGAGTCCTGCAACCCTACGGAAAGTGAACGGAGATGGGCAATATGGGAGAAGGAGGCCTTCGCAATTAGATGGGGGCTGTTAAACTGGCGACACTACCTGGAGGGGAGCAAGGTGCCATTCGAAGTATGGACAGATCACAAAAACCTAGAGGCACTGAAAACTCCTCGCAAATTGTCCCCAAAGTAAGTACGGTGGGCACAGTACTTTAACCACTTCAACTTTACTCTAAAGTACATACCAGGGGGAAAAAACTTCCTAGCTGATGCGCTATCGAGATTGCCCCAATACAAAAGCGAACGTGAAGAAGTCAACGAGGCGATTATCTCCAATCCACAACCTGTTGCACAAATCACACCTCGCAGGGTCCCTAATCCGGATGACCCTGGAGTAATGAAAATAAAACGGGAGCTCCTCACCGATCAATGGTTCAAAGATAATCAAACTCCTTGACGTGCAGGGATGGTTTGGCTTACAAAGGGGGAAAACTGTATTTGCCCGAATCCCTCCGTCTCAATGCTCTCAAACACAGCCATGATGTAAAGCAGGCTGGACACTTTGGATATCTCAAAACACTACATCTCACCCGCCGGCAGTTTTGGTGGCCAGGACTGAAACGAGATGTGGAAAACTATGTGAAGAGTTGTACTGTATGTGCCACAATGAAAAGAATACCGGGGAAAACCCCTGGATTACTGCAACCGGTGGCAGACCCTTCCCAACCCTGGGAAGAAATAGCTATGGACTTTATCGTAGACCTACCTGAAAGTAGAGGAAATACGGTCATCTGGACTGTAATAGACCTGTTTTCGAAGCAGGCTCATTTCATCGCCTGCAAAGGACTCCCATCCACTCAACGACTGACTAAATTGTTCCTGAAACATATCTACCGACTGCACGGCGCCCCTAAGCAAATAATCTCAGACAGAGGGGTGCAGCTCACAGCAAAGTTTTGGAGGAGTTTTCTTAAATTAATTGGATCATCTCAAGGCTTATCATCCGCTTTTCATCCGGCCACCAACGGAGCTGCAGAAGCCGCTAACAAAATGGTGGAGCAATATCTCAGATGCTACGTGTCCTATCAACAGACGAACTGGACTGACCTCCTCCCTTTTGCAGAGGTGGCGTACAATAATTCTGTGCACAGCAGCACCGGCTACACACCTTTCAGAGTAGCCACAGGCAAAGAGTTCGGTCCAATACCTGAATACCCCCAGATGCCAACAGCTTCCCAGACACTTGACCAATGGGTGAGGGGATGGGAAGAAGTTTGGAGAAACACGAAAACTGCTTTAAAAAAGACTTTTGAAACCTATAAAAAGCAAGCTGATAAAAAGAGAGCTCCCCAAAGAACGTTCCAAGTTGGGGAAGAGGTTTATCTGTCGACCAAATATTTGCGCCTCAAATTACCCAGTAAGAAGTTAGGACCGAAATTCTTAGGGCCTTTTCCCATCGTAAAGGTCATCAATCCGGTCACAGTAAAACTGAAACTCCCTAGGCTTTTGGGTAAAATCCACCCTGTCTTCCATAGTAGCTTGTTAAAACCTTATCAGGGTTCCACTTTAAGACCTCCCCCGAAGAAAGCACCTGGGCCCCTCGTAGTTGCGGGGCAGACCCATTACGAAGTGAAACGTGTTCTTGATTTTAGAATTTTTAAAGGGAAATTGCAGTAGCTAGTACAATGGAAGGGATACCCGTTGTCTGAAGCTACTTGGGTGAAATCCAGTGAGGTGAAAGCTGACAGACTCGTCAAAAGGTTTCATACAAAACACCCCAACAAACCGAAAACTAATCATTAATATATGCTTTTGCTTACATTACAGGATCTGTCCTTTTTGTAAGGGGGGCCGGATGTCAACGCTGTAAATATAGGATATTATTGCTTTGACAAGATATGTAGAACTGTCTGGTATTTTTAGAGTTAATTCAGAAGGCAGAAACGGAAGGAGGAAAGCCCGGGAAAGAAACGGAAGTAAATCTTTGGCCTCCAGCCTAATTGGAAGACGTAATTCATGACTGTAAAATAAGGGAGGGGTGTAGCAAGTAAAGAAAGACAGCCAGCCAGAGAAATTCAGTTTCTGGCATCCATCCATGTAAGTGCCAAGGTTATTTTTGCAATAAATGGATTCTCAGAGGTAAGGCCTCATGTTTCTCATTAAATGCAAAATTCCTGTGGAACCATAACAGTAAACATGCAGCATCTATAAATGCTCAGGTCCTCACTATCTTTGGGACCATGTTCTCTGGCTGAAAATGCTTACCCAAAACGTGCCAGCAGGAAGAGAATGTTGTGGGTACCAAACTCTTGAGATTGTGGGGCAGCAACTTGTAATGGTGCTTTCTGGTAGCAATGCTTTCTCTGTGGTACAGTTGGACCCTCAAGGTCAAGATAGTCCCCTACCCTGTTAATATTTAGGAAAACTAAAAACTTCACTATTCTGCAGGGGTTTTGGTGGGAGGCTGTCATAGGACATAGTCAGAAATGCAGGAAATCTCCTTGTCCTAGGATCCATCAAGTTTCCTGAAAGCATTATCTTCTCATCTGAGCCTTTCTTTGGAATATATGTTTTACTGTGCTTAAATGCTCCATAATGGTTTAAAATGTTTGCAGCATTTGAACCAAACTAGGAAGCTTATATTGCTCAAGACAACTTGCCTATTTTGTTCCTTTTCTGTCTTCAGGCCGCAATAAAGAGATCCAATCATTTATTTGGCTAAACATACTACAGAACTGTACACAGAATATTGTGCCAGAAAGCAAATTAAAAAATGGTGTGTATATTTGCATTTCTGTGACATTCAATGGTAACCTGCAGGTCATATTGCAGGAATTAAATAGAAATAGCAAAAGCTGAATTCTGCTAGCTCCTTTAGAACTCTGGGATGTAATCCACCAGGTCCCGGTGATTCATATTCATCAAGGTCAGACTGGTGTTCTGTTACCATTTTCTTACTTATTTTATTTTTTTATTTATACTCTGTCTTTTACAGTTACGTTTTTGATAGGTTGGGCTATAGTTTCTTTTTGCGTGAAGACTGATGCAAATAATGAGTTAAGCAGCTCTGCTTTCTCTCTACTGCCTGTTATTTCCTTGCCATCTTCTCTCTTTAGTGGACCGACTGTTTCCTTGACTTTTTTCTTGTTATTTATATGTTGAAATAAACTTTTTTTTAATTAACTTTGACTTTTGTTGCAAGTCTTTGTTCATTCTGAGCCTTTGCTTCCCTGACTTCATCTTTGCAGATTCAGGCTATCTGCTGATATTAGGTATGTGTCACTGTTTCCATTTTTTGTTCTTGTGCTTTTTGTCTTACAGTTTATCAGAGAGGTTTTTGTGCAACCATGCTGGTTTCTTCTTGGATTTCTTTTTTAGTGGTATTGTGTTGGACTGGGCTTTTATGATCATATTTCTCAGTGTTTCCCACACTTCTTGAGTTGTTTTCCCCTTTAGGATTTTTATCCATGCAATTTTTCTTAGGCTCTCTCTGAGTTTGTTAAAACCAGTTCTTTTAAAATTTAAGACACTGGTTGGATTATATTCTATTGCTTGTGTTTGCATTATATTGAATTCTAATATGACATAGTCACTCTTGCCCAAGGTTCCAGCAACTTCAACTCCCTCTATCACATCTTCTCTATTAGTAAGAATTACGTAGGTCCAGTATAGCTTTTCCTCTAGTTCCCTCCTCTACCTTTTGGATGACAAAGTTGTCAGCTAAGTTTGTTAGGAATCTGTTTGATCTCCCACTTGCTGCAGAGTTTGTCTCCCAGTTGATATCAGGGTAGTTAAAGTCTCCCATTACTACTGTGGTATGTTTTCCTACATACATTTGTTAATTGATTAGCAAAGAGTTCATATATTTCTTCTGCTTGGTTGGGTGGCCTGTAGTATACGCCTATAGCAATGTCATTTTTTTCCCTTTTATATTGACCCAAATGGATTTTAGGAGGTTGTGTCATTGGTCCCCATGTGTAGAAGAAAAGGGTAGTAATCCGTGGGGTTGATTATTTTAGTAAGGTACTCAGTTACATCTTTGTTTTTTGCTCCAGGGAGACAATATACCTCCCTAGATTGACTGCCTGGTCTGCAGACTATCGTTTCTGTTCCCCTAAGAATTGAATCTCCTATCACCAATATTAGCCTTTTTTTCCTTAGGGAAGTCGGGGATACTTTCCTTCCTGTTGCAGGAATGCTGGGTTGTGCCTTTTTTAGGAACTATTGATGAATGCTCTTTTGTGGGTGTCTGTATATTTTCTTCCAGGGGGAGGCTATGAAAGTGATTGTTCAGTTCCAGAGGGGCTTCATTGGAGTGGGCTAGGGTAGATAGTAGAGGCTTTGCTCTTGGTTGTCGTTTTCTTCTAAAAGTGACATGTTTCCATTAGTCTTGTTCTTTAGGTACATATGTAGGGTCGTTTTTTACGGAAGCTATTTGTTCCCTATTGTGTTCAATTTGGGTGTATCGGTTTTCTTCTTTATGTTCATATACGGGGTCATTTTTTTTAGAAGCAGTTTGCTCCCTATTGTGTTTTATTTTGGTGTAGTCTTCTTGTTTAGGTTGGGGTTTCTGGCTTTGTTCATTGAATTTCAGAGTGGCTAGAGTTGCCTCTAGACCAGGCATGTCAAACTCGTGATGTCGTGCGACGTATCGCGACTTTTTTCCCATTGCCGGCAATGGGGTGGGTGCGGTTTCATCGTGATGCATCCAGCCCGTGGGCTGGCAGTTTGACATGCCTGCTCTAGACCCTTTACTTTTTCTTCTAGTAATTCAAGTACTTTACATTTGATACATAAATAGTTTGGGTCTTCTGTGGATATAAGCTGAAACATATGACACACTTTGCAAGTCACTATAGTGTCAGTTTCTATTTCCATCACTTAGGCTGGGACAGCGGTGTGGGAGCCGATAGATGTACAGGCTCGGATTCGGGAGGCCCAGCAGCAGGATGTGTGGGTGGCTCAGCGAAAGGAGGAGGTGGGGCCCAATTCCCCATGGACAGTCACGGATGGACTCCTCCACTATCGTGACCGGCTCTATGTTCCGGGAGGGCCACTCAGGGGACTCGTCCTCAGCCAGTGTCACAATCCGGCAGCAGGGCATTTTGGCCTGTTCAAGACCCTGAACTTGGTCTCCCGTACCTTCTGGTGGCCCAGAGTCCGACACGACATTCAGGCCTACGTCACGTCCTGTATCCCGTGTAGGCAGGCCAAGTCAGCGACGGGGGCCCCGCCCGGACTACTGCAGACCTTGCTGACACCCAAAAGACCCTGGGGGGCTGTGTCCATGGACTTCCTGATGGACTTACCCCCGTCTTCTGGATTCACGACGGTGTTCGTGGTGGTGGACATGCTGACCAAGATGGTGCATTTCATCCCATGCCGTGGTTTGCCGTCCGCCTGTGTCACCTGTCGTATGTTCATCCAGCAGGTGTTCCGGCTGCACGGCCTCCCTGATAGGGTCGTGTCCGATAGAGGGGCCCAATTTACAGCCCGTTTCTGGCAGGGGTTGATGCAGGCGTTGGACATCAAGATCTGCCTCTCGTCCGCACATCATCCCCAAACTGACGGAGGGACCGAGAAGGTCATCGGGATCCTCGAGCAATATCTGCGCTGCTATGTCAATCAGCAGCAGAACAATTGGGCGGACTATCTGGCGGTAGCTGAGTTCGCGTTCAACAACTCGCAGCACACCTCCACGCAGATGACACCGTTCTTGGCCAATGTGGGATATCACCCCCAGTTTTTCCCTCTTTCCCCGCTAGACTCACCGGTACCAGCAGCGAAGAACTACATGGCAGAGTTACAGGCGATCCATCGATTGGTGCGGCGACAGTTAGAGAAGGCCAAGGCCGACTACAAAAGGTTTGCTGATCGGTCAAGGCGGGATACGCCTCCACTAACGGTGGGAGATCGGGTATGGCTGTCCACCAGGAACCTACCGTCAACCCAGCCAGCCAAGAAGTTAGACCACCGATATTTAGGACCGTTCCCAATCGAGGCTGTTATCAATCCGGTCGCCTATCGCTTAACTCTGCCACGTTCCCTACGGGTACATCCAGTCTTTCACCGGTCTCTGTTGGTCCCTGAGCAACCGGCGTGTCCACTCCGCCGAGCAGAACCTCCCCCACCGGAACGTGATGGAGACAGTGCTCCCGAGTACAAGGTCACCAGCATTCGGGACTCCCGTTGGGTGAAAGGTCGCTTTCAGTACCTGATCGAATGGAAAGGCTACGGACCCGAGGAGTTCATCTGGGAGGATGCGACCACCGTTCATGCTCCTGCCTTGGTGACCGCCTTTCATGAACAATTCCCATCCCGACCGCATCCGGATTGGCAGACCCGGGGGAAGGGTCCTGCGGTGTGGGATAGTGTTGTGATTCTGTGCCAGCCTGTGATCCCGACAGCTGAATCCGGGGAATCTGAGGAGGAGGAGGGGCCTGGGGAGCCATCGGAGTCGGGGGAAGGCTCTGACGAACTCCAAGACTTACATTCCAGTGAGGAGCCTGGCCCTTCCGCTCGTGCTCAGGATGAGATGCAGCTGGGTGAGGAGGCTGGGTTGGACTTGGAGGATGCACAGCTGGCGGAAATGAGAGACGCCCGCAAACGAAGACAAGCTAGGAGAGTAAGCCAGAGAGAGGCAATGGGGCGACTCCGGAGAAGGCATTGAGAAGCCACGCCTTGAGGACTGAATTACAAAAGGGGAATGTGTGGGCGGTGCTGGTTGCTGAAGGCAACCGTTGCAAAGTACTTCATGGGATCATGTTCTGTTGGTATTGCCGGTGACTAATTCTCTTTTTTGCATTGTGTTTCGTGTGGACAATTTCCTCCATTTGGATTGTTTTGTTGCTTTTGTTTTGTTGTCTCCAGCCCATTTTCTCAAAAGGGGTTTTGTCCTTGTGCATTTAACAAGGACGGCCATAGGCTGGGACAGAACACAGGAGGACCCCTCCCCAGCCCATCCCCACACCTGCTGGTGTCCTGCGGCTTCCCGGGGAGCCTGACTCAGGGCTGGGGGGGGAGGAAGCTGGGCACTGTAGGAGCCCCAGAGCCGGAGGGAAGAAGGGCCGCCTGGAAGGATCTGCGAATGTGGGGGGGTTCCTCTCCTTGGAGCAGGGGGTCCTGGGAGCCCAGATCCCCCCACGGCCCGGTGGTGGGCTCCCCCCCGAGTATCCTGCAGGTTGCTTTGTAGGGGGGGCTGTGGTGGGGTCCCCAGATGGGCAGGGCAGGGAATTGGGTCTTCTGTAAGACCCCGGGGTGTGTCTTCCTGATTCTGCTCAGCTCCGGGTCTTTGCTCTGAAGGGAGCTCGGCTGAGCGGCTTTGGGAGTCTTCCAAGGGGGGCTGGCTGTGCCGCTCACTGGTCAGAGCTGGAGGGTCGACTCCCGCCCCGCCGAGGGGGTCCACAGAGCCCAGCCGTGTCCTGAGATGGAGCCCCCGACTCAACCAGGAAGAGAGAGCAAGAAAAGAGCTTTGGGTTCTGCTTCCTCCCCCCGCAGGGAATTTGGATTGTGGCAGATGTGAACTGGCCTCAGGGGAGCGATGGATGCCGAGAGAGGTAAACCCCCCTGAGTTATCCCGGAGGTTTTCTGGGAAACCCAGGAGAAGGGGAGGGGAGAGGAGAAAAAGAGAGAGAGA
>JALGBA010002290.1:27500-29712 GCA_023970755.1 Azemiops feae | reverse complement strand
AAGGAAGGAAGGAAGGAAGGAAGGAAGGAAGGAGTGACTGTGGGGTCCTGGGTGCTCTGAGCTGGGTGGTTTCCTTGCAGACGTTTCATGACCCAACTAGGCAACATCATCAGGGCTAGAAGGAAGGAAGGAAGGAAGGAAGGAAGGAAGGAAGGGACTGAGGGGTCCCTGGTGCTCTCTGAGCTGGGTGGTTTTCCTTGGGGACGTTTCATGACCCAACTAGGCAACATCATCAGTGCTGGAAGGAAGGAAGGAAAGGAAGGAAGGAAGGAAGGAGTGTTGATTATCAAGGAACCAACAAAAACACTTGCACAGTATATAAACAGCAAGCCTCCCCACACCTCTAGCATTGATGATGTACCCCAGTTGGGTCATGAGACGTCTGCAAGGAAACCACCCAACTCTGAGAGCACCAAGGACCCCACAGTCCTCCTCCTCCTCCTCCTCCTCCTCCTCACCCTGATAATATCCCCTCATTGGGCCGTGAGACGTCTGCAAGGAACCCCCCTGCTCCCCCCCCGCTGCAAGACCACCGAGGACCCCCCTCGGTTCAACCCTGATCTACAAAGCCCCTCCTTCATCGCTACTCCGCAGATTCTTTCCCCAACCCTCGCTTTACCAACCCTGTGCCTTTGTTTTTTTCCCTACTCCTCCCCTACTCCAGGCTTCCTCCTCCTCCTCCCAGGAAGATGGCGGCCCGGCTGATGCCCCGCTGCTATTGGCTCTGCCGCTGCTTCGCCCCCTCGGGCCTTCCCGCCGGCCACTGGGCCAAGGCCCCGGGCTCCGCCAGGGTCTCCCCGACCGCTTACAACCTGTCGCAAGTGGCCGACAGGCTCTCCGTGAAGGAGCCGGAGAGCAAAGCCCTGGAGAAGTCCTCCAGGTGGGAAGAGCTGGTCCTGGCTTCCTCCAGCGTGGAGGAGCTTCTGAGTCCGGAACGTCTGCAGGACCTCGGCGGGACCCAGGCCTCCCTCCTCATCACCCGCTGGTCCCACCTGGCCTCCCGGCTGAAGCTGGACCACCAGGAGATCCGGACGGATCAGCGCTTCCAACAGCTGCTCCATCAGACCTACAAGGAGGTAAGGGGTTGGGTGCCTGTCTTTCTTTCGTTCTTTCTTTCGTTCTTTCTTTCTTTCCTTCCTTTTTCTTTCTTTCTCTTTTTTCTTTCCTTCTTTCTTTCCTTCCTTCCTTTCTCTTTCTTCCTTCCTTCCTTTCCTTCCTTCTTTCTCTTTCTCTCCTTCCTTCTTTCTCTTTTTTCTTTCTTTCCTTCCTTTCCTTTCTTTCTCTTTCTTTCTTTCTTTCTTTCGTTCTTTCTTTCCTTCCTTCCTTCCTTCCTTCCTTTCCTTTTTCTTTCTTCTTTCTCTTTTTTCTTTCCTTCTCTTTCTTTCTTTCCTTCCTTCCTTTCTCTTTCTTCCTTCCTTCCTTTCCTTCCTTCTTTCTCTTTCTCTCCTTCCTTCTTTCTCTTTTTTCTTTCTTTCCTTTCTTTCTTTCTTTCTTTCTCTCTTTCTTTCTTTTCTCCTTTTTTCTTTCTTCCTTCCTTCCTTCCTTCTTTCTCTTTCTCAACTTCCTTTTCTCTTTTTTCTTTCTTTCTTTCTTTCTTTCTTTCTTTCTTTCTTTCTTTTCTCCTTCCTTCCTTCCTTCCTCTTTCTTTCTTCTTTTCTTTCCTTCCTTCCTTCTGTCTTTCTCTCTCCTTCCTTCTTTTTTCCTTCTTTCTTTCTTTTTTCTTTCTTTCCTGTCTTTCTCTCTCCTTTCTTTCTTTCTTTGTTTCTTTCCTGTCTTTCTTTCTCTCTCCTTTCTCTTTCTTTCTTCCTTCTTTCTTTCTTTCTTTCTTTCTTTCTTTCTTTCTTTCTTTCTTTCTTTCTTTCTTTCTCTTTTTCTCCTTTCTTTTTTCTTTCTTCTTTCTTTCTTTCTCCATTCCTTTTTTCTTTCTTTCCTTTTATTCTGTCTTTTTCTCTCTCTCTCTCTCTCCTTTCTTTTTTTCTTTCCTTCCTTCTCTTTCTTTCTCTTTCTCTCTTCCTTCTGCTTCCTTTTTTTCTCCTTCCTTCTTTCTTTCTTTTTCTTTCTTTCCTTCTGTCTTTTTCTTTTTCTCTCTCCTTCCTTCTTTCTTTTTTCCCCCTTCCCTTTCTTTCTTTCCTTTTATTCTGTCTCTCTCTCTCCTTTCTTTTTTTCTTTCTTTCCTTCCTTCTGTCTTTCTCTTTCTCTCTTCCTCCTGCTT
>JALGBA010002290.1:0-22500 GCA_023970755.1 Azemiops feae | reverse complement strand
AGGAAAGGAAGGAAGGAAAGGAGGGAGGAAGGGGAAATGGGAGGAAAGGAAGGAAGGTAAGGAAAGAGAGAGAGAAAGAAAAAGGAAAGGAAGGAACGAAAGAAAGAAGGAAGAAAAAGAGGAAAGGAGCAAGGAAGGAGATGAGGAAAGAAGGAAGGAAGGAAGGAAGGAATAGAAGGAAGGGAAGGAAAGGAGGAAGAAAGAAAAAGGAAGGGAAGGAAGGAAAGGAAAGAGAAAGGAAAGGAAAGAGTAAGGAAGAAAAGGGAAGGAAGGAATGGAAGGATGAAAGGAAGGAAGAAGAAGGAAAGGAAGGAAGGAAAATGAGGAAAGGAAGGAAGGTAAGGAAAGAGAGAGAAAGAAAAAGAAGGAAAGGAAGAAAAAAGGAATAAAAGAAGGAAGGAAGAAAGAAAGAGAAAGAGGAAAGGAGCAAGGAAGGAGATGAGGAAAGAAAGAAGGAAGGAAAAGGAAAGGAAAGGAGGAAGGAGATGGGGAGGAAGGAAGGAAGAAAAAGGAAAGGAAAGAGGAAGGAAGGGAAGGATGGAAGGAAGGAAGGAGAAGGAGAGGAAGGAAGGAAAATAAGGAAAGGAACAAAGGAAGGTTAGGAAGGGAGGGAAATGCGGATGGAAGGAAAGAAGGAGAGAGAGAGAGGATGGAAAGCAGGGGAGGAAGGAAGGGAGCGGGGGGGGAGAACGGATGGAAAAGAAGATGGGTAGCCCCCCCCCCCGAAGGAATTGGCAAGGGGAGTTCCAGAAAAGACGGCCGGCCGGCGAGATCGCGGGTGCGAATTCAGGGGAAAATCAGAAGGGAGATGCCACGAGCCGGGGCCGGGATTAAAAAATCCCCCCCCCCTCGACTCATTCTCTCCTCCTGCCCTTCTCCCGTCCTCTCTTCCAGAGCCACCACATCCTGGACGGTCAGCTAAGCAGCCTCGGCCCTCCCTCGCTGGTCGACCTGGTCTGGTCGTTGTGCGTCTTGCAGCAAGCAGAAGCCGTCCACTTCCAGAGCGTTTTGCTGCCCAGGTTTTACTCCGGCTTCTTCGGTAGGAAGCGTGGAAGTCCCGAGGCCGGGTCTCGGGGGCGTGGGGGGGGGGAGAGGAAGTTGACTAGGTTGGAGTAAACTTACCAGGAGATTACTCCACACGCACCCACACACATGGCCTCAGCGTAGTAGACAAACTGCCTTGAGCAGGGGGTTGGACTAGATGACCTCCGAGGTCCCGTCCGTCTCCATGAGTCTACGATTCTGTAAAGATCGTCCGTTTGAGCAGGGGGTTGGACTAGATGATCTCTGAGGTCCCGTCCACTTCCATGAGTCTATGATTCTGTAAGGCTCTCCCGCTCGAGCAGGGGGTTGGACTAGGTGACCTCTGAGGTCCCGTCCGTCTCGAGTCTATGATTCTGTAAAGGTCGCCCGTTTGAGCAGGGGGTTGGACTAGATGATCTCTGAGGTCCCGTCCACTTCCATGAGTCTATGATCCTGTAAGTATCTCCCGTTTGAGCAGGGGGTTGGACTAGATGACCTCTGAGGTCCCGTCCACCTCCATGAGTCTATGATTCTGTAAAGGTCGCCCGTTTGAGCAGGGGATTGGACTAGATGACCTCCGAGGTCCCGTCTCCATTCGTCTATGATTCTGTAAGGTTCGCCCGCTCGAGCAGGGGGTTGGACTAGATGACCTCTGATGACCACCTCCATTCGTCTATGATTCTGTAAGGGTTAGGGTTATTCTCTGAAAAGAGAGTGAAGGAAGTGGAAAGAAACGGAAATAGAAAAGGAAGGGAGGGAGGGAAGAAGGAAAATGAGAAACAAACGAAAGGGGAGCAAGGAAGGAAGGCAACGAAAGGAGAATAAAGCCTGGAGAAATGGAAATAGAAAAGGGAGGAAGGCAAGAAATGGAAACAAAAGAGAAATAGAGAAGGAAGGAAGGAAGGAATAGAGGGAGGGAGGGGGAAGGAAGGAAGGAAAGGGAGCGGAGGGAGGGAGGAAAGTCATGGAAGGAAGGAAGGAAGGAAGGAGGGAGGGAGGAAAGTCTGGAAAAGAAGGAGGAAGAGGGAGGGGGGAGGAAGTCATGGACGGAGGAAGGAAAGAGGAGGGGAGGGAGGAAGTTCCATGGAAGGAATGGAGGAGGAAGTCTGGAAGAAGGAAGAAAGAAGAGGAGGAGGAAGTCATGGAAGGAAGGAAGGAAAGAAGGGAGGGAGGGGGGAAGGAAGGAAAGTCATGGAATCAAGGAAAAAAGGAAGAGGAGGGAGGGAAGAAGGAAAATGAGAAACAAACGAAAGGGGAGCAAGGAAGGAAGGCAACGAAAGGAGAATAAAGCCTGGAGAAATGGAAATAGAAAAGGGAGGAAGGCAAGAAATGGAAACAAAAGAGAAAGAGAAGGAAGGAAGGAAGGAAGGAATAGAGGGAGGGAGGGGGAAGGAAGGAAGGAAAGGGAGCGGAGGGAGGGAGGAAAGTCATGGAAGGAAGGAAGGAAGGAGGAAGATTTATTTTTGGATGAAAGTCATTTGAATGAAGGAAATAGTTGAGTGGATGGAGAAATTCATTGTTTTAATTAATTAATGTAAGAGGGAAGAGGGAATTGAGGGAGGAAAGTCTGGAAAGAATGAAGGAACGGTGATTGGTGAAGTAATTAACTCATGACATCAAGAAAAAAAATGAATAGGATTGATGTAAGTACTTTAATGAAGGAATGTAAAATGAAGTAAATATGCTGGAGGAAGGAGTAGTCATTGAGGGAGGGTTAATGAAAAAGTCATGGAATCAAGGAAAAAAGGAAGAGGAGGGAGGGAAGTCATGGAAGGAAGGAAGGAAGGAAGGAAAGAGGGAGGGGAGGGAGGGAGGAAATTCAAGGAAGAAGGAAAGAAGAGGAAGGAGGGGCGGGAGGGACGAAAGTCATGGAAGGAAGGAAGGAAGGAAGGAAGGAAGGAAGGAAGGGGGATCTACCTATCCTGCACCAGAAGGCAGGACAAGAAAAGGAAGGAAGGAAGGAAAGAGGAACGAAACAAACGAGAGGGAAATCAAACTAGAGAAGGAAGGCAGGAGAAAGCCGAAAGGGGAAAAAAACCACCCGTATCAAGAGGCCGCTGGGGGCCCCGGCACACACTCCCTCCGAGCAAGGGGATGCGGGGTCAGACTCGATGACCTCTCGAGCTCCCTCCCGGGACCCTACCCATTCTGTCCCGATTTCCTCCCCCCCCCCCCCCCCGCAGGAAACTGGACGCCAGCCCGGCAGAACGCCTGGCTGAAACTGATGCACATCAACACCACGGCCCAGCTGGAGTCTCCGGGTTACGCTGGCCCCTTCCTCCCGTCGGACAAGCTGAGCCCCCAGGACTTGGGGGTCACCCGGATCCCCACTTCCCTCCAGACCGAGGTCAACACCGTCCTCGCCAAGCTGGCCAGTGAGGAGGCGAAGCTCCGCTTCAACGTGGACACGTCCTACGGCTGGAAGCTCGGTGAGAGAGAGAGAGAGAGAGACACACACGGTTTTGGGGTGTGGGGGAGAGGGGAGGACGTCCCTTAGCACCCAACCTCCAGGTAGAAGCTCCGCCTCGCTCTCATGACGCGGGGCTCCCCGGATGCTTCAGACATACGACGCCGACCGTCGCTAAGCGAGACGTCGGTTCGGTGAGTTTTGGACCCGTTTGACGACTTTCCTTGCCCTGGAGGGGAAGTGAATCCCTGCACTAGTTAAGCTGAAGTGAAGTAGGTGAAGTACAAGGTAAGTTTGAAGCTGAGGCTAAGTTAAGTTTTGAGTTGAGGTGAAATTAAATTTCAGTTAAGTTTTAAGTTGAGTATACGATAGGTTTTCAGTTAAGGATAAGCTACGTTTTAAATTGAGGTTAAGTTAAGGTTAAGTTAAGATTTAAATTAAGGTTAAGTTAAGTTTTAAGTTAAGGTTAAGTTAAATTTAAGTTAAGCTTTAAGTTAAGTATACGATAGTTATAAGTTAAGGTTAAGTTAAGTTTTAAGTTGAGGGTAAGCTACGTTTTAAATTGAGGTTAAGTTAAGGTTAAGTTAAGATTTAAATTAATTTAAATTAAATTCCTTGAAAGGAAGAGTCTCACTTACCGGGGAAATTGTGGGGCGCTGTTTGTGGTCGCAAAGCGAGGACTCCCCCCCCCGTACAAGAACGAAAGGCGGTGGTTCTCTCTTTGCAGACGCCGAGATGGTGCTGGACTCCGAAAACAATCCGCTCCCGGTGGCCGAGCTTGAGGCTTCCTCGGGGGAGCAGCCGTCTGCGGAGACGGGGAGGAGAAGGTGAGTGACTTCCTAGAGGTAGGAAAGCTGGGGGGGGGAAGGAGGAGGTGTTTCCTCCTGGGGACACCCCCCCCCGAGAAGTAGCCAGGTAGTAAAAAAAAAAAAATAGGTAGGATGTTTAGGGAGTGTCCTAGATTCCAGAAACCATGTTGCGGACGTCTCGTGACCCAACTAGGGAACGTCATCAGTGCTGGGAGGGAGGGAGGAGGAGGAGGAGAACTGGGGGGGGTCTGTGTCCCCCTCAGCCCCAAAATGATCTTTTCTCTCTTAACGAGTTCCAGACATGGTTAGCTGTGGTTGATAGTTCTTATTTTTCTTTCTTTCCTTCCTTCCTTCTTCCCTTCCTTTCTTCCTCCCTCCCTCCCTCCATGCCTTCTTTCTCCCTCCTTACTTTTTGGTCCTTCCTTCCTTCCTTTCTCCCTTCTTGGTCCTCCCTCCCTCTCTCCTTTCCTTCCTTCCTTGTTCTTCCGTCTTTCCTTTTTTCCTCCTTCCTTCCTTCCTTCCTCCTTCCTTCCTTCTGTCCTTCCCTTCTGTCTCTTTCCTTCCTTTCTTCCTTTTCTCCTTCCTTCTTTGTACTTTTTTCCTTTCCTTCCTTGTCCTTCCTCCTTCCCTCCCTCCCTTTTTTCCTTTGTTCTTCCTTTCTTTTTCTCCTTCCTTCCTTCCTTCCCTTTCTCCTTCCTACCTTCTGTCCCTCATCCCTCCCTCCCTTTTGTCTCTCCTTCCTTCCTCCCTTTCTTCCTTTGTTCTTCTTTTTCTCCTTCCTTCCTTTCTTCTGTCCTTCATCTCTCCCTCCGTTTTGTCTCTACTTCCTTCCTTCCTTGTCCTTCCTCCTTCCCTCCTCCCTTCTTTCTCCTTCCTCCCTCCCTTTCTTCCTTTGTTCTTCCTTTCTTTTTCTCCCTTCCTTCCTTCCTTCCCTCTCTGAGACAGGCTCGCTTTTCTCCTCTGGGAGTTCCCCAATTTCAGCAGCCGGAGTAAAGATCTCCTGGGCCGCTTCGTGATGGCCCGACGGCACCTCCAAACCGCTGGCTTTGTAGTTGTCGAGGTGAGTCCGGGATAGATGACCTCCAGGGTCCCTTCCAACTCTGTCCTTCCATGAGTCTCGAAGGGTCTCCTGCTTGAGCAGGGGGTTGGATTAGATGACCTCCAGGGTCCCTTCCAACTCTGTCCTTCCATGAGTCTCGAAGGGTCTCCTGCTTGAGCAGGGGGTTGGACTAGATGACCTCCAGGGTCCCTTCCAACTCTGTGATTCTGTAAGGGTCTCCTGCTCGAGGAGGGGGTTGGACTAGAGGACCTCCAGGGTCCCTACCAGTTCTGTCCTTCCATGATTCTGTCAGGGCCTCCTGCTTGAGCAGGGGGTTGGACTAGATGACCTCCAGGGTCCCTTCCAACTCTGTTATTCTGTAAGGGTCTCCTGCTTGAGCAGAGGGCTGGACTAGATGACCTCCAGGTTCCCTTCCAGCTCTGTCCTTCCACGGTACTGGAAGGATCTCCTGCTTGAGCAGGGGGCTGGACTAGATGACCTCCAGGGTCCCTTCCAACTGTTATTCTGTAAGGGTCTCCTGCTTGAGCAGAGGGCTGGACTAGATGACCTCCAGGTTCCCTTCCAGGTCTGTCCTTCCACGGTACTGGACGGATCTCCTGCTCGAGCCAGGGGCTGGACTAGATGACCTCCGGGGTCCCTTCCAGCTCTGTCATTCTGTCAGGGCCTCCTGCTCGAGCCGGGGGCTGGACTAGATGACCTCCGGGGTCCCTTCCCATTCCTCTTTCTCTCCTCCTCCCAACAGGTCCCTTACCATGAGTGGTTCAACCTGAACACGGAGTGGAAGAAAAGCCAGTATCTCAAAGACAAGATCCAGAAATCCCTGGCCAGAGATTTGGCGGAATAGGAACCTGGCGCCGGGACGCTCTCTCGAAAGGGACCCAATGGGTTGGATGCCGGGGAGGGGCGGGGGGGTAGGACTTTCCTACCGGGTGTAGAGAGCGAGTAAACCGAATGTGAAACTCTGGCGGAAATATAAAAGGATTATTTTTTACAGACTGGCTGGCTTCTTTTCTTGGGTTATTATTTTTTTTTTCCCAGCTCGGGGTGGGCGGGGCAAAGGAGGAGCAGGGAGCGAGTAGCGACGAAGTAGCCGCCTTTTCCAGCCTCCTCCGCCCCCGATAGGCCGAGGCGGTCCGCGGCTTAACGACGGCAAGGCGGAAGCCGGGTTTACGTCGCGAAGCGAAACGGATCGTTAAATCCGTTCATCCCCAAATTAAGGGGATTTTGCCCGCTTTTATTTCCCCGGCTGGTGTGTCTCTCTCTCTTCTCCCCCCCCCAAAAACAAACACCTTGTGTCTCCCTTTTCTCCAGCACACGGGGCCCCGAAACTCCCCCCCCCCGATTCCCACAAAAAAAAGGATGCACAAACACGACAATCCACACAACCGTTGTTATCCTCTTCCCTCTTTGGTACCCATCACTGAGCAGGGTTGCCCTGCCGGTCGCCAAGGCAGCAGGTGGAGGCAGTTTCCACGGCAACCCCGCCGGGGCGATGACACCTGCCAAAGCCAATGGGAGGTTTCCTCCCCATTTCCCGACACACACACACGCTTCCCACGTCACAATGGCGAAACGCACAAGCGTGCAGAGAGGAGGAGTCGTTCGGGCAAGCCTCTCTTTGACCGCGTTCCTGGAATGACCTCCTGGCCCGATGGAAGCCGGCATTAAGCCATCATGGGGGGGTGCCGACAGCTGATTTCCCCCAAAGGGTGTGTGTGCGACTTAGCCGCGGAAGAGGCAGCCTGAAGTCAAGAGGGATAAATTATGATTGATGTTTTCGGGATCTCGGAAGGGTTATTAGGATCTTTATACAAACTTTCCGATGGCGGGAGACGGATGGATGGATGGAGAGGAGAGAAAGAGAGAGAGAGAAATGATATGAGAGAGAGAGAGAAAAAGATTAGACATAGATGATAGAGATAGAAAATATACATGATAGATAGATATAGACAGATGATAGAAAGATTAGATGATTTTAGATAGACATAGATAATATATAGAGAGAAAAGATAGATCAATAGATAGCTAGAAAGGTTAGAGATAGACATGATAGATTAGAGACAGAAAGACAGATGTTAGATTAGAGATATAGATAGACTGAGATAGAAATAGATTAGATAGGAAGATAGAGATAAAGAGATAGAGATAGATGATATAGAAAGATTAGAGAGACTGATAGATTAGACAGCTGATACAAATATATAGAGATAGAAAATATAGATCAATAGCTAGATAGAAATAGATGTTAGAGATACAGAAAGATGATAGAGATAATAGATAGAGACATAGAAAGATTAGACATAGCTGATAGAGATATAGAAAAGATAAATCAATAGATGATAGATAGATGTTAGAGAGAGATACAAAAAAATTAGATGATATATAGAGAAAGATTAGAGATAGACATAGATAAGAGATAGAGACAGACATAGAGATAGAAAGATATAGACAGCTGATAGAGATATGAGATAGAAAAGGTAGAATCAATAGATAGCTAGACAGATGTTAGAGATATACAGAAATATTAGATGATAGATAGATGGATAGATAGATAGATAGATAGATAGATAGATAGATAGATAGATAGATAGATAGATAGATAGATAGAGATAGAAAGATAGACAGATAGATGATAGAGATAGATAGATGATGGATACAAATAAAAGATAGAGAGAGAGAGATAGATAGATAGATAGATAGATAGATAGATAGATAGATAGATAGATAGATAGATAGATAGATAGATAGATAGATAGATAGATAGATAGATAGATAGATAGATAGATGAAAGGGAGATGATGGATACAAATAAAAGATAGATATAGACAGACAGGATAGATAGAGCTAGATAGACAGACAGACAGACAAATATAGATAGATAGAAGGATGGATAGGTAGGTAGGTAGGTAGATGATAGATGATGGAGATGAGAGAGAGAGAGAGAGATAATGGAAAGGAGGGATGGAAAGGATGGCTAGATAGAAATCAAGGGAGGCTTTACATTCTGTACAGCAGGTGGCAGCACTGAGCCCACTTCAACCTCCAAAGGTGAAGGGAAATGAGATCAGTCTTCCTTAGTCCTGGGATGGGAGGCCACCAGGAAATCCAAGGATTAGCCTAGGTAGGGAAGCCAAACACCCCCCCCCAAAACCCAACAACAGGCGAGGAGGGACTGCTGTCTGGTTGCCGAGACAGAAGTCCTACTACTAGTCCTCCACTTACGACCGCCATCGGCCCCCAACCTTGCTCAGCGGGTTTTGCCCGGTTTGACACGCTGTCTTGACCTCCGTCGTTAAGTGAGCCCCTGCAGCTGATCACTTCAGTCGCCCGGTTGTTCAGTGGACCTGGCTTCGGGGTGCAAAGAGAGGCCCCGCTTTGGGAGGCTCGCCAGCCCCCCTCTTTTGCGGGGCACAAGGGCGGCTGTGGCTCGCAAAACGACCCCCCCATATTTTTTTTGGCAAGCCCCGTTTTCCTCCCATTGAGGCTTGACACCCCACCCTTTTCCCCCCCTGCTTTGCTGCTGCTTCTGCTGGGGGCTTCGCATGCACCCCCTCTTTTCAGGGGTGCAAGCCCAGCTTTGTTGCTAAGGCTTGCACCCCCCTTTTTTATTTGCAAGGTTCCCACCGCGGCTTTCCTGCTGCACCCCCTCTTTTTTGGGGTGCGAGCTCCGCTTCGCTGCTGCGGCTTGCAAAGCCCCCCCTTTTTTGCAAGCCCTGTTTTGCTGCTAAGGCTTGCAAATCTCTTTTGTGGGGTGCAGGCCCTTTTTTTGGCAAGCTTGCAACACCCCTCCTTTTTTTCCTGGGGTGCAAACAGGTGTTTTTGGGGGAGGCTTGCAAGTCCCCCCTCTTTTTGGGGGCGCAAGCTCCACTTCGCTGCTGCGGCTTGCCACCCACTCCCCTTTTTTTGGCAAGCTTGCAACACCCCCTTTTTCCGTGGGGTGCAAACTTGCGGAGAGCAAGGGCAGCTGTGGCTGCCCCCCTTCTTTGTTGCTGCTCCTGCTCAGCCTTCGCACCCCCTCTTTTGAGGGGTGCGAGCTAAGCCCCCGTTTTGCCGAGGCTGGCAAACCCCCCTTTTTTGGTGTGTGTGTGTGTGTGTGTGCAAAGCCTGTTTCGTTTTTTTCCGGGGTGCGAATGGAGGCACCGCTTGGGAAAGCTCGCAAGGACCCCCTTTTTTGGGGGGGGCTTCAGGCCCTGCTTTGCTGCTGCTGCGCTTTGCCACCCCACCCACCCACCCTTTGCAAGCTCTCAACACCCCCTTTTTTGGCGGGGTGCAAATGAAGGCACCGCTTGCAAGCCCCCCCTTTTTTTGGGGGGTGCAAACTCCGCTTCCGCTGCTGCTGCTGCTGCAGCTTGCAAAGCCCCCCCTTTTTTTGCAAGCCCTGTTTCGCTACTGCGGCTTGCAAACTCCCCCTTCTTTTGCGGGGTGCAGGCCCTGCTTCCCTGCTGCGGCTTGCAAAGCTCCCCCTTTTTTTGCAAGCCCCGCTTGGCTGCTAAGGCTTGCCAACCCCCCCTCTTTTGCGGGGTGCAGGCCCTGCTTCAACTCCCCCCACTTTATTATTATTATTATTATTTTTTGCAAGCCCTGCTTTGCTGCTAAGGCTTGCCAACCCCCCTCTTTTGCGGGTGCAGGCCCTGCTTCGCCGCTGCGGCTTGCAAGCCCCCCCCTTTTTGCAAGCCCTGCTTTGCTGCTAAGGCTTGCCATCCCCCCTTCTTTTGTGGGTGCAGGCCCTGCTTCAACCCCCCCCACTTTATTATTATTTTTTCTGCAAGCCCTGCTTTGGCTGCTGAGGCTCGCCAACCCCCCCTCTTTTGCGGGGTGCAGGCCCTGCTTCAAACCCCCCCACACTTTATTATTATTATTTTTTGCAAGCCCTGCTTTGCTGCTAAGGCTTGCCAACCCCTTTTTTTGCGGGGTGCAGGCCCTGCTTCCCTGCTGCGGCTTGCAAAGCCCCCCCCTTTTTTTTGCAAGCCCCGCTTGGCTGCTAAGGCTTGCCAACCCCCCCTCTTTTGCGGGGTGCAGGCCCCCCACTTTATTATTATTATTATTATTATTATTATTATTATTATTATTATTATTATTATTATTATTATTATTTTTGCAAGCCCTGCTTTGCTGCTAAGGCTTGCCAACCCCCCCTTCATTTGCGGGGTGCAGGCCCTGCTTCCCTGCTGCGGCTTGCAAAGCCCCCCCTTTTTTTTTGCAAGCCCCGCTTGGCTGCTAAGGCTTGCCAACCCCCCCTCTTTTGCAGGGTGCAGGCCCTGCTTCGCTGCTGCAGCTTGCAAAGCCCCTCCTTTTTTGCAAGCCCTAGTTTGCTGCTAAGGCTTGCCAATCCCCCCTCTTTTGCAGGGTGCAGGCCCTGCTTCCCTGCTGCGGCTTGCAAAGCCCCCCCCTTTTTTTTGCAAGCCCCGCTTGGCTGCTAAGGCTTGCCAACCCCCCCCTCTTTTGCGGGGTGCAGGCCCTGCTTCGCCATTAAGGCTTGCAAAGCCCCCCCTTTTTTTGCAAGCCCTGCTTTGCTCCTAAGGCTTGCCAATCCCCCCCTTTCTTTTGCGGGGTGCAGGCCCTGCTTCCCTGCTGCAGCTTCCAAAGCCCCCCCTTTTTTTTGCTAGCCCCGCTTGGCTGCTAAGGCTTGCCAACCCCCCCTCATTTGCGGGGTGCAGGCCCTGCTTTGCCATTAAGGCTTGCAAAACCCCCCCTTTTTTTGCAAGCCCTGCTTTGCTCCTAAGGCTTGCCAATCCCCCCCTTTCTTTTGCGGGGTGCAGGCCCCCCACTTTATTATTATTATTATTATTATTATTATTATTATTATTATTATTATTATTATTATTATTATTTGCAAGCCCTGCTTTGCTGCTAAGTCTTGCCAACCCCCCCTTCATTTGCGGGTGCAGGCCCTGCTCCGCCTCTGCGGCTTGCCAACCCCCCCTTTTTTTTTTGCAAGCCCTGCTTTGCTCTTCAGCTGCCAACCCCCTTTCTTTTTGCGGGGTGCAGGCCCTGCTTCAACCCCCCCACACACTTTATTATTATTATTATTATTATTTGCAAGCCCTGCTTTGCTGCTAAGGCTTCGCAACACACACACATACACACACACACACACACACACACACACACACACACACTTTTTTGTGTGTGTTGCGGGATGATGCAACGGGTCCAGCCTCGGCAGCAACCTTCCCCCCCCCTTCTCTCTCTCTCTCTCCATCCATCCCTCCCTCCCTCTTGCTCTCTGCAGTGCCTGGCACACACGCGCCCCCCCCTTTTTTCCCCTTCCTGCCGGGAGGGGGGGGCGGAGGGAGCCGACCAGACGAGCCTCCTCCGCTGCTGACATCACTTGGGGGATGACGGAGCGCTCCGCATCTCAGCCCATCCCGCCCAGCCTGGATCTCCAGCCGGGCGCCCCCCCCCCCACAGCCCAGCAAAAAAAAAAACCCCACCCCACTTAAAAGAGCCCCTCCTTGCACCGCGCAGGCTCTCCCTGCCTCCCCCCTGGCCAGCCCCCCCTTCTCTCCTGCCTCCCCTCCCTCCCTCCTTCCCTCCTGGCCGGCTGCGCAGACCCCCCCCCAACACACACACGCACACACACAGACGCACCGCCCCAAGGAAGAAGCCGGCTTGGGAGGGAGAGGGGGGGGTCCCCGGAGGCGCCCCTCGTCATGCCTGGGGAGGCAACGGGTCGGAAAGCCGGGGAGGCGCCGGCGACGAAGAAGCCAGGTGAGGACCCCCCCACCCCATATCCCCATCCCCATCCCCAAAGCCCTGGAGAGAGGGAGAGGGAGAGAAACAGATGAGAGAGAGAAAGAGAGAGAAACAGATGAGAGAGAGAGAGAGAGAGAAACGTAGGTGAGAGAGAGAGAGATGAGAGAGAGAGAAACAGACGAGAGAGAGAGAAAGAGAGAAACAGATGAGAGAGAAGGAGAAAGAGAATGAGAAAGAGAGAGAGAGAAACAGATGAGAGAGAAAAAGAGAAACATAGATGAGAGATGAGAGAAAGAGAGAAACAGATGAGAGAGAGAAAGAGAGAGAAATAAATGAGATGGAGAGAAACATAGATGAGAGATGAGAGAAAGAGAGAAACAGATGAGAGAGAGAAACATAGATGAGATAGAAAGAGAGAGAGAGAGAAACAGATGATAGAAGGAGAGAGAAAAAGAAAGAAACAGATGAGATGGAGAGAGAGAAAGAGAAACATAGATGAGATAGAAAGAGAGAGAGATGAGAGAGGGAGAGAAATAGATGATAGAAAGAGAGAAAGAGAGAAACATAGATGAGAGAGAGAAAGAGAGAAATATAGATGAGAGAAAGATGAGAGAGAGAGAGAAACATAGATTAGAGAGAAACAGATGAGATAGAGAGAGATGAGATAGAAAGAGAGAGAGAAAGAGAGAGAAACGTAGATGAGATAGAAAGAGAGAGACGGATGGATGGATGGATGGAGGAAGGGTGAATGGACGGATAGAGGGCTGCTGGAGGGCTTTGCCAATCCTGGAGGGCTGAGCGGGACCCCCTCTTCTTCTGGACCCCACCCCCCACCCCCCAATCCTGGCCATTGAGAAGGGCAGGCCTTGCCGTTTCCCCCCCCTCCTCCACCAAGCCGAAAGGGGGGACGGCCCAGAGGGAATTGGGGTGTGGGGGTCTCCCTCGTCCCGAGGACATTTATGCCAAGCTTGTCCTGCTGTGGGGAGGGAGTCCCCTCGGGCTGCGGGGCCGGGAAGGGCCGGTCCCCCAAGGTCAGGGGGTGGCGGAGGGATGAGCCCCTCTTTCTGGGGGGGGGATTGAGGGGAGGGCAAAGCCAAAGTCGCCCCTCCTCGATCTCAGCTCCCTACTGCTGATGCTGCCCCCCCAAAAAAACACCCCAGATCTTCTTTGCACCCCACTTCTACCAGACCCTCCTCGGGACTCCCCCTCCCCAATTCCAGAGCAATAGCTTGCACCCCCCCCAAAAGCCATCATTTTGGGGGGGGGGGTTGAATGCAGTGTCTGGGTTGGAAAGGGGAGGAGGGGACACCCCTAATTCTCTCCCTCCGGATCCTCTTTCCCCTGGAAACGTGGGGTCCCCCCTGTGTCCAAAGTAAAATATGGGGAGGGGGGAACCCTCCACCCCAATTTTCCTGGTCTGTTTGGGGGGGAGGGAGGGTACTAGGGAGAGAAACCGGGAGAAGGCACACTTTGGGCCTTCCTTTTACGGGCCCCGATGCTGGTGTGTGTGTGTGTGTGTGTGTGTGTGTGTGTGTGTGTGTCTGTACCCCAAATTCTCCGGCCTAAAACTTTTGGAAATTCTGTATTTTATTTTATTTTTATTTTATTTTATTTTATTTTATTATTTATTTTATTTTATTATATTTTATTTTATTATTTTATTATTTTATTATTTTATTTTATTTTATTTTATTTTATTTTATTTTATTTTATTTTATTTTATTTTATTATTTTATTTTATTTTATTTTATTTTATTTTATTTTATTTTATTTTATTTTATTTTATTTTATTTTACTTTACTTTATTTTATTTTATTATTTTATTTTATTTTAATTTAATTTAATTTAATTTAATTTAATTTTATATTTTATTTTATTTTATTTTATTTTATTTTATTTTATATTTTATTTTACTTTATTTTATTTTACTTTATTTTATTTTATTATTTTATTTTTTATTATTATATTATATTACTTTTTATTTTATTTTATTTTCTTTTACTTTATTTTCTTTTACTTTTTCTTTTACTTTCTTTTATTTTTTATTATTTTATTTTTTATTATTATATTATATTACTTTTTTATTTTATGTTATTTTACTTTACTTTATTTTATTTTTTATTATTTTATTTTATTATATTATATTATTTTACTTTTTATTTTATTTTATTATTTTATTTTATTATTTTATTTTATTTTATTTCTCAGTGTTTCCTTTTGAGAGCAGGATGCTGGTTTGTTTTGCTTGGTCATGGAATGGTGGATTGTAATCCAGGGAGGAACTAGACCAGGATGTCCCTATGCCATTTCTTCCCCCCCCCCAAATAAAACACCCCATGGAAGAATTCAGGGGTGTCTCTGTTATGCTTCACCCCCAAATCGGTAGCTGTTTTCTCCCCGTCCCCTCTTCCGAAATCTAGATTTGATTCGATTTATTTATTTTTAGTTATTGATGCCAGCCACGTGAAGGATGTTGGGTCTCGCCCAGGGCCTAGGAGTTGTGACACACACAAAGACACACACAAACGAGAGAGAGGGGCGGGGGGTGGGGGTGGGTTGGCCAGATCCTGGAGCAGCTGGGATTGCTTTCTGCTCTCTGACTCTGCAGATTAAGACCGGCAAAGGTGTGTGTGTGGGGAAACTGCTTGTTTTGTGCTGTGTAATAGGGACGGTTGTGCAGCAAAAGAAGGCCAAGAAGGAAAGGAAGGGAGGGAGGGAGGGAGGGAGGGAGAGAGAAAGAAAGAGAGAAAGAAGGAAGGGAAGGAAGGAAGGAAGGAAGGAAGGAAGGAAGAAAAAGAAAGAAAGAAAGAAAAGAAAGAAAGAAAGAAAGAAAGAAAGAAAGAAATTAAAGGAAAAAAAGAAAGAAAAATTAAGAAATTAAAGGAAAAAAGAAAAAGAAAGAAAGAAAGAGAAAGAAAGGAGAAATTAAGAAATTAAAGGAAAAAAGAAAAAGAAAGAAAGAAAGAGAAAGAAAGGAGAAATTAAGAAATTAAAGGAAAAAAGAAAGGAAGAAGGAAGGAAGGAAGAAGGCCAAGAAGGAAAGGAAGGGAGGGAGGGAGGGAGGGAGGGAGAGACAGAGAGAGAGACAGAGAGAGAGACAGAGAGAGAGAGAGGGAAAGAAGGAAGGGAAGGGAAGGAAGGAAGGAAGAAAAAGAAAGAAAGGAAAGAAAGAAAGAAAGAAAGAAAGAAAGAAAGAAAAGAAATTAAGAAATTAAAGGAAAAAAGAGAAAGAAAGAAAGAAAAAGAAAGGAAGAAAGAAAGAAAGAAAGAAAGAAAAATTAAAGGAAAAAAGAAAGAGAAATTAAGAAATTAAAGGAAAAAAGAGAAAGAAAGAAAGAAAGAAAGAGAAAGAAAGGAGAAATTAAGAAATTAAAGGAAAAAAGAAAGAAAGAAGGAAGAAAGAAAGAAAGAAGGCCAAGAAGGAAAGGAAGGAAGGGAGGGAGGGAGAGAGAGAGAAAAAGAGATAAGGAAAGGAAGGAAGGAAGGAAAAGAAAGAAAGAAAGAAAGAAAGAAAGAAAGAAATTAAGAAATTAAAGGAAAAAAGAGAAAGAAAGAAAGAATGAAAAAGAAAGGAAGAAAGAAAGAAAAAAAGAAAAGAAAAAAATTAAAGGAAAAAAAGAAAGAGAAATTAAGAAATTAAAGGAAAAAAGAGAAAGAAAGAAAGAAAGAAAAGAAAAAGAAAGGAGAAATTAAGAAATTAAAGGAAAAAAGAAAGAGAAGAAAGAAAGAAAGAAAGAGGGAGGGAGGGAGGGAGGGAGGGAGGAAAGTAAGGAAGGAAGGAGAAATTAAGAATGGAAGAAAGAAAGAATAGACAGAAAGAGAGGAAGAAAGGAAGGGAGGAGAAATAAAGAAAAAGAAGAAAGAAAAGAAAGAAAGAAAGAGGAAGGGAGGAGAAATGAAGAAATTAAAGGAAAAAAGAAAGAAAAAAGAGAAGGAAAGAAAGAAAAAGAAATAAGAAAGAGAAAGAAAGAGAAAAAGGGAGGGAGGGAGGGAGGAAAGACAAATGAAGAATGGGAGAAAGGAAGAACAAAGCAGAAAAAGAGGAAGGAAGGAAGGAGACCCGAGGAAAGAAAAATAAAGAAAAAAGAAGAGAGAAAGAAAGGGGAAGAAAGAAAGAGGGAGGAGAAATAAAAAAGAAAGAAGGAAAGAAAGAAAGAAAGAAAGAGGAAGGGAGGGAAGAAGGAAGGAAGGGAAGAGGAAATTAAGAAAGAAAGGAAAGGAAGGAAGGGAGGAGAGATTAAGAAACTCAAGGAAAAAAGGAAGAGAAAGAAAGAAAGAAAAAGAAAGAAAGAGAAAGAAAGAAAGAAAAGAAAGAAAGAAAGAAAGAAAGAAAAGAAAGCTGTGTCATCCACACACACACACCCCTCAGGAACCCGCAACTGTTTGTCCCCGGATCCAGTTTGCCCTTGTCAGCAATAAACCCCACTTTTAAGAGCGGCCGAGCCGTCACGCTAAGCCAGTTTTTCCTCAGCCGGCCCACCCTTCCTTTGGCCAGGTTTAACCCACCCACCCACCCCGGTAAATCCCATTTTAGGCAGGGATTAGCCCTCCCATAATCCCCCCTCCTCTTTTCCACCTGCCAGATCAGGATCTGGGTCAATATCTGGTTAATCTCTGGTTAATCTTTGTCCTGCTAACCCACCGAAAGAAACCAATTCGAGGTCCTTCCTTGCAAGCAGGGATTTTGCAAGCCAAAAGGAAGGAAGGAGAGAGAGAGAGAAAAAGAAAGAAAGAGAGAGAGAGAGAACGAGTGAGAAAGAGAGAGAGAGAGAGAGAGAGAGAAAGAAAGAAAGAAAAAGAAAGAGGAGGGAGGGAGGGAAGAGAGAGGAAAGAAGGAAAGAAAAGAAGGAAGCAAAGAAAGAAGGAAGCAGAGAAAAAGAAAGGAAGAGAAAGGAAGGAAGGAGAAAGAGAAGAAAAGAAATGAAAGAAAGAAAGAGAGGAGGAGGATGAACGAAGGAGAGAAAGACAGACAGAAAGAGAAAGAATAAGGAAAAGAGAAGGAAAGAAAGGGAGGGAGGGAAGGAGAAAGAAAGGAAGAGAAAAGAGAGAGAGAGAAAGAATGAAAGTAAAAGAAAGAAGGAGAGAGCAAAAGAAAAAGAGGAAGGAAGGAAGGAATCCAAGAGAAAGAAAAAGACCGACCGAAAGAAAGGAAAGAAGGAAGGAGAGAGAAAGAAGGAAGGAATAAGAGAGAGAAAGAGAAAGAAAGGAGAAAGGAGAAATATAAAAAAAAGCCCAAAAGCCAAAAGGAAGGAAGGAAGGGGAGAGAGAGAGAGAGAGAGAGGAAGGAAGGAAGGAAGGAGAAAGAAAGAAAAAGGAAGGAAGGAAGGAAAGAAAGAGAGAGGAAGGAAGGAAAGAGAAAGAGAAGGAAAGGAAGTAAAAGAAAGAAAGGAAAGAGAAAAAGAGGAAGGAAGGAAGGAAGGACAGAGAAAGAAAGAAGGAAGGAGAGAGAGAGAGAAAGAAAGAAGGAAGGAGGAGAAATAAAAAAAAGCCCAAAAGCCAAAAGGAAGGAAGGAAGGGGAGAGAGAGAGAGAGGAAGGAAGGAAGGAGAAAGAAAGAAAAAGAAAGGAAGGAAGGAAAGAGAAAGAGAAGGAAAGGAAGTAAAAGAAAGGAAGGAAGTAGAGAAAAAGAGGAAGGAAGGAAAGAGAAAGAAAAAAGGAAGGAAGGAGAGAGAAAGAAAGAAAGAAGGAAGGAGAGAGAGAAAGAAAGAAGGAAGGAAGGAGGAGAAATAAAGAAAGGCCCGGATTTTGCAGGCCGAACGGCTGTTTTAGGCTGATTTCGGCTGCTTCATCCGAAGATTCCCGTTCCTGCATCTTGGAAGTCGCTTTCAGACAACCCTGGTTTAGCTCCAAAATCCCCCAGATTTCTTTTCCTGCCTTTCTCTGGCTCGGCTCCTCCTTCCTCCCCCCCAAATCCGGGGAAAAATGAGACATAATTCGGAATATCGGAAACAATTTGGGCAAGGGATCCCCGATAGTTTTTATTATTATGATGATGATGAGGATGAGGATTTTATTTTGCTTTTCGTTGGGACTGGACGGCTGGTCCTCACTTTACGACTGCCGTTGACGCCGCTAAGCGAGGCGTTTGCGAAGGGAGCCGGGCCCCCTTTTACCACCTTAAGTGGATCCCCGCGGTGGTTAAATGGGTCACGCGGTGCTCCCCCCCCTTGATTTGGCTTACCAGGTCGCCAAAGGGGATCACGGGATTCCCCCGGGACACGGTGACCGTCATAAGTGTGAGTCAGTGGCCAGGCGTCTGAATTGGGGTCATGGGACCAGGGTCCTTCCTTGCTTCCTTCCTTTCTTCCTTGCTTCCTTCCTTCCTCTTTTGCTCTTTCCTTTTCCTTCCTTTTTCTTTCTTTCTTTCTCCTTCCTTCCTTCCTCTTTTGCTCCTTCCTTCCTTCATTTGTTCCTTCTTTTCTGCCTCTTTTGCTCTTTCCCCTTCCTTCCTCCCTCCCTCCCTCCCTTCCTTTTTCTTTCTTTCCCCTTCCTTCTTTCCTTCCTCTTTTGCTCTTTCCCCTTCCTTCCTTCCTTCCTCTTTTGCTCCTTCCTTCCTTCGTTCATTTGTTCCTTCTTTTCTGCCTCTTTTGCTCTTTCCGCTTCCTTCCTTCCTTCCTTCCTTCCTTCCTTCCTTCCTTCCTTCCTTCCTTCCTTCCTTCCTTCCTTCCTCCCTCTTTTGTTCTTTCTTGTTCTCTCTCTCTCTTTCATCTCTCTCTCTCTCTCTCTATCATCTCTCTCTCTCTCTCTTTATCATCTATCTATCTATCTCTATCATCTATCTATCATCCCTCTATATATATATTTCATCCATTTCTATTTCTCAACCTCTTTCTTTCCATCCCTCTCTCTATCTCATCTCTCTTTCTTTGTTTCATCTATCCATCCATCCATCTATCATCTATCTCTCTCTCTTCATCATCTCTCTCTTTCTCATCTATTATCTATCCATTTATCTCTCTGTCTTTCTATTCTCTCTCACACACCTATTCATCTATCTGTCTTTCTATCATTTATCTATCTCTTTGTCACCCCTCTCTCTTTCTTTCTTCATCTCTCTCTCTCTCTCTCTCTCTTTTGGGGCATCTGTTCTAGTGCCACAGGCAGAAGTAACACAGGGGAGGCGAAAGAGGTTACAGGCAGCTGGAAGGGTGGAGTTTTTTTTATTGCTTTGACTCAGACCAAAAGGGGCAGGAATTTGAGATTCCCCCGGGGAGGAATTCTTGCAAACTCAGGAGCAAAAGGAGGGAAGGAGAAAGAAAGAAAGAAAGAAAGAAAGAAAGAAAGAAAGAAAGAAAGAAAAAGAAAGAAAGAAAAAGAAAGAAGGAAGGAAGGAAGGAAGGAAGGAAGGAAGGAAGGAAGGAAGGAAGGAAGGAAGGAAGGAAGAGATGGTGCCTTTATACTTTGATTTGTACATTCTGATCCAGCCGGGATTCGGAGGAACATTCGGCGGGGATTGAAATGGCCTACCTCGCTGGGCTGGCGTGAGCATCGCTGGCAGGGCCTGCAAAGGGCTTTGGTGGACTTCAATATTTGGGAAAACATGTTTAATATTTCTTTATTGGGTTTTTAATCCAACCCCTATTACTTTATGAGTTTTTATCCAGACTTCATTACACTATAGGAAGGAAGGAAGGAAGGAAGGAAGGAAGGAAGGAAGGAAGGAAGGAAGGAAGGAAGGAAGGAAGGAAGGAGAAAGAGAGCGCGAGAGAGAAACAAAGAGAGAAAGAGAAAGAAAGAAAAGAAAGAAACAAGGAAGGAAGGAGAGAGAAAGAAAGAAGGAAAGAAAGAAAAAAGGTGAGAAAAAGAGAAAGAAAGAAAGGAAAGAGAAAAAGAAAGAAAGGAAGGAAGGAAAGGAAGGAAGGAAGAAGGAAAGAGAGAAAGAAAAAAAGAAAGACGAAGGAAGGAAGGAAGGAGAGAGAAAGAGAAAGAAAGAAGGAAGGTGAGAGAAAAAGAGATAGAAAGAGAAAGGAAAGAAAAAGAAAAAGAAAGATGGAAGGAAGGAAAGAAAGGAAGAAGGAAAGAGAAAGAAAGAAAGAAAGAGGAAGGAAGGAAGGAGAGAGAGGAAAAAAGAAGGTGAGAGAAAAAGAAAGAAAAAAAAGAAAGAAAAGAGAAAAAGAAAGAAAAGGATGGAAGGAAGGAAGGAAGGAAGGAAAAAAAGAGGAAGGAAGGACATTCCTAATACCTCTTCCTCCTCCTATTTTCCCATAACAACAACTCTGTGAGGTGGATTGAGGTGAGAGAGAGGGCGTGGCCCAACATTTAAAACCCCCCCCTCAACTTTCCTGCCTAAGGCGGGACTAGAACTCACCGTCTCCTGGTGATTGGCCCAAAGTCACCCAGTTCGCTTTCCTGCCTAAGGCGGGACTCGAACTCCCAACCCGATTAATTTAGAAATATGTTCCTTTTCCAGGGTTTTCTTTTTGCCTCACTCTGGAATAATTGGGCAAGCTGGGAAAAAGGCAGATCTTGTCTGAAATGGTCTAGGGTTTCCTACCTGAGCAGGGGGTTGGACTAGATGACCTCTAAGATCCCTTCCAACTATTATTATTATTATTGTTATCGTTATCGTTATCGTTATTATTATCGTTATTATTATTATTATCATTATTATTATTATTATCGTTATTATTATTGTTATCGTTATCATTATTATTATTATTATTATCGTTATCGTTATTATTATTATTATTACCCCCAAAACAACCCAAATTTAGAGAAATGCAAGAAAAAGCATTGAAAATTTCCAAAAGTTGGAAATATTTCATTTTTTATTTTATTTTTTCAATTGCACGCAAGAAACGCCCGGAAGATCAGGAGGAAAATCTGATGGGAAGATTAACAGGAGACTTTTTTTTATTTTTTTAAAGCAATCCTGAATTTTGCAGCTGCTCCCCTCCTCGGATTAATTCCCCCCTCCCTTTCATTTCATTGATTTATTTTTACAATATTTATATAGCCTCTTATCTTTCAACCGAGTCTGGGTGTCTCCCAAAACAAAAATGAAAAGACAGATAGAAATCATCTTAAACGTATAAAAACTAAACCGATTAAAACACGGAAGACTACAAACATTTTTTTTTTCCTGCATTTTTGTCCCCTGGAAATTTCTAAATAATCCCAATGTCAGGAAAAACGGGACAGGTTAACAGCTACGATACGGGAACAGTTAAATTAAATTTCCCTGAATATCAAGAGCTGGTCATTAAATAATAACCCCAAAGATGCTTTCTGAGGTTGTACAATCGGTCGCAACTCACAACTCAGCAAAGGAGAATCTGGTCGTAAGTAAATTCCCCAGCTTAGTTTTCGGTTTCCTGGTGGTCTCCTATCCATTCCTTTGGTTCATTATTTTATTTTATTTTATTATTTTATTTTATTTTATTTTAGAATTTTATTTTATTTTATTTATTTTATCTTTTTATTTTATTTTATTTTATTTTATTATCTTTTTATTTTATTTTATTATCTTTTTATTTTATTTTATTATCTTTTTATTTTATTTATTTCATTTATTATTTCATTTTTTTATTTTATTTTATTTTATTTTATTTTATTTTATTTTATTTTATTTTATTTTATTTTATTTTATTTTATTTTATTTTATTTTATTTTATTTTATTTTATTTTATTTTATTTTATTTTATTTTATTTTATTTTATTATTTTATCATCTAATTCACCCCCCTACTCGAACAGGAGACCCTTATAGAATGACAGAGTTGGAAGGGATCTCGAAGGTCATCTAATCCAACCCCCTGCTCAAGCAGGAGACCCTTACAAAATCATGGAATAACAGGGTTGGAAGGGACCTTGGAGGTCATCTAGTCCAACCCCCTGCTTGAGCAGGAGACCCTTACAGAATCATAGAATGACACGGTTGCAAGGGACCTTGGAGGTCATCTAGTCCAACCTCCTGCTCGAGCAGGAGACCCTTACAGTATCATAGAATGACAGGGTTGGAAGGGACCTTGGAGGTCATCTAGTCCAGGGCTTTTCAACCTTTTCACCCATTGTACCACTTTTAGGATATGGCAACATCCGAGTACCACCAGTCGCCTAGCAAAGTGTCAAAAACTTGATGACCAAAAAAAAGGGAAAAAGTGATAAAGTACAGGTAGTCCTCAACTTACAACAGTTCATTTAGTGAATGTTCAATGTTACAGTGGCACTGAAAAAGTGCCCCCCAAGCCACAGCCGAGCAAGACACCTCCCTGCCCACCCAGTGGCGCTCATTCCTCCTGTCCGAGGTTTTCATTGTTGTGAGCATTTCTGTTGAGGATTGGCAGCGGGGGTGGGGTGGGGGGTGTTTGGTTTTTATTCCCCCTGTCTGCTGGGTGGTTGCAGCAGGTTTTGGTCACTTCACATGACCCTGGGACACTGTGACCGTCATAAATATGAATCAGTTGCCAAGCATCTGAATGTAAATCACAAGACCCTGGAGATGCTGCAACATTCCAGCTGATCGGCATTTCTTCTGGGCTCAGCAGAAGCTTCAGGATCAGTGCTG
>JALGBA010002289.1:0-128938 GCA_023970755.1 Azemiops feae | reverse complement strand
ATAGGATAGGATGGAATGGAATGGAATGGAATGGAATGGAATGGAATAGAATAGAATAGAATAGAATAGAATAGAATAGAATAGAATAGAATAGAATATGGAATGAATGGAATGGAATGGAATGGAATGGAATGGAATGGAATAGAATAGAATAGAATAGAATAGAATAGAATAGAATAGAATAGAATAGAATAGAATAGAATAGAATAGAATAGAAAATATGGTATGGTATGGAATGGAATGCAATAGAATAGAATAGAATAGAATAGAATAGAATAGAATAGAATAGAATAGAATAGAATAGAATAGAATAGAATAGAATAGAATAGAATAGAATAGAATAGAATAGAATAGAATATAAAGAATAGAGTAGAGTAGAATAGAGTAGAATAGAATAGAATAGAATAGAATGAAGAATACAATAAATAATAATAGAATAGAATAGAATAGAATAGAATAGAATAGAATAGAGTAGAGTAGAATAGAATAGAATAGAATAGAATAGAATAGAATAGAATAGAATAGAATAGAATAGAATATGGAATGAATAGAATGGAATGGAATAGAATAGAATAGAATAGAATAGAATAGAATAGAATAGAATAGAATAGAATAGAATAGAATAGAATAGAATAGAAAATATGGTATGGTATGGAATGGAATGGAATGCAATAGAATAGAATAGAATAGAATAGAATAGAATAGAATAGAATAGAATAGAATAGAATAGAATAGAATAGAATAGAATAGAATAGAATAGAATAGAATAGAATAGAATAGAATAGAATAGAATAGAATATAAAGAATAGAGTAGAGTAGAATAGAGTAGAATAGAGTAGAATAGAATAGAATGAAGAATACAATAAATAATAATAGAATAGAATAGAATAGAATAGAATAGAATAGAATAGAATAGAATAGAATAGAATAGAATAGAATAGAATAGAATAGAATAGAATAGAATAGAATAGAATAGAATAGAATAGAATAGAATAGAATCCTAGGGCTGGAAGGGATATTGGTGGTCTTTTAGTCCAACCCCTTGCCCAAAAATGGTTGCCCAATCTTTTATTGAAAATCTTTATATTTAATTATATATCTACTGTATATAAGGTAATAATATAAAGACAATGGTTCTCAACTTGTAGTCTGCGGACCCCTGGAGGGCCGTGATGTCATCACAAGGGGTCCACAAAGGCTTGAAGAAATGTTAGGATCTAAATCTTGAATTAATTTGGGGGTCCATGGCTACAAAAGATATGTAAAGGGGGTATGTGATGAAGAAAAGGTTGAGAACCACTGATATATGGTATAATATAATATACCTTATATTTATTACCTGATGAATAATAACCCTTTCAAGTGTTGAACATTTTCTCAGTGTTGTTATTCATTGACTACTCTTACTTCTCCTCCTCTAAGGAGAAAGACAGAAGTAAACAGAAGTAAAAGTGAACTTCATTATCAAATATCTGTGCTCGTTTCTTTTATACTAATCAGAGCTGAGAAGCCTGCAATACCTGGTTCATTTTTAAGCAATCTTTCACTGCACAAGTGAGCAATCTTTGATAGAACTTCAAAGTATGTCAACATGTCAAAAGACAATTCTCATAAAATGCCGGCCAGCCTGGTCACTGGGAGTCGATATCCAAGATACCCGAAGGGCTTCAGATTGAAGAGAAATAGTTCAACTCTTTTCAAGCCATTTAAACTAGCAACTCTCATAACCCGGAGAGCCTGTCTGCCTTCTGTCTGGCCCAGGTGGGGGTCTCTCCTGTGTGCTCAGAAAGATCCCCTTTCTGGGAGGCCCTGTGAATTCTGCCTTGATGGGCAGAGAGCTCCCTGTGCTGGTCTCAGTCTTCCTCTGGGGGGGACTCTTCTTTGCCAACGGATCCTTTACGCAAGGCCTCCGGCTCATGCGTAAGGCCTGGGCTGCTGTAGCCACCTCTCTGCCAAGCGCCGGCTTCCGCACCTGTGCCTGAACGACGTCTCGGGCCTCCCCCTGAAGGCCACCAGGCAGAGTCCACCAACAGCCTGGAACCGCCCTGTGACTTAATCCAGTTGGGGCCCTGCACACTGGCAAGCTCACCCAATTGTGGCTTATTCTAGGAACCACAGGAAACACATTTTTAATTTGTGAGGGAACTACAGGCTGGAATTTAGGTTGCTTTTTTTTCTTCTTCATCCCACCTACATCGACTGTACCTATTTGGCTTGAGAAAGCCCAGATTAGGTTACATCCTAATGTGGTCAGGTTGGGCTTTGTTTCACAGCCTGTTTCGCATGTTGCAGGCAACATAAAATGTCACCCCACGCTAGACTAAGACGATTCAAGCTTTCCTATTAGGTGTGGCTTGCAAACCATGCTTCACGGCTGGGTATGTTATGGGACCCTAACCATTCAACAAACCAACTTGGGTGGAGAGCTAGGAAAGAATCCCGATCAAGCTCAGAAGCTGATCATTTGCTTATGATGCTCCATGACATTTTGTGTGTTTTGAGTCAGTCTAGAGTCTGCTGCGGACTCTACGGACAAACCTTACATGGCATCAAAAGGGGTCTGTCACTGCCCTTTTCCTAGGACTGAGGAAGGCTGGCCCATGGTCAATCTATTTCTGTGCCTGGAGGAACTAGAACTCAGGTCTCATTTTTGCTCAAAGCCCTTAGTCTGGCTTTAAAACTGCTCCACATGTTTGTTTCATTCGCTTGACCCGAATACATCCCGTAGAAGAAGCAAAGCAACTTACATCCGTTTCATTGTAGGTGATGACTGCGCTGGTGGGAACCTCTGCCTCAATGCCCCCTTCTGGGAGCTTATCGAAATTGTCCAGGTCTTCATAGTTGAGATCTTCGTAAGGGATTGGCGTGTAGTACTCGTCCGTAATGGGCCCGTAGTTGTATTCCTCCAACAGCAGTTCATCCTCTTCCTTGGGAATCTCCTCTACCACCGGTGGGGGGGTGGGCGGAGGGGTGGGGTTCTGCTTGAAAAAGGAGACAAGAGGCGGGTGGGCTGTCACAAACTCTGCCCAGGAGAGCCTAGAGGCGCAGACAGGCGGGGACTACCATCCACACAGCGTTCTGTGCTGCACAAACAGAATTCCCATGGACACAAAGACACATGTGGCTGGAGCTTTCCTGCTTTCATCAAAAGCCCCCACAGAGTGACTCAGTGGAGTAGAGCAATCCAGGAGAGAAACACCTTCAGACGTTAAGATTCGTTACTGTAATCTCAGAATAAGACCAGTACTAGCATTCGTGACTTGTTTTCCTCGTCTGGTCTACCTTGAAGCAATGACGTCACTCTTGCAAGTCTCGATGCACTTCCCCCCTCCCTCCCAAGGGAGGGCCTTGCCTGGATGGTTTTCGGATTACGGTTCAGCCCCGGACTCAGCTTTCTTTTATCTGACTAATGTCTTGGTCACAGCTCCTTCTCCTGTTTCTCAAAGGTATTCCTTCTGCTCACTACAACAACATTTCAGATCTCTGGAAAAATATTAATCTGCTTTGGATCTTCCTCCTTCCTTCTTGGCTTCCTTCTTAACTCAAGCCTTCCCTCCGAGGAGATGGAAGATTAGACTCAGAGGGCAAGGCTTCCCACTTGACCGGACATCTATCTGTGTTCTGAGGCCAAAGGGAACAGCAGAGAAGAAGAGCCGTGTTAATCCGCAGAAGCCAAAAAATAAGGAGTCTGCAGCACCTTTTCCAGTTAACACATTTTATTAAAAGCCATAAGCTTTTGTGAGCTGCAGCTCACTTCATCCAAAGCAATATCAAATATGGTTTCTTTTTTCCCAAGGCATCTACACTCCCCAGTCCAAGGGCTACCCATGGTATCTTGAGCTACTTGGAAGAAAGACTTTTAAACGGAATTATTTAACAGCCATCCTCCCTAGGTTTGTAGAATAAAATCCATGCCCATAAGGAAACTGGAAGTTAATAGAGATGACCCACTTGCCAACCCAATTGGGGCTCTTCCTGGACAGGAACAAAACACCTCGCTTGGTCCCCGGAAGGAGGCCCTGGGCCAGCCTGCCTCGCCTTTCCATCGAGCCCTTTGAGGCAAGCAAATTCGGGAAACGGGAGCACGGTGGACTGGATGGCTAGCAGGGTAAGGGAATGGGGTCTTGAAAGCCTGGCGAACAATTTGCAGCTCAACCTACATCTAGCATAATTAAGATGGAATTACTTTGAGTCTCTTTCTCAGGCTTCCTTCCTTCTGTGGACTCTTTTCCTGCTTCATCCTCCATGGTTCCTGGAATCTGTTAGAGGCTCCATCCCACCTTTCCTTCCACCCGACCCACGCAGACCCACTGGTCCACCTCACCCCGGCAGACGGTCCCACCCTCCCACTGTCCTTTACCTCAGTGGTTTCAGTCACTTCCCTGGCTACTCCATCAGTTTCCACAGGTTGGGCAGTGGTCGGGGTGGCTTTCCCTGTGTCATCGAGGTCCTCATAGTAGGGGTATTCATAATAGTAAGTTTCTCCTTCAACCTCCATGTTCCCGGCCCCGTCTGGGTACTGTGAAACAAGGAAAGTGGTTGAAATGACGACAGGCATCCTTACAGGACATCATTATATTCTGGGATTCGCCCACAGGACCCGGAGAAGGCCGGCCGCTGGCTTGGCTGCGGTGGAGGGAAACCGGCTACACCCACAGGGGACGGGTCTATCAAGTGTTCCTGCTCTTAGCCCAACTCCAACAAAAATGTAACTTTCATTGTAATCGTTATTCGTGGAACCCCTGTGAATCCAAAGTCATCGCTCACAGAGGATGCCCAGCACTTCTCTGTCAGATTTGCTCTTCTGGGTTTTTCTCCTCCAAACCATCTCCAAGGCCCATCTCAGCACCTCAATCAGGGCTCTTTGGTTTTGAATGCAGACGAAAACGGTAATCGACCCAACTATTTCTCTTCTCTTCTGCTGCATGTGCGAATGTGGGCAAAGAGGCTCACCCAGTTGGTAGACTTCAGAGCTAGGAGGGTCTGGGTGGCTTCTCTGAAGTCCACGGGGAAGTTACACAATGTTCAGGGCAGGGGCTTACTCATGAAGACAGCAGAGTGATGATGACCATCACGACTGTTGCCTGTTAGAATGCAAGAAACTTCCACAGTAGAGTTGGGGGTGGGATGGGATCACTCGGAATTACCACTTAGAGCAAAACCACCAAAGCAACCTGGTGAGCGGTGTGGTGAGTAAGATGAGCCCCCGTCTTGCTTTACAAGAGAGCCATTCCCATCCTTGCTTAAAGATGCACACTTGAAATGACCACTGCACGTTACAGCCAGGATCGCTGTGTAGGTTTTCAGAGGGAGGGCTGCAGCCGAGCTTCTCCACGGACGTTCCAAGTGATGCTGGATCAGCTGGCATGAGGCTGCTTTCATTTTACACCTGGACATTAACCAGCCCCTGCCTGTCTTGTATATATCAAGATCGATCGAAGGCCACATTAGGCAGGTGCTTTTCCACGGGGCAAAGGCCTTTTATCCACTCACGTATCTGTGAACGCCTCACCAGGTCTTCAGTTCTTTTGTAGAAGGGCATAAATGTCTTTGGGAAGCTCGGCTTGGACAATATCTTGCATGATTTTTTTTTCATTTATTGGTGAACGGTATTCCTGGTTCATAATGTTATTATCATTGGTATGCTTTAAAAAAATTTTTTTTTAAACTCCCTTTAAGGGACACAATCCATGCATATTTAAACAGGGTTGTGTTAAACACCACAACAGAGACTGACCCTTTTCTGTCTCCCTTTCTAACCCTCTGTCTCTGCATGTGTGTTTCTCCACCAGAGGCATATTAGGGTCCTCTCTGTGTGCCTTTTGGCTCCGCCCCCCCCTTCCTAAGGGGGCCTGGGGAACTCTGCCCTGCCCAACCCAGCCCTTGCCTGTGGGTGGCAGGGAGAGACCCCCCGGCTGCCGCTCAGGCCCCCAGCCCCTTCCCCACTCACGTATTCGTCAGGGTTTGGGTCCTGCGAATGAGGCACGTCCGGCACTGCCGTGTCGCAGTCTGGGCTGTAGTGTTCGCAGTAGTCGTAGGCGGCTTGATGGTCTGAGACGATGAGCAGCTGCTGGATGTCGCCCTGCAGGGAAGAGGCGGATCACAATGATGGAAGCCCCACCTGATGGGCAGCCCTCTTCCCTGGAACACTCAGAGGCCCCCTCCCTTAAAAGAGGAACCCCTCCCACCACTTTTCTGAATGGGTTGAATGGGAAGAGACCGGAATTCCCACACATCTGGAATTTCAGGAAATGTCAAGGGAGCACTCACAAAATGCCCGCCATGCTGTGCAACCTCTGCTGTCCGTTGCAGTTCTCTGTGTCTATGAAAACTGGAGCTTCTCTCCACCTCACACACACATGTGCACCCCTACCCTTCTTTTCAATTGTCACATTTGGTGTGGAGTCTCAGTAACCACACAGAGGCTGCTGCTCCAACCCAGCCCTCCCAGGGCACTCATGGTGCGACTCCTAAACTTTCTGCCATCACACCTGTGATCTTAATGTACACATCCCTCCTAAACAGCAACAGCACTTAGACTTATATACCGCTAAGCAGTGTACAGAGTCAGCGTCTTGCCCCCAACGATCTGGGTCCTCATTTTACCGACCTTGGAAGGATGGAAGGCTGAGCCTAACCTGAGCCGGTGAGGATCGAACTGCCGAACTGCTGGCAGCCGGCAGTCAGCAGAAGGAGCCTGCAGTGCTGCACTCTGACCACTGCGCCACCAGGGCTCTGGCGGTCACAAATGAACAATACAACGAAACCTTGGAAAAGGTGGGTTTACTGTAGCAATATAAGTAAAAGGTTCCTCTCTCTCCTCCCCACGGGACGTACACCTGGATTGAGGGTCGGGTCATAGTGTGAATGCAGGAAAGGGGGTCCTGCAGCCAGCAGGCACAGTGGGGTTTGTGGGCCCCAGATCAGCACATCGTAGCCAGATCAGATCGTACCAGAAAACCCCAGCGGTGGCCAGGCAACCGAAGGGCAAGAAGGCAGGGAGGACAAGGATAAACGTTCAGGGTGTGGAGGGTGAAGAGCTAAGTATCTCCTAGAAAAAAGCCTGAAATTTCCAACATAAAGATGTGCATAACACTTCATAAAGGGCCAAGAACTTTTGTAAATTCTTAATTTTTAAAAATTTCTGAAGTTTTTTTTATTTTTTTCAAAATTTTAAATTACTTTTTTCAATTTTCCATTTCTTTTTCAATTTTTTAATCTTTTTTCAACCTTTAAATTTCTTTTTAATTGTAAATTCCATTTTCAATTTTTAAATCTTTTTCAATTTCGAAATTCCTTTTTTCAGCTTTTTTATAGAATTCTTTTTTAATTTTTCAGTTTCTTTTTTCAACTAAACATTTGGAAAAACAGTTTACATATTTTAATTTTTTATACATTTTTGAATTCTTAATGATCTAAGAGGAAAACAATAAATCGCGGAAAAAGAGACAGACACTTAAAACAGGGAAGATAGTGATGAATTTTTCAAGACACAGAACAAACTTTTGTAAACCATTATAAATTGACACTTCGCAACAGGGAAAATAAATTTTTAGAAATTTTTAATTTTTTTAACAAACAAAAAAAATCATGGACATAAGAGACTGACATTATGGTGACTTGCAAAACATGTCATAGGTTTGAGCTTATGCCCACAGAACACTCAAACTATCTGTGTATCAAATGTAAATCAAATGAATTACTAGAAGAAAAAGTAAAGGGTCTAGAAGCAACTCTTAACTATTCTGAAACTCAATGAACAAAGCGAGAATCGCCAACCTAAACAAGAAGACTACACAAAAATTAAACACAATAAGGATCAAAGAGCTTCTAAAAAATGACCTCATATATGAACAAAAAAAAGAAAGCCGATACATCCAAATTTAACATAATAGGGAATAAAGAGCTTCTGAAAAATATGACCCCATATATGAACCCGAAGAGGAAGACGGATGGAAACATGTCACTCTTAGAAGAAAACAGCAACCAGGAGCAAAACCCCTACTATCCACCCTAGCCCACTCTAGTGAATCCCCTCTGGAACTGAAGAATCGCTTTCATAGTTTCCCCCTGGAAGAAAATATGCAGACACCTATGAAAGAGGAGTCAACAATTGTTTTTAAAAAGGAGGCACAACCCAGCATTCCTGTGACAGGAAGAATAGTATCCCAGACTTCCCTAGGAAAAAAAGGCGAATATTGGTGATAGGAGATTCGGTTCTTTGGAGAATAGAAACTATAGTCTGCAGACGAAACAGTCAATTAGGGAGGTATGGTGTCTCCCTGGAGCAAAAATCAAAGATGTAACTGAGAACCTTACTAAAATAAGCAACCACACAGATTACTATCCCTTTCTTCTCCTACACATGGGGACCAATGACACAACAATGAAACTAAAAATAATGACAAGAAATTACAAATAGCTAGGGAAGAAAGTTAAAGAATTAGGAGCTCAAGTGGTGTTTTCATCTATACTTCCGACAAAAGGCCAACATCCAATGAGGGAGTAAAGGATTTTAGAAATGAACTACTGGCTTAAAAACTGCTATCATCAAGAGAACTTCGGTTTCCTAGACCAGGGCTTTTCAACTTTTTTACTGATTGTACCACTTTTAGGATATGGCAATATTCGAGTACCACCTAGCAAGGTGTCAAAAACTTGGTGACAAAAAAAAAACCTGTTCAAAGTTGCAATTGCACTGAAATGACTTATGACCATTTTTCACACTTATGACCATTGCAGCAAACAGGGTCATGTGATTTATATTTGGATGCTTGGCAACTGATTCATAGATGATGGTCACAGTGTCCCAGGGTCATGTGATCCCCTTCTGCAACCTTTTGACAAGTAAAGTCAATGGCAGAGCTGCTGGTGGCCAACTGCTAAGGCGGGACTTCCTTCCCCTCCATTCCCTGCCTCCCTTTTTCTCATTCCATCTCCTTCTGAAGGAAGAATTTGAACCCCCCCCCCATATTTTCCCTCTTCCATATATTGATCAAACAAAGGCCTCCAGAGACAGAAAAGACAAGCTGCTGAGTGAACTAGCTTAAAAAGGCACTTCCCCTTTAAGAATTAGCTACTGGCTAGAAAGGAAAGTAAGGAGCCCAGCTGGCACTTAAGGAAGAAAAAAAAATGTAAGTACTGGCTGCCGGCTAAGGCAGCCTCCCCAAATGGCTCCATTCATAAGTAAAATCTGCAGCTCCAGAGGACTCTCTCACTGTAAGTCTTTGCCTGTGCTGGCTCTTTCCCTTCCCCACTACACTTGGCTAGGCAGGGCTGCGTACCACCTGCCACTCATTAATGTACCACAAGTGGTACGCGTACCACAGGTTGAAAAGCCCTGTCCTAGATCATGGTCTGCATTACCTATACCAAGGGCTACTGGCAAAGGATGGAGTAAACCTCACAAGCACTAGAAAGAATATATTCAGAAAATGACTGGCTTTACACTAAAAATGAAGGGGGAGGGGAACCAATCTTCAAGACCTTTGGAACCTAATTCCAAGCAAAAACCACTAGATAACCAATCATATAAGGAGGTAGGGAGTAAAGAAAAAGAAGAAAAGGAAAAACACAACCAAGGGTGGAGTAAAATGTGTCATCAGTTTAGAGTCCTCGCATTGTCACAAGTGATCCAAGTCCAGCTCCCTTGAATTCAATTGGCTCTTATCTTGTACCAATTTAATGCTGACCAATTTAATGCTGACCGTAAACTGACCAGATTGTTGTGTGTATACGTTTCAATAAATCGTTTATGCTGCAATCTATACAAATGGCCCACATTCTTTGCGCCTGACAGAATCCTCCAGTTGGGGGCTGCGTTTCCAAGGGTCCCATAGGTGCTTGAACACTTTTTATCCGAACAGAGACCTTGGTGAGACTGGGAGCTACCTCTGTGAGCAAATGGGGTGCTTGAAAACAAAGCGAATCGCTGCGTTTCCAAGCGTTCCATTTGCACACAGACAGAGCTTCCAGTCTCCCCGAGGTGTCCGTTCGGATAAAAAATGTTCCGGTGGTGGCAGAAATGAGTTGGGGGGAGAGCAGGAGACA
This sequence comes from Azemiops feae, assembly GCA_023970755.1. Taxonomy (NCBI): domain Eukaryota; kingdom Metazoa; phylum Chordata; class Lepidosauria; order Squamata; family Viperidae; genus Azemiops; species Azemiops feae. The sequence goes on along the minus strand of JALGBA010002289.1, from coordinate 118,888 downwards.
GGCATAGTGGTTGTGCCGAAAATGAACGTTTCTGGGATCCATGATCTCGCGAGAGTTCAGGCACCCATTCTCTACAAAAGAGGATGGGTGCCTGAACTCGCACAATATTACGGCATCCAGGAGCTTCCATTGACTCTCCTCTCACTCAAAGGCAGAAACTGCGGCAGAGAGGAGACAGATCTTCTCAAGGTAAGTGAGTCTGGCGTGGCAGGAAGGGAGGGGGAAGCAATTGTGGGGAGCGGGGGAGGAATAGGGTGAATGTTGCAGAGCCTCTACAGTCGTTCGTAAGGGCGAACAACTGCTGTGGTGCTACAACATTCGTAATTTTGGGATTTTCTCCTAAACACTAAGGGCGCTTATCGCGTAACTTCGAATGAACGTTAAGTGAACGCTCGTAACTCGGGGATTATCTGTATCAGCAGTAGAGTCCCTCAAGTTTTGGGGTTCTATAATCTCCCAGGATTTGAAATGGACACCTAACATTAGAACCATCACTGAAAGGAAGGCACAACAAAGAATGTTCTTCCTGTGTCAACTCAGGAAGTTCAGGCTGCCCCAGGAGCTGGTGATACAGTTCTACAGAGGAATCATTGAATCTCACTTGTACTTCTGTACCTGTCTGGTTTGGTACAAACGGGACAGGTACAGACTCCAATGGATAGTTGGGACTGCAGAAAAAACAATTGCAACCAGGCAGCCTTCCACGGAGGACCTGTACACTGCACAGGTCAGAGGGAGGGAGGGCTGAGAAAATATCTACAGACCCCTGGCATCCTGGACATAGACTATTCCAACTATTCCCCTGGGGATGATGCTATAGGCCGGGCATTGCACTGTCTAATGTCTATGTCTATTTACCCCTGTAGTAGGGTTGTATTATTATTATTATCATCATCACCATCATCCTCCCTATTGCCTTTTTTACTACCCTCTTTTATTGGCATTATGGTGGTTACATCTTGCAACAACTGTTAAGTGAATCACTCTAGTGGTTAAGTTAGTAACAGGGCTGTTATGTGAATCTGGCTTCCTCCCCATTGACTTTGCTTGGCAGAAGCTCACAAAAGGTCATCATACGACCCCAGGACACTGTGACCGTCATAAGTATGAGCCAGTTGCTAAGCATCTGAATTGTGATCATGTAACCACGGGGGATGCTGCAACAGGCTTACTGTAAGTGTGAAAAACTGTCTTAAGTCACTTTTTTCAATGCCATTGTAACTTTGAACAGTTACTAAAGAAACTGTTATAAGTTGAGGACTACCTGTATTGTTCTGTTGCTTTGCATGTACACGGAGAGCTTCTGCACCGGAGACCAATTCCTTGTGTGTCTACTCTCTTCTATTCATCTCCATGATTTTCTGTTCTTGCAAACTCTCCCTCTGTCCACTATGCGCTGCTTTGCACTTTGTTCTTTAAAACTTTTGCCTCTCTCTGCTTCAGGATCTTAACTCCAAATGACCGTAACTTCTCTTCCTCTCGGCTCACTCACTCTCCTTTCATGTGTTGTGACTTCATCCTTTTCCTTCTGCCTGTGTGGCCAAGCTGGAGATCCAGATGCCCCCCCTTGACCTTTGCAAGGCAAGAAAAACTTGGCTGTCCCGTCCCCCCACCGGGCACGAGGGCTGGGAGGCGGGGTGAGTTCTGCCAGCTGATGTTGCTTGCATTGGAAGTTGGGATTTGTTTTTGGCGACCTCATACAGTTATTGCTTGGACGGTTGCTCTAATTGTGGCTTTTAACTTGTACACTGCTCAGAGTCACTGCTGTGAGATGGGTAGCTGGATCGATTGTACAAACAAGCAAAGCAAAACAAAGCAAAAGCACCAGAATGGATTTCTTTTCTATATACAGAGTCTACTACCAAGACCCTGATAAAGGCTTCTTTAGGGATTTGACTGAGTGCGTGTCCCAGTTGCCTTATCATCTCACCCGTTACCACCACTTCCAAAGCCAAGACGTCGGCCAATCTCTCTCTTCCTTTGCACATTTTGAGGGTTCTTGCTGAACCAACTAATATTAGACGTTTGTTCCCATCACAACACCCACCCTATACAGGCAAACAGGCTTTCTACCACATGCCGAAATAAGTAATTTCTCTTCCTTTAAGGGTATGCCAAATATTTCAAAACAAAACAGAAAGCAGTTGCCTGATTTCCCCCCAGAATTGTCTGAACTGTGATTAGAAAATTAGACAATGCACAACAGCGGCCACTGGGAAGCACCATTTCCTGGGCCAGTGTTGGAGACTGTGAGTTGCTTGGCAAGAAAGTTAAGGAGTTAGGAGCACAAGTGCTGTTTTCATCTGTACTTCCAAAAAAAGGTAACATTCAATGAATGAGCAAAGCGTTTTTGAAATGAATCACTGGCTTAACTTGCAGGGGTGTCAAACTGCCGGCCCACAGGCCGGTTTCATCATACCGAAGCCGTGCCCACCCCATTGCCAGCAATGCAAAAAGAGTCACGATACGTCACGACACGTCAATGACGTGGCGAGTTTGACACCCGTGGGCTTAAGGATTGGTGCCGCCACGAGAACTTCAGATTCCTAGACCACGCTCCACACTACCTACACAAAGGGCTTCTGGCAGGGGATGGGCTGCACCTCACAAGAACCGGGAAGAATGTATTTGGAGGGTTTAATTAGTTTATAATATAAAATACAAAAATACGAAAGCAAATAGTAGGAAAAAAAGGGCGGAAAAGGGGAAAGAAGAAGTGGAGAAAAGGGAGAAAAAAAAAAAAAGGTGTTGACTTCCCACTCCCTCTGGTGCAGTAGAATAAAACAGCAACATCAAACCACAACTTTTTACTTTTACATAATGGTATAAACCAGCTATTTCTATAACAACCAATCTATCTAATCAGTAAAACCCAAAATCAAAGTTTCATATTTTTCCACTTCAAGCACAAAGTCCAGAAGCGGTTTCCAAGTAGAAACAAAAGTACTTATGTTTTTTTTCTTTAATCAAAGCAGTCAATTTAGCCATCTCTGCTAATGCCATCAACTTTTGCAGTCATTCGTCCATTGTGGGGATCGAAATGTCCTTCCTTTTTTGTGCATAAAGTAGTCTTGCTACCGTCCACATATATCAAGGCTTTTCAACCAGTGGTACGGGTACCACCTGTGGTACATTGGCACCTGGCAGGTGGTATGCGACCATCCTAGAACAGTGGTAGCGGGGGAGGGGAATGAGCTGAATTGGTGGCAGCACCGCACAAGCCTGAGCGAGAGATGGCTGGAGCTGCAGGGCTGTCAGGGCTCAGCGGAAGTGCCAGGATCAGCGCCAGGCTCCAGCTGGAGCTCAGTGCTGATCCTGGTGCTTCTGCTGAGCCCTGAAGAAGCGCCAATCAGCTGGAAAGCAGCACTGATCCTGGCACTTCTGCTGAACCCAGAAGAAGCGCCGATCAGCTGGAATGTTGCAGCATCTCCAGGGTCTTGTGATTTACATTCAGATGCTTGGCAACTGATTCATATTTATGACGGTCACAGTGTCCCAGGGTCATATGAAGTGACTAAAACCTGCTGCAACCACCCAGCAGATGGGGGGAATAAAAACAAAACGCCCTCCACCCCACCCCCAATCCTCAACAGAAATGCTCACAACAATGAAAACCTTGGACAGGAGGAAGAGCGCCGCCGGGCGCTGTCTTGGGGGGCACTTTTTCCAGTGCCATTGTAACTTCGAACAGTCACTAAGCGAACTGTTGTAAGTCAAGGACTACCTGTACTTTATCACTTTTTCCCTTTTTTTTTTTTTTTGGTCATCAAGTTTTTGACACCTTGCTAGGCGAGTGGTGGTACTCGGATGTTGCCATATCCTAAAAGTGGTACAATGGGTGAAAAGGTTGAAAAGCCCTGACATATATAACATCAAAGTTCCAAATTTTTCCCCCAAGTTTTTTTCCATTATACTCAAAAGAAAATTTCTGGTTTTATCTTTATATTCACTTTAAGAATTTTCTGTTTTAGAATATGAATCCTACTCCAATATTTCTTTTTTTTTACACATGTCCACCATAAATGATAAAAGGTCCTTTCTACATTTACATTTCCAACTTTCAATTGAAATACCTTTATACATTCTGGATAACTTGTCTGGTGTTAAATAGCAGCAATACATCATCTTATAGAAATTTTCTTTTAAATTGTAATTTAATGTAAATTTTAAACCTTTTGTCCACATATTCTCTCATTGTTTAAGCATAACATTATATCCAAAATTCCTTGCCCATTGAATCATACAATGCTTTACATGTTCACTTTCCAAATTCAATTTCAGTAACATTTTATAGACCTTAGCAATATGTTCATCACTACCACACAGTAAGATTTCCAATTCATTTTTAACAAAGTCAAATCCATGACTCTTTTTATATAATTTAAATCTTTCTTTCAATTGTCAAATCCATAAATAAATAAACCAATGGCAGACATGTCCTTCCGATTCTAACTCTTCCTTAGACTTGATAGTAGGATCACCAAAATTAAAAGATATTATTTTATCAGAAGTCCACCAATCTGGCCTCTCTACCATTTCTCTTTTAAAATAAGGCTTCCTGGAGAGACACCCAAGAGGCATCTTCATAGAAAACCTTGTTTTATAATTATTCTAAACTCTTAGAATGGCACGTCTAACAAAATGGTTGTTAAAATCAACATTTACTTTAACTTTGTCACACCATAAATAACCGTGCCATCCAAACCTTAGTTTGTGACCTTCTAAATCAAGTGCCCTCTTATTCTGGAGATTCACCCACTCTTTTAGGCAGACCAAGCAACAAGCATCAAAATACAGTTTCAAATCTGGTAAACCCAACCCTTCTTTCCTTAGCATCTTGCAATAGTTGATATCTAATTCTGAGGAGCTACCAGAGGATTGGAAAGAGTTGGTGTGGTTCCCATCTTCAAAGATGGGGCGGGGGGGGGTGGGAGGACAGATCCAGGAAACTACAGGCCAATCAGCCTGATATCAATACCTGGAAAGATCCTGGAAAAGATAATCAAACAACAGATCTGAAAGACCTAGAAGCAAACAAAGGTATAACCAGAAGCCAACATAAGTGTGTCAAAACCCCCAAAACATGGGTTTGTTTATCAAACAAATCTTATTTCATTCTTTGACAAAGTAACTAAATTAATGGACCAGCAAAATGCTACAAACATGGTATACTCCAACCCCCTGCTCAGGCAGGAAACCCTGTACCATTTCGGACAAATGGCTGTCCAGCCTCTTCTTAAAAACTTCCAGTGTTGGAGCATTCACAACTTCTGGATGCAAGTCATACCACTGATTAATTGTTCTAACTGTTAGAAAATGTCTCCTTAGTTCCAGGATGCTTCTCTCCTTGATTAGTTTCCATCCGTTGCTTCTTGTCCTGCCTTCAGGTGCTTTGGAGAATAGCTTGACTCCCTCTTCTTTGGGGCAGCCCCTCCAATACTGGAACATTGCTGTCACATCACCCCTGGTCCTTCTTTTCATTAAACTAGACATTCCCAATTCTACAACTGTTCTTTATATGTTTTAGCCTCCAGTCCCCTAATCATATTTGTTGCTCTTCTCTGCACTCTTTCAACATCTTTTTTATATTGTGGAGATCAAAACGGGATGCAACATTCCAAGTGTGGCCTTACCAAAGCCTTATAAAGTGGTATTAACACTTCACCTGATCTTGATTCTATCCCTCTATTAATGCCGTCTGGAACTGCGCTGGCTTTTTTGGCAGCTGCAGCTGCAGTCCACTAGGACTCCAAGATCCTTCTCATAGTTACTATTATTAAGCCAGGAACCATCTATACTATACCTGTGCAATTGTTTTTTCTTGCCTAAATGTAGAACCTTACTTTTTTCACCATTGAATTTCATTTTGTTAGATAGGGCCCAGTGTTTTAAGTCTATCAAGATCCTTCTGCATCTTAAGCCTATCTCTGGAGTGTTGGCTATTCCTGCCAGCTTGGTGTCATCTGCAAATTTGATGAGTTCTCCTTCTATCCCCTCATCTAAATCATTGGTGAAGATACTGAATACTACTGGGCCTAAGACGGAGCCTTGGGGTACCCTACTGCATACTTCCCTCCATGTGGATGCAGTTCCATTAAGTGTGGTTGGTCGGCCAGTTACAAATCCATCTGGTGGTGATGCTTGCCCAGGTCCCTTTCCTAGTCCCACCTGGGGTGCAAAGAATTGACGATCAGATCTTAGGACCTAAGCAGAACGGTTGGAAGCCAGGGCGGCTGTAAATGAGTAGAAAGAGGACGATGCAATGAAGACCACCTTCTCTCTCTTGCAATCTTCTCACTTGACCTTCTCCCTCACTGTCAACCCTTACATTCTCTCTCTCTCTCTCTCTCTCTCTCTCTCTCTCTCACACACACACACACACACACACACACACACACGGCTGCCTCCTGGCTAAAGAAGTACATCACATCCCACTGACATTCTCTTCTCCTAGGAAGGAATTTTGAAAGCAAATCCCTTGGTCAAACCAAATGAGAATTGGAAATACATTTCTCTGCCTGTAATGTGAGCCAAGTGACTTTTTTTTAGCTCCTCTAAATACTTGGGGGGAGGGAGAATAAAATTAAAGGGGTGAATTCAAGGACACTTTTCTGTTGAGTTAAAATTGCTTCCCACAACACTCATTATTACAAGAAAGGTAATGTTGATCTTCATAACAACTTGTATCTCTCTTGGTGTCACCAGGATGAGGAAACAGCCATGAGTGGCTGTTTAAGTGGATGAGATAGACAGGAAGGGATGGCAGCCACGTTTCTTTTCTAAACATAGTTCACTTCACTCATCAACCCTGCCAGATAACCAGGACTTAACCAGATGATCCACATTTAGTTCCTCGGCTTTATGAGGGTGTGAGTGTTGATTTTCTCTTTGCCCTAAAGGAGAGAAACAATCAGTTGGAGTCGTTTCCTGGATCCTGGTCCTTTGCCCACCTTGGACAATTGATAGAACAGATCAGCCAGGAAGAGTTTCAAACCTGCCTTTCTTCTCTTAAAGAAATAACCTTTGCATGAAGGGATCAAGCATTTATACCTTGTGCTGCTAATTTATGCAGACTTTCTAGAAATATAATCCAAATTTAATGGGGAAACATTTCTGATCTGATAGCTATATTTTTAAGTTTTTGATAAGAATATGAACAGAACAAAATAGAATAACAGAGTTGAAAAGGACCTTGGAGGTCTTCGTCCCCTTGCTCAAGTGGAGACCCTACATCATTCCTAACAAATGACTGTCCAGTCTCTTCTTAAAACCTCCAGTGATAAAGCACCCACAACCTCTGAAGGCAAAACTTTCCACTGATTAATTGTTCTCATTCTCAGGAAATTTCTCAGTTCTAGGCTGGAGCTCTCTTTGATAATCTTCCATCTGTTACTTCTCATCTTATCCTCCGGTGCATTGGAGGAAAGATTGATCCTCTCTTCTCTGTGAAGACTGCTATGATATCATCCCTAGTCCTTTTCTTTGGTAGATTAGACATGCCCCCAGTTCCTGCAACTATTCATCATAGGTTTTAACATCCAGTCCCCTAATCATCTTTGCCATTCTTTGTCTTTCTAGAACCTCAACATCTGTTTTGTGCCTAGTTGACCAGAACTGGGCACAGCGTTCCAAGTGTGAACTTACCGGTGCAGTATAAAGCAGTAAACACCTCACCTGATCTTAATACTATCCCTCTGTTGATGCAGTCTAGGGCCACATTGGCTTTTTTGGTAGCTGCAGTGCACTGCTGGCTCACATTTAAGTGGTGGCTCACTAGACTCCCTCTCACAATTACTGCTATTGAGCCAGGTACCACCCTATACTATACCTGTGCCTAAGTGTACAAAGTTTACTTTTCTCACCCCTCAACTGCATTTTTGGATTGGGCCCCGCGTTCAAGTCTATCAAGATCCTTCTGAATCTTGAGCCCTTTAAAACAGGGGTTCCCACCCCCTGGGCTGTGGACCACTATTGGGCCACAGCACGTTGGGAACCGAACTGCCAAAGCCGTGAGCAAGTGTGTGAAGCTTCATTTACTCAAGCATGGGATTAGGTTGCTTCATTTGCACCTGCACAGGGTTTAGGTTGCGGGATTTAGGTCCCCCCCCCCCGGGCCAAAACTGCTGAAGCCACCACCACTGTCACCAGTCCACAGAACCAAAAAGGTTGGGGACCCCTGTTTTAAAGTGTTAGCTATTCACACACACACACACCATCTTGGTGTCATCTGCAAATTTGATGAGTTTCCCTTCTATCCTCTGATCTAAGTCATTTATGAAGATATGGAAGAGTCCTGGGCCTAAGACAGAACCCTGAGGTGCCTTACTCCCCTCCAGAAAGATGTAGCTCCATTAAGGACTACACACTGCGTGTTGTTTGTCAGCCAGTTACAAATCCATCTGGTGGTGATGTTATCTATCCCACATTTTTCTAGATTACCAAGAAGTAGGCTGTGGTTTCCTTTGTCAAATGCCTTGTTGACTTTATCAACTTGTATTTCAACATGCTCATTTTTTACTCAATTCCTTGGGTAGAAAAGGGAGAAAAAAGCGCCTAATTCGGCATGAAACTGTCTGGCACCAGGTCCTCTGGCGACAAATGAGAACAGTCCACTGTCCATCGATGACTGGACCGTGATCAGTCTGAGAGTGAGAGTAAGGATGTCCTTCAGCCGGGCTCAACTATAATTCCCAGCCAAGCCAATCATGGACGTTGAAACTGCACATAGTAGAGTCGATCCACAAACCCTGAGATCGTCCTGAAACACAGAGGAGCAGAACCTCCCCTCACACTCTCTCAATTCACACTTAAACAAATTAATTTCCCAGACACCCTCTGGTGCTTAACAAGTAAATATAGTGTTTGAACAGAATCGGGAAGAAGAAAATCTAAGAAATGCGGTTCCCATGAAGTCCAAAACAAACTGAGCCGGCCCTCATCTCCTAGACGAGTGTGCAGGGTGGGGCAGAGTCCACCGCAGTCCTTGGCTCACTAATGAATGGCTGCACTTTTGCAAATGGGTTTCAGAGCGAGTACATTAATACACAGTAAAATACAAATAGATTAACATATATTGAAATTCAACCTTTTTGCACATCTTTTTTTAAAAAGCAGATTTGGAAACCCAATGGAGCAGAGCTATATATGAACACTAGCAAAAGTGGCACAACCGAGAGAGAGAGAGGGTGGGGGTGACATAGAGAGAGAGGGGCTGCCATGGACACAGGCTGATTCCTTCTTGCCACAGAGGTGATGTCTCCTCTAGCTGTGCTCAGCTGTTATGGCTTCACACACAGGTCTGGGCACTTTCTTTGGCAGCCTACACACCTAGCATTATTTCCTGGTGGTCTCCCATTTAAATACTAGCAGATGGGAGTCTGCTTTGCTTTTTTCAAGATCAGCTAAAATTGGCTTCTTCATTGGCATAAATCTGGATCGGGCTTGGAATCCTCCTGTGAGCTCCTAAGGCTATTTTTGTTTTGTGGCTCCCCGCACTGAGCAAGCAAGGGGGGGGTCAGGTCTCCTTGGACCAGCCCTGCTCCTCTTCTAAGCCCCGAGCAAGCCATCCTCAGCCTGCCACTGTGGCCAGGAATTGCAAGATTTTGCAGGGCCCCATAGAGTCCCTATGGACATTGGGTTTGATGTTCAGACCAAAATCTCTTGCAGGGAGCTTACCAGCTAATTTGCAGGATAAAAAGGGTTAGGTTTTGCCCTCCCCCTTCAAGGTCTATCCCTTTGCTTTTTCTCTGGCAAGTTACAGGCTGAGGGTCTACAGCTCTTGGTCTAAGCACCACGGACCAGATTCCTCCCAGTTGTTAAACATTAGTGACATTCCCACAACATGTTTAATTTAGTTTTAGGGTTCACCTCACTTGAAGAGGAGGATATGGCGTCTTATCAAAAGCCAATTCTTACTTAGCTTATGGATCAGTGTCTGGCACATAATGGTTTAAGAGTTCTTGTTTCTTATTTCCTGGAAATAATGTGGAGTTTGGAGTACAGCACCAGCTGTGACAGTGTCTTAACAGATGTTCCTAATATATTCGGATCCTTAATAATAAGCATGCCAATGTGACATAAACTCTGACTCTTTTGTACATCTGTCACGATATTACATACGTAGTTAATAGAGGTAGAACTTACTAAAGCTGGTTTTCTTCTTTCTTTTCTTTTTCTTTCTTCTTCTTGTGTGTGTGTGTGTGTGTGTCTTCAAGTCAGTTTTTGACTCCTGGCAACTGCCTTGACAAATCCCTCCAGCTTTCTTGACAAGGTTTTTAAGAAGTTTTCCATTGCCTGCTTCCTAAGGCTGAGAGAGAGTGATGACTCAAGGTGTCTTTGTGCCTAAGATGGGACTAGAACTGAAGGCTCCCCAGTTTCTAGTCTGATGCCTTAACCACTACACCAAACTGGATTACTGCTAAATATTTTGGATCCTCAGAAAGGCTGAATGAAAGAAACTGGGATGCCAGATTGCTCACTGTGAATGTCCAAGCTAAACTTTGGCTGTTTGGAAGGCGTCATGCGAAGGGAAGAGCCATTCAGGATGACTCAATGCTTGGAAAAATCGAAGGGACTGAAAAAGAGGCTGACAGAAGACAAGCAGAGAGGTCCTAACTCTGACAACTCAAGCAGGAGCTTATGAGAACTTCAGTTATGGAGAGACAGTCCTGGGGAACTGCTGTCCGTTGGGTCACAAGGACGCACAAGTGACTAAGCAACTGAACGAGGAAAAGTTCTACTTTCAGGGGCAATCTGGCAACAGCTTCAAGAATGGGGAAAGCTTGCAGGGACATCAAGCCCTCCTGACCGGGCTGTACTACAACCAAAGATTGCTTGAGGTCGTCTTCTTTTAACCCTCTTGTTTCATGTCTTTGGAGAATCTCAGTGATTTTGTTTTGTTTTTGAAGACGTTTTGCTTCTCATCCAAGAAGTTTCTTCAGCTCTGACTGGATGGTGGGGAATGGAAGGATTTATATTTCTTGCAGACAGCTGGTCATTTGCATTCTTTTAGAGAGTTGTTGAGGCCAGTTGGAGATTTATCTCTGTCCTCAGGGGCTCTTACAGCCTCCAGGTATCCAGTTAGCTGCTGAATGGGATCACCTGCTCAGCCAATGGTGCAAATATGTAACTGGGTATCATCACTGTACTGATAATACTGTACCCCTTGCCACTGAATGACCTCACTCAGTGGGCTCTGATATCCCTAAGACTCTTGTACACCACCCCCCTCCACAGAGAGATTGGTCCGTCCTCAGAGACTGATAGGCCCCAATGGGTTCCAGGAGGAACTGAGGGATATCCCTGAGGGTTTACCGCACGGTCCTGCCGAAATCTGAGTAACAGCCTGGAACCAACCAAAAGGCTGCTGGGACTCTGGATATGATCAGGCCTATGCAATCTCCGGCGACTCTTCACTCCCATCGTTCCCTGTGGTTTTCAGAGGAACGGAGGGTTCTGAAACGGGTCAGATGTCTGGAACAAAGAATGATTCCAACTGGGCATGTCACAGAGCTGCTATTACGGCCTGTCTCATGGCAATAAAAGAGGCGAAACAAAACTATTTCTCCACTGTTATTGCATCTGCAGTGTGTTGCCCATCAACCCATTCTCTCGTTGCGTTCTTTTTCATTGTTTGCTTTATTGTTCTATTACTTTACTTCTGTTCTGTTTCCACTCTTTTCATTTCTTCCTTTTTATTGTTGAAAGCCACCTAGAGTAGCCCCACAGTGGGATACGCGGCAAGTATATTTCACAAATAAATAATACTACAGAAGAGCAGTGAGAAACTTGAACTGTGGGGCACTTTGTATAAGAGGGACTTAAGGCTGGACCTACAAAACTGTGCCCCCCCCCGCTTAAACCCCTAAAGGTGGTATCAAGAGCCACCAGGAGATCCAGGAGGGCCACAATGATTCTACCACCCCACCCAGAGTCCTCCAGAATCATCAGCAAACATAACCCATGCTGCATTGACACTGAAACCTGGCCTGAACCACAACGGAAAAGGGTGTAGATCAAACAGGTCAAACACAAGGCCCCCAGGCCAGATCCAGACCACAACTGGCCCATATTTGGCCCATGGGGCCACCCCAGAGACACTTAGGGACCAGCCCCCACTGCCCTGGCCCCACCCAGCCCAGCCGGGCGCCCACCCAGACACATTCACAGGAGGCGGTGAGCAGACGGGGCCGACGGTGTCCGGCAGCAGGGGATCCGCAGCCTGCTGTGACCACCGAGGCCACCAACAGCTCGCGCAGATCCATTAGGCCGCTGCCGCCGCCTGGAGTAGCAGGCCCACCCAGCATGAAGGAGGCAAAGCGGCCAGCTAGGAAGCCTGAGTAGAGGTGATAGGAATGCCCAGGCCCAGCAGGCAAAAGATGGCCACCCCAAGTGGGGAAAGCTGGATCCCCATCGGCACCATGGCCGCCCAGGCCCAAGCAGAGACGGTGGGGAGGCACACCTCCTTCGTGCTGGGCGGGCCTGCCATTCCAGGCAGCAGCGGCGGCGGCCTAATGGACCTGTGTGAGCTGCTGGTGGCTTCGGTGGTGGCGGTGACCACCTCAGCCACGCCCACCCAGTCGGCCACACACACCCCACCTCCCCGAGGGCAGCCACAATGCTGATGCGGCCCTCAGTGAAATTGAGTTTGACACTCCTGGTGTAGATATCTGCTTCAGCCAGGATCCTCTGAAGCTGAGCACCTCCCTCCCTCCCCACACTGACCCTAGAAAGGGAAGGTTGGAGATTAGACAAAAGTTCTCCATCACAGCCAGGTCCAAAGATTGCACTTGGGATATGAGCAAAGCTGAGCTACTTTATCTGACAAATGCCAAGGACACTCCTCAGAGCAACTCTGCAAGGGACCTGACCAGCCAAAACTGGGCTACCGGCTGGCTGGCTATAGCCACAAAAGAGCCCAGAAGCAACTCTAAGTGCAACTGTCCGGTTTGCCCTCTTCGGCTTGGCATCTCGCTGGCATCCTGCATTCAAAGGCTATGGGGAGGGCACAGGGGGGACATATGGGCAATAAACCTGTATGGGGATGCGATGGGAAATAGGAAGGGAGTATGACAGCTTGACGAAGGCCAGGGAAGCAATTTGTGCCAGCACTCAAGGCCACGCACCCTGAGAATGGAATGTGGATTGCCCCAAACATCTCAGCGTTTCTCAAAACACCTCTGCAGCTCTTCACTGGCTGAAGACGGACTGGCCATGGGGGGAGGCCTGGGATAAGTGGGGAAAATTTGTAACTTTTTGCATGGGAAACTCAGTTCTAGCCTGACTTTACTGCAGGCAGCAACTTTTAGTAAAAGAATCTATCACTTCACCCAAATGGAGTCGAGGGTCTTCCTTTCCTAAGGGGCCTGACTGGGGCAGGTCTGACAGCAACAAGGTAAATCCCGATTAAAGCTGTCACCTATACTTGGTGAGATTTGCTCTTTATCTTCAGCTTTTAGGTGTCTCTCTTTTCATGGAGCTCCTCCATCAACCAGAGGGCTGTACAGATCCACCAACATAAAGAGTCGAACAGGCACTCCCCAACACAAGGCTATCACCGAATGCTCGTTCAACACCATGAGTAAAGTCTCAGGCAAAGCATGCATCAGAGCTTCAGGAAGAACCCCAAGCTCCTATTGGATAAGCTCCACCTCCTTGCAGTGGGGTCGCCCCATAGAACTCCTGGGCCAAGAGAACATGATTTTCCAGGACAGTGGACAAATGGTAACATCCCCAACCCCAGTTCACAGCACCACTGTCCCAAAACAAAAACCATATCTAATGTGTGACTTCCACTGTAAGTTGGGCTCGCAATAAATTGAATCAGGTCCATCCAAGCCATCTCAAAGAAGACAGACTGAGATCCCCCAGACCATAAACCCAGGGAATTCCATTGCCAACTCAGCCATGAAATAGGTCAGGCAGGGACACCGCAGAGTAGAAGATGGACAAGCAACAGCCCCAACTGGTCTGTCATGGCCCCATCGGATCCCGGTTCGGAGGAGGAGGAGTTGGAACAGGACCATCCGAGGGGATGGCACATGTCCCCTGGAATGTTTGGAGAGGCCAGGGGCTGAGGACGATGTTGTCCCAGGCCCTCAGACATTGGGGGAAGTGGTGGACTGGACAGGGAGCTGCCTCCCTCACAAACACAGGGGAGGATTGGCTGCTGACAGGCAGTGGTACTGATAGGCAGCAGATCCCCTCTGATGAGGAACAGCTGCCTCCCCCACTTGACCCAAGGGCATGGAGAGCAGAGCAGAGGCAAGCTCAAAGGAGGTCTGCAAGGTTGCTCGGAAGAAGGTCGCCCTGCTCCTCCTCACAAGGTATATGGCTTGGACTGACTTAAGCAGAGGCCAGGGGAGGGTGTCTTAGTTGGGAACAATTGTTTTGCTTTGGCCTGTACTTCTCCGGCCTTGGAAAAACTGCTCTAAATTGTGTTTCTGCCTGTGGACTTCAACCTTGCTTGTGGACTCTTGACCTTGCCCCGTGAACCTTGAATCTTGTGCACGACTTACGGACCTGGCCATGTGGACTTGCACCTTGTTTTTGGACTTCCTCTCTGCCTTTGTGATTTGGCTCTGGTGATTATTGGCTTTTGTTTGAGGGATTGTGGGTGGCTGCCTTCAGGGAAGTTTGGGGTGGAGCCTTACTGACTGCGGTAGGGCCATTTGCTGTGGACTTAGCAGAGCAATAAAGAACTCTATTGAAGCCTGCCTAGGCGAGCTGGTCCTTATGACCCAGTTTCACAAACAGTGTCTCCCATTCACTGAGGTCTGGGGCAATGCTCCTAAAAGGCCACCAAAGATTCTTGGTTAACAACAGCCCCATCCCCATCCCTGTCCTGAGATTGCAGCTGATGCCTTACCCAGAACCCAAAAAGTTTGTGTTCTCTGAGAGAACAACACGCCAACCCATGGCCAACCAGATATTGATGATGCAATCATGGCTGAGGTGAACTATTACATGCAAGTATCTCGCCATTGCTGGAAGTAGGTGCTGATCCACCCGGCATTTGATCAGTCTCTGCCCTGCCCCATGATGAGGTGGGGGTGGGGAATGGAGGTACATCTGGAGGGGAGGAAGAAAATTGGGATCTTGTGCACAGTTCAGAGAGACCAGGGCTCTGCTGGATTTCTCCAGGAAAGAGTTTCTGCTTTTTAAGAAGCAGGAACTGAGTAATCCTTCCAGACCGGCAAGGGGGGGAGGGGGGGTTAATATAGCCCCTCCATCCCTCCCCCCAGACTGAGTCAAGCCAAGTCAGGTCCAGGACATGAGAAATTCAAAGACTGGGGAAACAGATTCCAAAATGTGCAGACAATTCTAACATTTTCCAGCCTGCAAAAGTGCTTTGGTTTTGGTTTGGAAAACAGTTTCTATTTTTTCTCTCTCTCACTCCAAATTGTCCTCCTTCTGCTGTGCCTCCCCCTCCAGTCTGCTCCCTATTTATTTTCCTCTTTTTTTCCCTTTGCTCATTTCTATGGTATAAAACCTGCTGGGCTTCCAGCCACTCTCTCGAGAAGATGCAGAGAGAAAGGGAGAATAAAAAATCTTTTTCTAAAAAAGGCCTGGCTGGCAAACACAAAAATCACAACAGTAAAAGGGGAGAGAATCCTCAAAGTCTTGGGGGGAAATGTTGGAAATGGAATAAATTCTGTGTTCTTTGGCTACTATCCCAGGGTGGAGAGCTGGAAAGCACAGATGCCTTCCTGGAAGAGCGTTTCAGCCACAGGTAAACTACTCTGAACCCCATTTTCAGTCCACATTGGAACTTCAAACCCTGAGATCGCCATCTTGGCCAAACTCTGCCAGGGAAGCTCCTGGGGGACCACAAACCCCTTTTCAGGACCTCCCCAAAGGCGTCACGGGAGGAAATGGGAGAAGCAGCGGAGCAATCCAGCACTTGCCCCTTTGACTGGCACAGGAGGCCCACCAGGGCCCCTTCCTTTAAGCAGCCTGCAAGGCAGTGCCACGTGCAGGCTCGGTTCGCACAAGCCCCGTGGACCATCTAGCTTGAAAGGGGACCAGGGACTTTGTCCTTCGGCTTGTTTACAGGAAGCCAGACGCAACCATAGCTGTGGCCTGGGCTTGTGAACCCACCCAGTGTGAGACAGCGGTAACTAAAGGAAAAGCACAACGCAAACTTGGGGCTTCTTTGTTAGCAAAGAGGGAGGAGTAGCAAAAATGCCAGAAGCTTGAATGCTAATCCACTCCAGGTGGAAACTGCTTGTCCCACAACATGCTGTATCCCCCCTCTTCCTCCCCCCCATCCACCCCCCCAGCCTCCTCCTGCCCATTTTCAAAGGGAGGGGCCGCCAGGCAGGAGGCTTAGCAGCGCCAGGCATGGAAATAGGGGCCCCTCTCAGCAAAGGGACAACTGGGTTGCAGCCAACTTGCCAGGGCCACCTCACAACTCGCTGCAGGACAATTCAACAATTCCACTGAAGTATTTAAAATAATTTTTGTCATTCACAATTCATTCTGTCCCTCCTTTAGCATCCTTTAGTTAATGATTCTATTCCACTATTTCTTTGATATTAGTGTAACTCTTCTCCTGCAGTGAGTTGTCCTGTGGGTGAGTTGGCCGCACCTCTTGGAGAGCCCCCTCAGCCAGGAGTGACGCTGGGCGCTCCCCATCAGCCAGGCTGGAGGGCTCTGCCTGCCAAGAGCCGCACAGATTTAGGTTACAGCCCTGCAGCCGCTCCGCACTCGCAGCCATGTGCTCAAGTGGCGCTTATTTTCCCAGTCTGGGCAATGTTCGGTTTCCTTCTACGGCAGAAATGCTTGACGTCCCAGCTGAGGCACCTCCGTCTCAGATTCGTTTTTCTTCGTGGTTCCAAGCCAAGCAACCAAGTGGCCTTTTTACAGTGGCTCAGGTTTTCCAAGCTTTGCAATGTTACAAATTCAAAAAAGAAAGAAGGAAGAAGAACCTTCTCCACATATTACTGTGCAGTGTGAAGTGTTACTTTAGAAGGAGACAATGTACCACCTACTCCTAAGGCTGACAGACGTTCAGGGCTGGGAAAGGAAAGGACTGATCTTCATACCATTTTGCAGATTTTTGGCCCCAAGGAAGAAAATGGCGGATACTGGAGCAATTCTGCAACTGTGCAGTCTCTAGAAAGATACTTACACTTCAATAAAGCATTTGACAATATAGAACACAATCTACTTCTCGGTAAGACAGAACAATGTGGGAGAGACAGTACCACCACACGATGGCTTCGCAACTGACTAACCAACCACACTCAGCATATCCTCAATGGAACTACACCTACTTGGAGGGAAGCAGGCAGTGGGGCGCCCCAAGGTTCTGACCTAGGCCCAGGACACCTCAACATCTTCATCAACCATCTAGATGAATGGATAGAAGGGGAACTCAACAAATTTACAGATGACACCAAGCTGGGGGGAACTGCTAATACTTTGGAAGATAAACTTAAGATTCAGAAGAACTTTGACAGACTTGGACACCGGGCCCTATCCAGTAACATGCAGCTCAGTGGTGAGAAAAGTAAGGTCCTAGGCATGAAAAATCAAATATCGCAGGTACAGAATAGGCACAATAGGCCTTCTCTATAGTGGCCCCCAGACTTAGGGACACATCTCCGGTATATTTGACCTCATCCCTCCTTGCATTTGCCCCTCTCTTCCTCCTGTGGGCCTTTGGCCTTGGAGTTGTTGGTTCTGTCTTTCTTCTGTAAACTGCTTTGCATTTTCACTCCCTAGGGCAGGTCTGCCACTTATGTCAGATAGATGGGGGATAATGCTGGTCCTCCCCATTGCGTGCTAAAGATGAGAACATTGTTCTCCAGAAAGGCTGGCGGAAGCTAGGCACAGAGATTCCTTCAAAGGGGAAAAAGGCCTCAAGATACTCTTGCCCCTTCATGAATGAGACACCCTGCCTGCCTTGGGCACTAAATCTAGTTCAATATTGCTGCATCTGTTTAACAAGGTGCCATCAAGCTAAATTCACTGATGTCTGATGGGAAGGAAGAGCACTGATAAGGGTGAATCCTTTTCTGCTTTCCTTTGGTTCAGAGTACACAGATTTCTTTCCCAAAGGGTCCAGGAAACAGCATCTCTTATGATTCATCAGCCAATGCAGAGAGAGGTTTGGAATTATCTAACTTTGCTGAGGTCCAAAAGTTTTACTTCCCTAATTCAACAAATTTCAAGAATGTCTCGTGTAAATGTGTGAGATCTTTTCTGGCAGCTGGGCAGTCCCTGCTCTTTCTCTTCCCTCCACCCCAACCCACTGCAGCGTATGGACTTTCAGCTGATATGTGACTCACGGTGGAAGAATTTCAAAACAAGTGTAATAATTTTAATACGGTTTGTTTTGGCTAATGGGAATGTATTAAATTGGGAATCGGTGCTGGCTGTGTTTTCCATTCGAGAATGGAACAAGCTGGTCTCCCCTAATCGCTTCCTTGATCTCCCCATTGTGACTTGTAGTGGTGCACAATCAGTGCAGGAGCCAGCCATGAATTTGTTACTTGATGTGTTAAGATAATTACGGTTCCCCCCTGAGTGGAGCCTGACTTGTGAGGATACCAAGGACTGCCTGGTTTCCTTGGCAATAACGAAGGAGAGGCCTGAGTGGGTTGCCTTTGCCTGCTATTGGATTTGGGGGCGGGATTTCTCTTTTACCTTCCCGCTATGAGATTGCGTAGTGGTCTCCCATCAAACCCTAGTCTGATTGCTCTTCTTCCACAGCAACAACAACTTCTTTCCCGACTTTCTCCTTCCTTGTCAGCATTTTCCCTTCTCCCTGCAGCCACCGCCGGGGAACAAAGCCCCCAGCTGCAATCCCAGAGGGGGGGGGAGATGCCTTCCAGATGATCAAAGCGGGGCTCTGGCTGGGGAAACAAGGGCTCGAGAGCTCCCAGTTCTGGGGACCAAAAGCAAAGCAAAAGAACAACTGAAACCATAAATTATATCTTGAGCTCCTGGAGAGGAATTCCTTTCTGTAACAGAAAGCCCACTGGCTCAACGGGTCTTAGATTTTCCATCGCTTGGTGGTATGAACTTGAGGCTTAATTTCCTTTAAAAATATTCCGTAAAGGGCTCCACAGTGAGAAAGTGAAGTCAGCCTGGCAGTCGTGGTCAAGCACGCAGCCAAGGCACCCTCGTGAATTAGGGGGGGAGGCACTAAGATCTCCCCTCAGCCTCAGCTGCAACTTGCAGTGAACCGCTGCACTCACACCTTACTGTGCCCTGCACAAAGTGCCCAGAACTGGGTCCAACTAGCATGCCCACCATGAAGCTTCTGTTCTGCGTCTCAATCTGACCCACATCTGACCCACAGATGGTCAGACTGCACTGGGCTTCCAATCCTGCCCAAATTCTGGAAGCCCACCCCAAATAGTTGCTGAATTCATACCGAAGGCGGCCTTGGGAAGACTCATATCCCAGGCCTATTTGGTAAGCCTGCCTCCTGGGGCCCAGCCAAGTTGATGAACTGTTCTTAAAGGCCATGGCCAGGTGTAGTCCTGTGCAGCAGTAAAAAAAACCAAAAAAACCCCAGCTAACCTCCACCTATTCTGTACAATGATACAAATGGAGCCCCCGATACCCCAAAACCTAGAAATAACCTGAGACTGATAGAACTTTTGGCAGGGAAAACAAAATTAATTAATTAACACGGGGAGGGGGGACGAGAAGGGAGGAGGAGGGGGATGAGGGAGGGAGTGAGAGGAGGAGGAGAGGAAGAAGAGGAGGAGAGGGGAGGGGAGGAGAGGAGAGGGGAGGGGGAGAGGAGAGGGGAGGGGAGGGGAGTTTGCAGGGTTGTTTCTGAGCTCAGCACACAATGTCCAGGACCAATTCAGTCTCAAGCAGCCCTGGAAAGTTTGCATTTTCTAGCACTCCATGAAAACGAGGGGAAGCAAATAAATGGTTCAATATAATCCGCAGGGAATATGGAACGAAATTAATTAGAACATTCCCCTTTGTATCGCTAATGCCTTTTAAACTGGTTCTATTTAACTGCAATAGATGGCACCCTCAGCCATTTAAGGGCCTCTTGTTTGGCAGCTAAAGCAAATTACAGACGTCAAGCCAGTTAAAAACCACCCAAACAGTATCTGCCTTTTTTAATCTTCTGAAATGTAATCTATTTAATCTTCTGAAATGTGTTCGTTCTTCTGTGGAGCATATCATTATCTTTTTTAAAAAAATTGAGATGTAGACTAGAAGAACCCACAGAAGTGGTGCGAAGTGGGGAGAGGTGGCGAGAGCCCACAGAACGGCCAGGAATCGGACACGGACGAATGGATGACATCATCATCACGGCCTCTTTTCATTGGTGGAGAAACATCCGAGGGGCCTCTCTTCGGAAGGCGGATAGACTCTGGCACGTCCCATCCTACGTTTTTAAAGCCCAAGAGGGGAAGGTCCCCTGGGAAGCTCTGGCTGCGCTGAGCCATCTCTTCAGGCGGCTGCTTTGACTCTGCGCCGACTGGTGGCTGTTGGCACAAATTCACCCCTGATGGCAGCCAATTTGGGCCTCTCTCTCTCCAGGCTCCCTGGGGAATCCCAGAAGCATCAGGGGAGGAAGGGCAAGACGCACCCAAGGGATCTTCTTTGCCCCCGGTGAGCGGGAGCCCTCCTCCGCCCTGGGGAGGCTTCTTCTTCAAGGGCCCTTTCACCCTAAGTTCTGGGATCTGCCTTCCTGTCCCCTAAATCCAGTGTAGATCTCCGGGCCAGCTATTCCCAGCTCTTGCCAGCTGTCTTCATAGGAAGTGATGGAACATATCTGCAAATAGCGAAGCCAAATTTTGCTTGAATATAGTCAGACCTCTTGGGGAAAAGGATATAACTTTGTAAATTTATTTATTTATTTGCTTGCGTAGCTTGCCAATCCTGGGCTGTATAAACAGAGGTATAGAATCAAGAACACGCGAAGTATTAGTAATGCTTTATAAAACCCTAGTGAGGCCACACCTGGAATACTGCAGCCAATTTTGGTCACCATACTACAAAAAAGATGTTGAGACTTTGGAAAAAGTTCAGAGAAGAGCAACTAAGATGATCAAAGGCCTGGAGAGTAAAACATACGAAGAACGGCTGCAGGACTTGGGCTTGGCTAGTCTAAAGAAAAGAAGAAATAGGGGAGACATGCAGAGGGGGTCAGGTTGTTCACCAGAGCACCAGAGGGCAGGACAAGAAACAATGAGTGGAAACTGATCAAAGAGAGAAGCAACCTGGAATTAAGGAGAAACTTCCTAACAGTGAGGACAATTAACCAGTGGAACAGCTTGCCACCAGAGGCTGTGGGCGCTCCATCACTGGAGGTTTTTAGGAAGAGACTAGACAATCACCTGTCTGAGATGGTACAGGTTCTCCTGCTTGACCGGGGGGCTGGACTAGAAGACCTCCAAGGTCCCTTCCAGCTCTATTCTATTCTCATGTGAAGTGGATAGCATCACTTTATTCTGCACTGGTGAGACCACACTTGGAATAATACTGTGTCTAATTCTGGTCACCACAATACAAAAAGATGCTGAGGCCCTAGAAAGAGTACAGAGGAGAGCAAGAAAGATGATTTTGTTGGGCTGGAGGCTAAAACATACAATGATCTATTGAGAGAACTAGGTTTGTCTAGACTAACTACGAGAAGGAGTAGGGGGTGATATGATAGAGAGGCTGGCTCTGGGCTCTGCAGTGGGCCAGCTTCTACCATCCTCATCACCGCCAGAAATTAAAGCCAGTGGGGACACATTCTGGCATCTGCCGTGGGCGGTTCAGTGGGTGGCTCTCCCTACATTGCCCCATGCCAGGGGACTCAGCACAGTGGGAGAAAGAGGGACTACTGGGCTGGATCTTCCTAAGCAAGCAAAAAGGATGTCTCTTCCCTGATGGTTTGTCCCTTGGGGAAGAAGAGATACTCAAGGAATTCAGTCCCTGTGAGACCCAACAGCTGATCTCCCCAGTTCCTTCAAATGCTGAGATAGGCCTCACCCTTCCTCTGGGTGGTCGACTCGCTGGGTGCCCTACCCTCACCTCCAAAACTCAGGATTAAACTGGGTTTAGAAATCCACGCATCAGAAAGTGATCTGGCTTTCTGGCCAGCAACTTCTTCTTTCTCTAGAATCTTTATTTAAAATGTTTTCATTCATGCACTCATTCACTTGGTTTGACCTACTGCCCAACTCAGAACTACTCGGGGTAGCATAGAAATGAACTGAAACCCGTAGTTAAAGCAGATGCAGCATCAAAATAAACAAAATGAACTGACAACCAAGGACTCTAATCAAGACACTACTACACTCCTGGAGTCACACTCAGTCCACATTCTGGCCCAGCACCACAGGAACAGCCCAGCCCTCAGAGCCTCACGATGGCCCAGAGATGCGGATTTCTTACGTACCTTTTTCAAGTACAGGTCAACATGGAAACAAACAGACGGAACTGCTCTTAAGAGGGATTACCCATAGCAGGCAAAGAAAATGTGATCAAGGATGGAAGCAATAAAGGATTTCTGGGCTACCTAATGGATTAAATGTATATAGGACTGTGTTCTACAAGAACTCCTAGAGTTTGGGAACAATAAGGGCAGCAAAAACAGAATTTAAACAAAAATAATATCAGATCAGAGCGAATAATACAAAAATGTGTCTCGGCATCACTCCTTAATTATTGCCGACTTCTAGAATGCCATCACAGTGTGCGGTCTGCAGCTAGAGAAGGGGGGGGGAGGCTCACATTGGCCAAGTAGGAATCCTTTCATTGGGATTCCTGCACTAAGCACGGGGTGAGGTGTCTCCCGGGGCTCCCTTTCCAAGAGTGTTGGGGCCAATTAATGTGATTGCTTCGTAAAATTAGGAGCATTAGAGCAGAATTTGCCCTTGTCACTTCTGAACAGAATGTTAATTATGCAAGTTGACTGGATTAAGCACATCCAGCTTCTGAGATACTGCTAGGAGGAGAGGAAACGCAGACTTTCAGCCTAGCCAATGCCAGAAGCCTCAGAGAGCTTTCTGAGCAGAAGTAGTCTATCTGATTACAGTGATGTCCACAGACTTAAACTAGCAAAAGAGCCGTTCCTAAAGCCATTTTAGTTAGGATCTAGTTGCTCTCCACAGGCATATGGAAAACTGTACTTCATTCTTTCTTGCTCATTCAGCATCTCCCTCCTGGGAGAAAAAGGATTTCACATCACCACCTAAAGGTTTCTGGCTTCAAGTAATGTCTGAAGCAGAAGCCTGCGTTAAAAAGGCGCCTGGCTGAGACTTTACAGCACTCAGTTTGGAAGAAATAAGTCAAGGTTTTGGGACGGTGATAAAATGTTTGACTAGAGTGCTATTTAGTGGCCAAAATCAACCCCGATCTTTCAGCTCCACAGACCCCTGGAGTCTCCCCTAAAACTATGAGATGTGGAGACTGCAATAGGAGAAGCCAGGGAGAAACTCTTTGTTGGATCATTAGTAAGTCAAAGTATATTCACAAAGGATTTTTTTAAGGTGAGGAAACTCTGTGATTGAAAGACCAGGCTTTTAACTCTCTGCTTCAGCCAAACTGCTTATTGTAAAACCTAAGCAGAAAATATTGATTGCCTCTTTTGAGACTTAGCTGAACACTCTATTTTTATCCAAGTACAATGAATCTTTTGGTTTCTTTTTCTCAAGTTCTTTGCAAAGTTTTTATTTTAAAATGAATAATAACAACAGAATGAATGACAAATTGAAGCAAACAAAAATCTCTCTCATCCGTTTAGCATCTTAGAAGGGGATACAGGCAGCCCTCCATTTAAGACCATGCATTTAATGATCATTCAGAACTGAGAGGGTGCTGAAAAAAATTACTTATAACCCATCCTTGTATTTATGACCCTTGCAGGGTCCCTGTGACCATGGGCTCAGAATTCGGGTGCTTGGAAACCGACATGGATCCACAACGGTTGCAGCATCCCGGGGTCGGGGGATCGCCATGAGCAGCCTAGTGAGCGCAGTGACTTCCTTAACGGCCACGGCAAAAAAGGTCATCCAATCAGGCATGAATCACTTGGTGGAAATTCTGGCCCAAACTGGGGCCATGCATTGAGAACTACAGGTAGCCCTCGACTTACGATCACCATTAAGATCAGAATTTCCATTGTTAAGCAAAGTGGTTGTTAAGCGAATCACATGGTCATTAAGCCAATCCGCTTCCCCCATTGTTGGAAGTTGGCTGGGAACGCCCCAAATGGCGGTCACGTAGCCCAGGGGCGCTGCCACCGTGGTGAATCCAGGCCAGTTGCCGAAAGCCCCGGGATTTCGGTCCTGTGGCCGTGGGGAGCGGCGAGGGTTGTGTGAGTGTGAGCGCCGATTGTACGTTGTTTTTTCCAGTGCTTTTGTAACGTCAAATGGTCACTAAATGAATGGTTGTAAGTTGAGGACTACCTGTTCCTGTAAAGCCTCCTCACCCACTAGTAACACTTGGCCAGACTCTTGTCCAGCATCTCTGCTCTTGATTTTAACTCCAGGTTGCACCAAGAACTTTTTCCACAAACCTCTTTCAATAATTCCCATTCAATTTGATGATAAAATGTCCTTTTGATATTTTTTTTCAAATAAGAAAAATGCAATAAACCTCTCTGGACAAAGTGCCAGGCTCTTTGCCTCATCTTACTCTAGGTCTCAGACCACCACCGAGCAGGTGTGCGTGTCAAGCGTCCCCGTTTTAACACTGCCCAAACTCTGCAGCTCCCCAGCTTCTCCTTCATCCACGAGAATCCCCTGGAAACGACATCAGGCAAATCCCCTCTTGTGGCAAAGAGATGGCAGAGAGGGCGGCACACATCAACACTAGACTGCAAACCCAGTGAAGAATGCCATCCACAAAATGGCATCCAGAAGCCCCAGATCAAGGGGGGGGGGAAGCCTGACGGAAATGGAAGACTGGCTTTAGCACGGTAATTTTAAAAAGCCAGAGCTTTTGGGTAGAAATGGAGAAGGTAATTAAAGGACAGTGAAGATGGATGAGGGTGGGCCAGGAGAATGGGTGAGCCTGTAGAGAGCCCAGAGCCTGGAGCTGACGGGCTCTTCAGACCCGCAAGGCTGGCCACTCAAGGGGTCAACGACATAATGGAAACCCCAAACTGGACAGGAGCCAGTTCACTTCTTGGCAGCAGAAATAACAATGGTGATGGCTTAAAGCTGACTTGGGAGCAGCAAAGGGCAACCTCCCTCTGGGCCACTCCCACGTCAGTCCCAGGGCTTATTAATTTCGGGTTTCTACCTGTCTTTCTCTCGTGTTGGGGTCACCCAAGAGAGCTCCATTATGAGCCAAGGCTACGTTTTCAAAGCTCTGCAATGGAGACTGTTCTGTAGTGGTTTTCTATATATAGGCGTCCTTTCTAAAATAGGACATGACAAACTTCCCCCCTTTTTTCTTTTCTCTCTCTCTCTCTCATCCTGAACATGTTCTTCTTATCCCAAGAAACAAAATCCTCCGATGCTCAGCATCGAGACGCCTCCCGGACATCCTGACCGTTGTGTCTCTCTTGCACACTTACCTCAAACACTTCCTCGTCCAAGATCCTTGTTCCGAAGACAATGATGCCATTAACGTCAATGATGGGGTGGTCGCTTCGGTCCAGGAACTTGGTGACCTTCTTTTTACAGTCCAAAATCAGAGTGACATTCTTCTTATGGACACTGAAGGCAACTCGATGCCACCTGGGGAAGAGCAGGCCCAGCAGAAGGTCAAAAGAAGGTCCAAGTGTCATGGCTTCCCATGCCCAACTCAGCCCAAAGGGAAGCTTCTAGAACCGCCAAGCATGAAAGCGTCTTCCCTTGACTGGTCATTTACATGCAGGACAGGGCATTATCTCAGTTCTCAAGAAGTATGAAACGCTAAGCCTAGTTTAATCAATCACATTGGCTCTGATATAAACCAGACGGCATACCACTCATTTTAGCCTAAACTCTCACTTTCCTCCAGCAATTTCCCCAGTGAAGCAGCTGCAAAAGAAACAGGAATTTTCATGTGTGGATGTCTCTTTTTTAACTTATAATGAACAGCCTATCACCTCCATGATTTTCTGCCTATTGTGCAGGGTTTAGGGGTCAAACAATAATTTAACACATCATTTGAACAAAAACCTATCATGCCAAAAATGAACCGTGATGAAGGTGAGGTCATAAAAAGAGGGCTGGCACACTGCATGCAGCCCACTCCCGATTTATGGCAACTTTCCATGGTTAGGCAGCTCCAGATGTGTTGGCCAACCATGGGAATTCTGGGTGTGACAGTTCCAAAACTTCTGGAAGGCAGATTTGATAAGATTGACTTAGGAAATTAAATACATTTGAACCCCATTGTGGGCTCCTGCATTCTCATATTTCTCTTGTGCTGTTCCAGCCGTAAACAGGTTATTTTGCTTATCTGTAAATATAAGGGAACCTTTACTGAGAATGAAAAAGTTGTTATTAAAAAAGCCTGCCAAATGCCAAAGCAACAGGGCATCCCCAGTTTTGGGTCTCAAGAGACGCTTGCTCTCATTCCACATCTACTCGTGAAAGCAAAATCCACGTTCAAACTGGTTTTGGACAGTTGAGTCTCCTTCTTCCCAGGGGCCACAGAGACAAGAAGGAACACGGGTGCAGCAGTTGTCTCTTTATAGTATTCCAGGAAGTGGCGGCCATAGCAGAGAGGCAGCAGTTTCCGAGCAAGGGGAAAGAGGGCTTCAGAATTTATCCCGTCTCAGGTTTCAGACTTTCAGGGCGCTCCTGCAGCAGCCCCGTCTTCATGGGGGGAGAGAAGGCACTCGCTCCCTCTGCTCTCCAGCCTTCTTGGTGTCCCTCGATGACGGAGCCGTGTTTGCGTTCCCAGCATTCCTGCTTCCTCCCGAGAGACAGGAACCTTCAAGCCACCAACTGAGGACACCCCTGAGTGGGATCTTTTTTAAAGCTGGAAATACCTTAGCAAAAAGGATCTCCAGGCATTAGCTGTGGAGCGTGAAATGCTCTGAGAATTAGATACTGAAGACAGCAACAAGACAAATTCCTATTTTCCGCTGGAAAAAGACATGCTTATCTTCAACATATCTTTAAGTCTAATGAATGTTATTTGTTGGATGACTTCTTCCTATAATTCCACGGCTGCTGCTTCTTTCTTATCACTGTAATTGGATTTGTGTCTCACTAAATTATTCCACTTGCATTTTTATATGTAACTGTCGTTGCTCTTAAATTTCATGAATTAGAGGCCTTAAATACCTTGTCAAATCAGAAGGTGAGACACAGAGTATTTTCCAGGAAAAATACAAAATGAATAAACAGCTATATAGTAAGTAGTAGGATTTCTAAAAAGGGGAAAGCAAAAAACCAAAGTCAAATCCTGTCAACCAGGCAAAGGATGTGTGCCTGGGCATCTCTGCTTGGCTTGGCTTGGCTTGGATTATTTTAGCAGATCTCCTGATCAGAGCCTTCTGGAGCTACAAGAGGCCCCTGGAGAAGCCAAACTGCCTGCCCCTCCACTGCCAGGCCGCCTTCCCCCGAGGCTGCAGCTGGATGCAGAGAAGTGGCAAGTTCGGCTCTTGATGGGAGGGGTCACACATACAGAGTCATCGGTGTGTGTGTGTGTGTGTGTGTGTTGATTTGGGTTTGCAAACTCCAACTTGACCTTGGATTCAACATATGGTGGGAACTCAACCACTGTCTTACCCCATTGGACAAAGTAGGCTGCCATATCAGCCACCATCTTGCTTGTTTATCTGGGGCCTCACATGCTTGTCTCCGACATTTTATGACCCCCTCTTCTCCTTCCCTCTTGGGGGGGGGCTCCCATTGGGCCACTTTTGGAGAGCCGTTTCTGGAACTTCAGAACAACCTGAACATTCCTGAGCCGATCATCTCCCGAAGGAGTCCCGTCGACCACCCAAAGGAAGGGAACCTGGAGTTCCTCCGCCTGACCCTCCACCAAGCCCCCTTTACTCCCCCTCACTCACTTGCCATCCGAGAGGTTGATGCCCCGGAAGAGAGGGTAGTTCTCGGGGCCCGGCTTCTCCATGTGGTCCTCATACAGGAAAACCGGGGACCGCCCCAGCTCCACCCCGACTTGCTGGATGCCTTGCTCGTTGTAAATGGAGATGAGGAAAGACTGGCCGCCCTTCTTGGCCTTCACCGTGGTCAGGATTGAGAAATCCTCCGGAAACGGAGACGCTGGAAGCAGAAAAGGGAGCAGAGCGGAGGGCGGGATCAATTTCTCCCCCAAGGGAATCACCAGCATTGGCTCTGTAGCCACCATGCCAGGGTTGGGTTGAAAAAGCCAGCTGAACGAGGAAGGTCTGTTTGAGACTTTAGGTACAGGCAGGCCTCGGCTTATGGCCATTTGTTTAACGACAGTGCTGAAAAAAGTGACTTACGACCAGTCCTGGCACTGGCAGCCCCTGCAGCATTCTTGCTGTCACTGGGTCAGAATTCGGCAGCTGGCCTGTTTTGATGGAGGTTGCCATGTCCAGGGGGGGCCCCTTGATCACCATCCGCCACCTTCCTGGCCAGCTTCTGACAAGCAAAGCCAAATGGGGAGCCAGATTCGCTTAATGACCATGGCATAAAGGTCATAAAATTGGGTGTGACCCACTTAACCGCATCACTTCCTGATGGAAGTTCCAGTCCTGATTGTGGTCATAAGCTGAGGACTACCTGTATCTGAGGTGGCATAGTGGTTAGAGTGCAGTTTTGCAGGCTGACTCTGCCAACTGCCAGTGGTTCAATCTTGACCGGCTCCAGGTTGACTCAGCCTTCCATCCTTCCGAGGTCAGTAAAATGAGGATCCAGATTGTTGGGAGGGGCAACAGGCCGACTCTTTAAACCGCTCAGAGAGGGCAATAAAGTAGCGGTCCCCAACCTTTGCAGCTCGGCAGCCTGGCTGGGGGGGGGGGAGAGGGGAACCGGGCAGCATGAGCAGCGGGCCAGCGTGCACATGCATGCCTACGCAGCTCGACTTGCAAAAGTCAAGCTGCAAACCTGTGTGCATGCACACCAGCAACTCATGCAAGTCAAGCTGAGCATGAGCGCATACACACCAGCCCGCTGCTCACGTGGCCCGGTTCCGAATACGCCACGGCCCAGAGATTGGGGACCCCTGCGGTAAAGCACTGGGAAGCGGTATATAAATCTAAGTGCTATTGCTAGTGCTAGTATGATTAATGATATCCCAAACTGGGAAATGCTTCCATGTCCACACAGACACACACACAGCACAACTCCATTTGGACTTAGGATCCTTTAGGATCTCCGAGGAATCTCCCCCGCCAGGAAGGGTGTGGGTCGTAGCATTCCAGGTCAAACAACTGGATGCTTTGCACAGCTGGCAGCGGCGAGAGCAGCGACACACCAAGATCCTCAAACTACCAGCTGAGAAAAGCAAACTACCAATTAGCCCCAACTACAGCCTGCCCTGGGCTGGAGAGTCTTTTGTGTAGCTACGTGTCACTGCATCTTCCCTCAAGACCCTTTTAATGTCAAATCCCCAATCTGCATTTCCTTTTAGACATGCTCTGCAATTACCTCTGTTGTCTTTATCTCTGCCATCCCCTCATTTGCTTGTTTCGAGCTGAACTAATGTCTAGTTACTCAGAGGAGGGGTGTTATTAAACAAAAGGAGTGGGAAGCACAGCAAAGGCCAGGCTGCCTCTGAGAGCTAAGCTGTGCCCTTCTTTGGGGGGGGGGGGCAGGTTTGCACACCAATCCCTTCTGCGCCTGTCCACAATTCCCAGGCCCCTTTTCTTGGCCAGGGCCAAGCCCCAGATGATGTTGAGAAAATGCCTGGCATCTTGGCCGTGGGATCAAAGGAACCCGCTGCTTCCCTCCACATTCCTCAGGCTTTTGGCAAGAGGTCTTCCAGGCCCACCCCAAGCAAGGCGCTGCCCTGGCTGAAGATAGTTCTGCTGCGGCTTTGCTCAGAAAATGAGCATCTGCCTCGCCTGCCACAAGTCCAGCTGGGAGGGCCTCTGCGCCGCAGCCAAGCAGGACCTGAATCCACCTGGGCAAATCAGGAGAGGAAAGAGCGGAAGCTGGCTGTCAGCAGGACACGGGCATCCTAGGAAGGGAAAAGGTGCCATCCTTCCTGGGAAACAGGAGTGGTGTCGCTAGCACTGAAGATGTTCCCTAGTTGGACACCTGCAAGCCAACAACCCAGCCAGAGAGCATCGAGGGCCCCACAGTTGCACCCTGAGCCACAAATATCCTCTTACCAGGGAAAAGCTGCTTGGTTGGGGCACTCAGCTGGGCATCCTTGGTCACGTGATAGGCCACATCTGCTCCCTTGGAAGCCCGCCTGCTGGTGCAGAATCCTGTCGTTTTTGAGATGCCATCGGGTAAATTGTGGAAATCTAACACCTTCAATAGATCTGCAGGCTCAGCTGAAAGAGAGAGATAAGCCAACATCAGGACTACAGATTCCCAGAATCAGAGAGGTGAAAGGAATCCTTGAGATCATTTAGTTAAACCCCCCGCTTAGCACCTTCAGTAGATGACCATTCAGCCTCTCCTTGAAGGAGAATGCACCAGTTCATGTGGCAGCCTGTTCCCCTGGCTGTACCTCTTGGCAACCAGCCTTTAGGTTTAATCCACCACACAGCCCAATACTAAAAAGAAACACCAAGCGGCTTTATTTCAAAGGAAGGAAGGAAGGAAGGAGAATGGATCAATTTCAGAGAGAAGCACCCTGTGCAGGTCAGCCAATATAATGAAGAGGCCCTTCAGTTTGCAGCTGCTTTTATGGAAAAAATTTTCCATTTAAGGAAACAAAGTTTTTCCTGAGTTTATCCATTTAACGTACATAAAATGTTCTGACAGATTTTTCCATTCTTTATTCCTCATTTTGTACCTCTAACTTTGACAACTTTACTAAGCAGCTGAAAGCAAGATGGTGGCAATGTCTACTGATAAAAATGAAACCTCTAAGTCAGGAAGCCCTGGAAGAAACGCATTTGGACGCCTGCTGCTCCTCTCCGCTGGAAGACTTCCCGCAGAGGCTGGACGGCCACTTCCCAGCCTTCCCTGGTGAGCCACACAAGAGCCGGGGCTGGACTGCATGGCAAGAAGGACACTTTCTCAGCCACATGGATCCTCTCCTTGTTGACTAGTCAACTGCCTGTCCTGGGGTCTCAAGGATGGCCAAGGATCCTCAGAAGCCAAGAAGGCCAGGGGGGCTGTTCTGCATCTTTCCTTTCGGCCATCTTGGCTGCTCGAGGGAGCTGGGCAGGGGGGGGGGTCGTCCGTCTCCACCTGGTGAGTCACCTCTGCCTGGCTGCCTTTTGCCCCCTGCTCTTATGGGGCCACTGCACAATCAGTAAAAAATAGCCCTGTGGGAATCCAGGGAGAGAAAAATAGCTGTCGATGGTTTTGACAAAATGTCTTTTCCTATTTTAATGAAACCAACCCTAACCCTAACCTCAGGAAGCCATTATGAAAAAGCAGAGCCTAGGAATAAGCAGCAAGAGATGTCAGAGGACATCGGCCAGAGCCACTGACGGAGATGGGCAGAAATCAAATCAATACACATAAACAAGTAAAATTCTGAGGGTAGGTAGGAACCTCTGCCCATCCGCATTCTGCCTCCCATCCAAGAAGAGGAGGGAGCAAGGAGCCCGCCAGCATTTCTTCGCTGGCTTCACCGAAGGCTCAGCGGCTGCAAAGCCCTCCTTCACCGAAGGGCTCCCCAGCGGGCACTTTGCCGGGGTTTGGGCCTCTCCGAGTCTCGACTCCTGGGGCTGCCTGGACTGGTCCCTCGGCCCCCTTGGCAGCATTTTCAGAAGGGGCTGCCCTTGCCTGCTTCCCAGGGCTGAGGGAGAGTGGCTGGCTCAGAGCTCCTCAGCTTTCTTGATGCTTCTGGTGGGACTAGAATTCACCACCTCCCGGTTTCTGGTCTGGTGCCTTCAGCACTAGGCCAATAACGGTCTATTCCAGGTGAGCCAACCGAACAACAGAAACCGCACTCGGGGTCTATGACGATTCGTCTCGGCCAACTCGCCACAGCCAACTCACTGCGGGACAAGAGTTACACTAATATCAAAGAAATGGTGGGATCGTTAAAGAAAGGATGCAAAAGGAGGGACAGAATGAAATGTGAATGGCAAAAATTAAAATAATTAAACTGAATTGTTAAACTGTCCCATGGTGAGTTGTCCCACTCCGCCCTGGGGGAACGGGTTCACACGAGATACTCGGACAGTCGAGCAGACTTTTGGGAAAGGGGGCGGAGCCACTCGGAGCCAATCAAGGGGCTTCTGTGACCACGTTGCCACTGCTGCGGGGGTGGGGCTGGAGTTTGAAACTGGATTTTTAATGTCAAGCGCTGCCTGGATTCTCTGAGTTGGGCGG
This sequence comes from Azemiops feae, assembly GCA_023970755.1. Taxonomy (NCBI): domain Eukaryota; kingdom Metazoa; phylum Chordata; class Lepidosauria; order Squamata; family Viperidae; genus Azemiops; species Azemiops feae. The sequence continues at coordinate 86,576 of JALGBA010002289.1, read as the reverse complement.
CTGTATAAATCTGTTTAATAAATGCACGTGCAAGGCCAGCTGCCTGGGGTCGCCTCAGGGCCTGCAGAAAGGCACCATCCAATTCCCGCTGATTAGACAGGGCCTGTGGTCTTCGTGCAGCCCCTGCCGGCAGAGAGAGAATTGTCACAAAGGAGCCCCCCCCCCCCATAACTGCAGGCAAGGCAACAGGCCTAATGACAAGGCTGCTTTCTAGGTGGAAACAATCGATGCAGGAGGCTCCGCGGTGGCCCGTTTGGGGCCCTTCCAGTCTGGGAGAGATCGGGTGATCCTGCACCGAGGGGCAGCCCAGCCGGAATATTCTGCACTGGAGCTTCAGGGAACAGGCCAGGGCTGGCCCAAGACCAAGCACAGCAATATCGGCCTGGGTCTACACAGCTCCCCCAAGCCAACCAGGGTTAAAACTAATCAAGCTGGGTCCTCACGTGGCCTGGTCAAGCCTGTATGGAAAAGGCCACCCAAAAGGTGTCAGTCCCATCGTGCTCCCCATAGTCGAGTTGTGAATGCCCCCAGATGCCGAACCAGTGTGTCTGTATTTACAGTATTTGTTTATTTAATTTATAGGGCTGCCCATCTTGTCGTAGCAACTCCAGATGGCTACCAAACATATAAAAACGCAGTTGAAATGACATCAAAATATTAGAAAATGTAAGAAAGCAGCTGAAGTAAAACCTAATTCGACAATAAATTCAAACTACAAGTCACAGGCTCCTAGCAGTCAACTGACCTCCACCTTGACCAATTCAGCCCGCTAGACCTAGCTGTGTTCTCTGGGGGCCCTGTGGACAAATCCAAGCCAACTCTCCTTGTTTTCATTTCCCACAGAGACCTCCGAGTATTTCAAGCAATTCTTTGCCGGCCTTCCCATCTCCTCTGACCCAGTTCTGTCAGGAAGCCTGTTTTCCCCACCACCATCCATCTCTACTGCCTTCTTCTGGATTTAACCCACATTGTCTACATCCTTGTTAACTGCAAAGGTCCCAGAATGAGAGCCAGTTCTCCAGGTGGGCTCCAGCGAGAACAGAGTTATCTGGAGCTTCTTACTTTCCCCCAAAGCAAGTCTTCAAAGGTGGTGATGCAAGGGTTAACAGGCTGGGGAGACCTTCAGCCATGGAAGCCTGGTGGACGACTTAGCTCAGTCGACAGACCCTCAAGTGAAGGGGATACAATGGAAGAGGTCCCAAGCCATCCAGCTTGAGTTCCTGATGCAGCACCAGGACAGAAATCAGATAAATGCCTCAATAAACCTGAATTAACTGAGTTAATACAATACATGAGACGGACTAAATGCTGCTGCTTCCACCAGACGAGGTCACTCCCCTCTTATAGCCAGTATTTGATTTTTCTGCCCTTTCTGTTCCCTTCCTTATTTTGGACCTCTCAAAGCTGTTGGCACTGGATCCGTCTTTCTGCTCCCAGTTTTGTTTTTCTCCAACTCCCGACCTGGATGCTGTCCACACTTCCTTGCGGCTGGCAGGGGTAATGGGTCAATCCACTCTGACCAGTTACCCAGCGGGAAGGACAGCCCGCTTTCCCAGCCCTCTCCCAGGATTAAGCAGGAGCCTCGCTGCAGAAATAAAGAAATAAGAGCTCAAATGAAGCTCGGCCTCCTCAAAAGGCTGCACTATAGGGGCTGCTTGTCTCTGGGTAAGCTCTTCACCTTGACTAGGCGCACAGGGGGTAAGGACCTATGCTGCCCTGCCGGAGTTTCCCACCCAGCCCCCTCCAAGGTCTCCCCCCTTCCCTTGGTCCTGCTCTGCCAAAGGCCCAGAAAGAAGGGGGTCAGAGCCCAGAGAGACCCAGAGAGGGGGCAGAGACCTGGGTGAGGGTTGCTCTAACCAGCCTGGCACATCGCAACTGCATGACAGAAAGCAACATGGGGACCCTCCGCTTCCTCTCTAGCAGTTCCTTCTCCTCCCATTCAGCAGCCGGAGAAGGGAGTGATGTGGGCAGCCAGGAATATCTGCATGAAGGGAGACGGTGAATGATGTGAGGATCTTGGGGGGCAGGGGGGGCAGACACTGGGTTCTTGAGCAGCAGCCCTGGGACAATTTCCCCAAAAGGAAGGTGGAGGAGGATGGAACAGGGGCTCCCAGGGAAGATGTGGAGGAAAGCTTTGAATTGAGAGCCCATCAAATCTACTTTCTTATGCTTTTAGTTTACAAAGCATCCAACATTCACTTGGAGTCCTCTCTGTGGAATCGTTACAGTTAAGCAGAAAATAAATGAATGCACTGCACTAGTGAGGCCACAGTTGGAATAATACTTCATCCAGTTCTGGTCACCAAGATACAAAAAAGATGTTGAGACTCTGGAAAGACTGCAGAGAAGAGCAACAAAGATGAGTAGGGGACTGGAAGCTAAAGCATATGAAGAACAGTTGCAGGAACTGAATATGTCTAGTCTAACCAAGAAAAGAACTAAGGGTGACAGGATAACAATCTTCCAATATTTGAGGGGCTGCCACAGAGAAAAGAGGGTCAACCTATTCTCCAAAGCATCTGAGGACAGGACAAGAAGTGACAGATGGAAGAAGATCATTAAAAGGAGATCCAACCTAGAATTAAGGAGAGATTTCCTGACAGTGAGACGAATCAATCAGAGGAACGGCTTGCCTCCAGAAGTTGTGGGTGCTTCATCACTTTGTATGAAGAGACTGGACAACCATTTGTCTGGAACAGTATAGGGTCTCCTGCCTGAGCAGGGGGTTGGGCTAGAAGACCTCCAAGGTCCCTTCCAACCCTGTTATTCCACGTTATTCTAAATTGCAAGGAAAATGCTGGGAACCAGCAACTGATCATGCTCAGTCCAGACAGGAAGGGAGAGCTGAAAAGGCAGGCAATTTTATTTTAACTTTCATTAACAAAGGGCATCTCAACTTCTGCTGCATCAGGAAAAAAGCTGTTATTTTGCAAGGAGTGTGTCCTAAAAGGTACGACCGTGTCACGATAAAATCCAGCTTCTAACAGACCAGAAACTAAGATGTCCTGTAGGCATGCAGCAATTTTTTTAAGCAACTGGCAAAGAGGAATAGGAACCTACTCCCAACTACATTATACCTCCCATAAGATTTGGAAGGCACTCAAGACAGAGATTGCAAAAAGGATAATTAAGAACAAAGTACAAAGGATACGTTAAAGTGCCTCCCCTCGACTGAAAAGGACACTCATGGAGCCATTTCAAAAATGTGCAAGATATCATCAGGCGAGTTCTTGGCAGGAAAGAGGCCCGAATCCAGCGCGCCTTCCCTGCCCTGGGATGTTCCCTCCTGCAGGAGGCCTGAACAGCAGCCACCGACAGAAAGGCGGCTGGGTCACGGCCAAGAGGGCGCTGAAGTCTTCCGAGCAAGCAGTGCTGAGAAGCACAAGGGTCTTCCTGGAGACCCTCGAAATATTTTCCTCCTGTGCTGCAGTGGCAGAAGGCCTGCCCTGCCCCAAAGCCAAGCCCTCTTCTGGGAGACGTGGGCAAGCAAGACTGTCCTTAACACAGGGCAGTCCACCGTCTGGTTCACCATCCCACCAAGCATCCCCAGACGGTGGGAAAAACAGCCACCCACTATTCGTGGGGGAGGAGGGGGCAGAGAGACTGGGAAGGAGGAGGGTTTTGACAGACAGCCAAAGCAGCAGGGGTAAGAACTTGCTTTCTTTTTGCACCAACACCTTGAGTGAGCACTTTCAAAGGGAGCCCAACTAGCTGCCCTAGAAAGCACCAGACACACGTGAGCCAAGAGCCGGTTGATCCCTCAGTTCAAGCCAAGCGGCCTGGGGGGCAGTGCCCAGGGACTAAAGGAAAGGGCCATGCCCCCCGCAGAGGAAAGCGGCCTGGATCTCAAATCCCCCCTGGCCATGCCTTTACCAGCACTAAAAGTGAGTCGCCATTGTTTTTCATAAAGCAAGACTTGTGTCGGGAGAAAAGAAAAAACACGACTTTAAACCCATGGAAGGAAAATTTAATCCTTTAAATGGGGATTTTTGTGCTGCAGTCAGCAGGATGCCTGGCTGAACCTTGTGCATTGCCACTCTCTGTGCTCTGCCACAGCCAACTCGGGGGATGAGTGGAGACCAAGGACAACCCCTGAGCAGGTCCAGGTCAAGCCCTGGCAGAGGCCTCTCCTGCCTGCTGAGGGCCGGCTGTCTTGCACTGGTGGGCCAAGGCTCAGGTCAACCTTATCAGGCAAATCTGAGCTCAGGCCCAAATAAACCACCCAGAAGAAAAGCGTAAAGCTGGATTGTCCGGAAGGAAACCATCGCTCAACCTCAGCCTTCGCAGAAGTAAAGCCATTGGACTTGGCAAGGGAAGCCTGCAGGGCGACTGCTGGGACCCCCAACCCTCTCTCACATCCTCCTCGGCCAACAGCTCGCACCCACTCGCCTTCCATCCCCCCCTGCTCCGCCCTTCCACCTCCCCTGCCCAGCTTCTCTCCCCCCCATCTTTGCTTCCACTTTCCCCTGTGATGCTCAGCACCTGTGGCCCCACAAGTGCCTTTGCTTTTATGCTGCAAGATTCGATACCCAGGACATTTCTATGAACCAGAATCCTCCTTAATATGCAGGAGCACAATTACCCACAATGGTGTGTGTGTGTGTGTCTTCCAGAGGCAAGGACTCCCAGATTTCCAGGTCCCAGTACAATTTGCACCAACATTCATGCTGGGCTGCTTTTGTCTTCCAGGTATGCAAATCCTGACTAGGCCATAAAGCCAAAGTAGGCATGGATTTTCACAGCCAGAGGGGTAATGACAAAAATATCATTTGGCTAATTAACAGCTGCAATAAACTTGGAGGAAGTCCAAGTGCACTGGGAGGCATTCTGTTTGAAGTTGCTCACGCATGTGCCTTTCCCACGTGTGATGAAAAGCAAATCTTTCGTCAGATGTGAGCATCGCCTTCTTCCACCCTGGGTCACCTCAAAGGAGGAGGGCGTAACCTGAAAGCTGAAACAAACCACGTCTCTCTTGCAAGGGCGCCCGACTCACCCACCACGCTGAGCGGAAGCCACGGCTCGCGTCCTGCCTCAGCAGAAGAGGCCCCCTGGATGGCCCAGCAGATACGCCTAGCTGCAACGCCTGGAACTCTATGGCACTTCCCAGATGGGGCATCCGGACCTCCCAGGGTTGTCAGCAATTCAAGGGGAGGGTCACAATTAGAAAAAGAAAGCTGGCTGACTTTGCACAAGGAGGGGAGGGGAGCTGGAACATTTGCTCACATCTTTGCCTGTACAAACCTCAGTGGGCTGCACAACACGTCAGAACTGCCCAGAGTCACTTTCTGTGAGATGGGCAGCTACATAAACTTGATAAATAAATAAAATGACATAAGTATCACTTAATTATTACACTTCAAACCCAATAAAAACACTAATTTTTATTCCCGGGGGAAATCAGGCAATTCACGTACCATTTTTCAGGGAGTCAAATTCCCAGCAAGGCAGGGAAGGCCTCCTGCCCAACCAGCCACAGGCAAACTTTCCCTTCAGGCACCCGAGGCCTCTGTCCGATGAGCGGCCTGGGGGCTGCGTTGCCAGGGGCACCTCAGCTGCACCCAGGCCAGAGCAGCCCTCACCCAGCCAGAAGCTCCCTGCTTTCAACTCAAATCCACGGTAACTGTTCTCCGTCCCTCTGGGCAAAAGCGGACTCCATCCTCAGCATCTTCTCAGTCACCTCCCCTCTCAGTTCGGGCGACTCCGCCTGTCCCTCGGCACTTGCCCCCCTGACCACCCAATGGCGTTTATAATTCACAAAACCGGGAAATGCACGGAACCTGAAGATCAGGCGCTCATCTCCAGTTCTTGGCCGAGGGAGACAGCATTGACCGAAGACATTTTCCATGGTCATGTAGCCAGCATGGCTATACACCAAAGGCGCACGGAACACTGTTGCCTTCCCACCACAGTGGTACCTATTAAACTGCTCACATTTGCATGCTTTCGAAGCTGGGGCAGGAACAGGAGCTCACCCCATTGCGCAACGGGTCTCGAACCTGGGCTGTCAACTTTCCAGCTGACAAGCTCAGCATCTTTAACCACTGAGCCATAGATAGATGATAGATAGATAGATAGATAGATAGATAGATAGATAGATAGATAGATAGATAGATAGATAGATAGATAGATAGATAGATAGATAGATAGATAGATAGATAGATAGATAGATAGATAGATAGATAGATAGATAGATAGATAGATAGATAGATAGATAGATAGATAGATAGATAGATAGATAGATAGATAGATAGATAGATAGATAGATAGATAGGTAGGTAGGTAGATAGTAGTAGGTAGGTAGGTAGGTAGGTATAGATAGAGATAGAGATACACATACATATACACATACCATACACACATACCGTATATATATATATATATATATATATATATATATATATATATATATATATATATATATATATATATATATATATATATATATATATATATATATATATATATATATATATATATAAAAGTATATAAGTATACACACACACACAAACACACATACATATTGCCTTACAATGAGATGGGCAGCAAACAAATTTAATAAATAAAAAATAATTTTAAAAAACAGACAGACTCCAGACAGAGTCGCTTCAACACATCAGGCTCAGCTAGAATGGATTAGTCACTTTTAAGATTCTCCTTTGAGAAGCAAAATGTATAAACATTGCACACAATCCTTACATGTTTGGGAAAACTGCTTTGATAAATGGATGTTTCTAGTAAATATGCATCCCAAATGCATTTAAGTCCATAGAAACAAATGCAAACCTTTTCATTTCTTTTTAAATTTTAATGGATGGTTCTTGTGGAAGTTGGATGGTTTGGATCGACATGAGACAGGCATGGGCGGAACACTCACTGTCAGATTACCTGGCTATAGCCAATCGGAACACTTGGTTTCCTACCTAGAAGAGAAGGCAGCTTGCAAATTAAAACTGCCATTGGCCAGCGCAACCGGAAGTGGGGCCTTCAGTTTAAAGGTGACGCATTAACAAAAGAATCTGTATTTTGTGCTGGCACTCTCTTCCCACCCAGAAGTCCTGCCAAGTCCTCCTCTGGAGTTAAATCCTTTTTGACATGGTTAAAGTCAGCCAAAGTCAGTTCATCTAACCCAAAAAGAAGGTCAAAATGAATTTCTTCCCCAGCAGAAATGTCCCACTTCAAGTTTCTGCTTTCTCCCCAAACACTCCTGATTGAGTCTTTTTCTCTGCACTGGAAAACCAACTAACTATTTCCACAAAATAGTGGAAGTTTCTGTTTGTCAAAAAAACAAACTGTTGGTTTCCAAGGCCTTTTTCAGAAGCAGGGAGCTAACACAGGCTGCATGACATTAGCTGGTGACGATAGAAGAGGCAGTTTCTGCCTTGTGCATTCTTCCTAGGAAATTGGAAACAAAGCAGAAGGCGGCAGCCAGAAGCAAGAGGCTTGATCAAGTCCCTGGCAAATCGAGCAGCTGCTTTTGCATGACAAGATAAGACAAGATAGATAAGATAACCTTTATTGTCATTTTTTTTACTGTGGGCACAACGGCACACATCAAAAATGAAATTTAGTTGCCCACTCTCAAAAATGAAACACATACATGACACACACCTAAACATACTATGAACAACATATGTATAGCTTGAATATATAACAGAAGGAGGAAGCTTGAGAGTTCGCACGGTTAATGCTGTATGGAATGAAACTATGGCTGAATCTGGAGGTTCTGCTACGGATACCACGAAGCCTCCTCCCAGAAGGTAACAAGGAAAACAGGTCGTGAAGAGAATGTGTAGTGTCCCAGATAATCTTACGGATCCTGCTCAAGCAACGCTTCTGTGCTATGTCCTGGATGGGAGGGAGGGAACTGCCAATGATCTTTTCGGCCATTCTCACCACTCTCTGCACCGCCTTCCTGTCTGAAGCAGGGATGCTTCCAAACCAGACTGTGATGCTGTATGACAGGATGCTCTCGATCGTCCCCCTGTAGAAAGTGGTCAGGACAGGGGAAGGAAGATGTGCTTTTCTCATGCGACGCAGAAAATGCAGGCGCTGCTGTGCCCGCTTCACCAGTTTCTCACTGTTGAGTGACCAAGCCAGCCTACTCGTTAGCTGCACACCCAGGAATTTGATGCTGATAACCATCTCCACAGGTGAATCATTAATGCACAGAGAAGTGTGGCTGTGCCTGCCTTTTCTGAAATCGACAATGATCTCTTTGACTTTTCCAATGATTAAAATTAGGCTGTTTTCCTTACACCAGTTCACCAACCCCTCAACCTCCTTGCGGTAAGCTTCCACCTTGTCATCCTGAATAAGGCCCACTACTGTTGTATCATCTCCAAACTTCACAATATGGTTGGTGGCAAACCTAGCACAACAGTCATGGGTCAACAGGGTGAACAGCAGCGGACTTAAGACACAGCCCTGAGGAGAACCTGTGCTCAAGAAAATGGTATTAGAGGTATTTGTTCCAACTCGCACATATTGGGGCCTGTTGGTAAGAAAATCAAGAATCCAGTTGCATAAAGGTGTGTTTAAGCCTAAAAGGCCCAGTTTGTCTACTAGATGCTGGGGAATGATTGTGTTAAATGCCGAACTGAAGTCGACAAACAACAAACGCACATGAGTGTTTCTTTCCTCTAAGTGCTTCAAGCTCAGATGGAGAACGGAAGAAATAGCATCCTGTGTAGAGTGATTTGGTCGGTAGGCAAACTGAAGCGGGCCAAATGCTGGTGGGAAGCTAGATACAATAGTGTCCTTTATCAGCTTCTCAAAGCATTTCATGATGGTGGATGTCAGTGCAACCGGATGGTAATCATTGATACCTGTAATTGTGGACTTTTTTGGCACTGGCAAGATGATGGCCATCTTAAAACACGATGGGACCACTGCCTGCTGCAATGAGAGATTGAAGATATCTGTGAGAACACAAGCCAGCTCCTCTGCGCATTCCCTGAGGACACGTCCAGGGATGTTATCTGGGCCTGCTGCTTTCCGAATGTTAACTGTCTGCAGTGTTTTCCGGATAGAGGTGACATCAAAGCTAGGCACTTGCTCATCAGGATGGGGTACAGCTTTCCTAGCAGGAGTGCTATTTGATGCCTCAAATCTACCAAAAAATGCCTTCAGTTTGTTTAGGAAGTCTGTGTCGTCCTTGCATCTCGATGGAGCCACCTTATAATCTGTAATGGCCTGGATCCCTTGCCACATTCGCCTGGTGTTTGTTGGGTCCTGAAAAAAGTTCTGAATTTTCTGGCAATGGGCTTGCTTTGCACCTTTTATGGCACTTTTCAGATTTCTTTTGGTTGTTCTAAGTGCCAGCATGTTAACAGATTTGAAAGCCACATTCCGTGCTTTCAGCATCTTGCGGACCTCATAAATCAACCACGGTTTTTCATTCGCCCTCACAACAATGCTTTTCAGGACACAGGCATCTTCTATGCACTTTTGGATATATGCAGACACCATGGTGGCACACTCCTCAACATTTGTATGTTGGTTATCAGTAGCTGTTTCCTTAAACATGCCCCAATCTGTACACTCAAAGCAGTCTTGTAATGCTTCTATAGCTCCCTCTGTCCAAACCCTCACTTGCTTTACTGTAGGTTTCACTCTGACTAATAAAGGTTTATATGCTGGAATAAGCAGCACTGAGAGATGGTCAGAGGAGCCCAGGTGAGGGCAGGGGATAGCTTTGAAAGCCTTCTTGATGTTGGAATAAGCAAGATCCAGTGTATTGGCAGGGTAGCTTTCAAATCCACTTGGTTAAAGTCTCCCACTGCAATAAATGCACCCTCTGGGTGAGTAGTTTGTAGGTCACTGATGGTATGACAGAGAACCTTCAGGGCCTCTTCTCTGTTTGCATCAGGGGGGATATACACAGCTGTGATAATGGTAACAGAGAATTCTCTAGGCAGATAGAAGGGTCTGCATTTGATGGTCAGAAGCTCCACATCTGGGGAGCACAGCCTTGAAACCACCTTGGCATTATTACACCATCTGTCATTTATATAAAAACAGACACCCCCTCCCCGGGATTTGCCACTAAGAGTAGAACTCCTGTCCAACCGAAATGTTGAAAATTCCATCAAGCTAATAGCACTATCTGGGACAGAGGGCTTTAACCAAGTTTCTGTTGCAATAATGACACAGCAATTTCTCACCTCCCGGTTTGTTGTTAAATCCAGCCTCAAGTAATCCATTTTTGGTTCTAAGGAGCGAGCATTTGCAAACAAAATAGATGGAAGAGACACTCTGTATGGCCTAGCTTTTAGCCTAGATGTTAGGCCTCCGCGTTTGCCACGTTTCCTCTTCCGGTCACACTAACCTTGGATACCGCAAACTTTCTTTGTCGGCTTGGAGTGCTGCACGGGGCTCTCCGTTTGCCTATTTGGCCAGTCTGGGGTTGGTTCAAAACACAGGAAACGGATTCATTCATTCAGGATCCAGGGTGAGCCTCCTTTGAATGTGGAGGTCCAGCAGCCGGGAGCGAAGGGGAAGGCAGCTTCTCCTTTGCAGAGGAAAGTTCCTGCTTGGAAGGCAACTCCATAATGGAGACTAAAAGAGAGGCCTCCCTCAAGGAGAGCCCGGGTTGCAGGGACCTCTCCTCAGTATTCTCTGGGACAATATGGAAGGGGTTAGCCAGTGCCTGTTTCCAGGATATTGTTTTGCTTCCCCTCGTCTACTGCCCTGAGTTACTCAAAGGATTTTCCAGGTAATGATGTCAAGCTGACTGGCCTATAATTTCCTGGATCCATTTTTTCTTCCCTTTTTGTACACTGATACCACATCAGCTTTTTTCCAATCCTCTGATAGATCCCCTGTGTTGCAGGAGCTTCAAAAGATTACTTTCAGTGGTGTTAGAAATTCTGTTTCACTATATAGAAATGGTAGCAGAGGGTTATTATATAGCCATACGGGTCAAATAAAGTGTGCAGTGTGCAGTCACCATGGGCTTCAACTCTCCTCAGAACATAAACGAAGAGAAGGAGTAACATGATAGCAGTCTTCCAATATCTAAGGGCTGTCACAAAGAGGGAGTCAATCTATTCTCCAAAGCACCTGAGAGTAGGGCAAGAAGTAGCACGTGGGAGACCCAACTATTAAAGAGAGAAGCAACCTAGAACTAAGGGGAAACTTCCTGGCAGTGAGAACAATTAACCTGTGGAACAGCTTGCCTCCAGAAGTTGTGGGCACTTCATCACTGGAGTTTTTGAAGAAGAGACTGGACAACCATTTGTCTGGAATGGTACAGGGTCTCCTGCTTGAGCAGGGGTTGGACTAGAAGACCTCCAAGGTCCCTTCCGGACTCTGTTATTCTGTATGTATCTCCATCAATATTATCTTTGTGTGTTGCTCTTTTTTCTTTTTCTCCTTTTTGTTATTAACTAAAATTCAAGCAAGCAAGCTCCTGGATGACTTTCAGCTCAACATGTTTCATATGATGGTTACAGGAGGAAAAAGGGAACAGAAGGAGACCTCCAAGTTTGCCGTCTTGAGCTTCCACATAAATAATAAATAATGCTCCTGCTAAATTCTGTCAAATAAACCTTGCACCATAATAACTGCCAAGAAGCTGACAGTCTCTGGTGAAGCAGCCATGACCCCACATTTTAGCATCCTCACAAACTGAATTTCTCCATCACTCAGATTAATTATCCTTAATAATAACATTCTTAGCATTTAGACTGAAAAATTCGAGTACCAATGAAGGAGAATATTTGTAGCTCAGGGTTGAAATGAGGGGTCCTTGGTGCTCTCTGAGCTTGCTTCTTTTCTTGCAGAAGTTTCATTACCTAACTAGGTAACATCATCATTGCTTACTAGCACTGATGATATTAACTAGTTAGGGTAATGAAACATCTGCAAGAAACAAGCAAGCTCAGAGAGCACCAAGGACCCCACACCAGTGAGTGGATTTCAAGCACCAGACTTAGCCAAAACTCTTGCTATTTTTTCAAAAAAGAATAATTCAGAGGTCCACTGGGTTATTGTGGATGGCAAAGTCCAGTTGCCGGAGAAGAGGGGAAGAGCCAGATGATTTCCAAAAGCCCCAGCAAGTCTAAAGATTTCTTTTCCTCCTTTCGTTCATTCTTTTCCTGCTGATCCACAAGAAATGCTGGATCCCAGGATGCAACCTGGGTAGATTTTCAGGCCAGCAAAGTGAAGCAAGCAAGGGAAGAACTCCCTGTCCAGAGCAGATTACAAAGAAGACGATCAAGTATAAATGGACAACTGTGCTGAGTGGAACAGGGCAGTCACGAAGGTTTGACTAAATTTGGCAGCAGAGCGATTCTTGTCTCTGTGAAGAGATTGTTGCCTTTGAGAGGTGATGAATAATGGAGTTGCCTCATGAAATTTTGGCCTTCCTCTAAAGCAGAGGTCTCCAACCTTTCTCAGTTGGCGGACCGGAGGGAAAGGGAGGGGGGAGCACTTTACGTGCACGCACGGACACACACAAATGGGGCCGCGAGCACACGTGACGCAAACGGGACGGTGCTAGCGAGTGTCACACGGGCGCTAGCACCACCCTGGTTTTGCCACGCAGCGTCCCTTTTTTGTAGAAGCGGCGCTAGTGCGAGTGGGGGTGAGTGTGCGCACCCATGTGCACACACTAGCCAGCCTGTCGCGCGGCCTGGTGGCCAGTAGGCCACAGCCCGGTAGTGGGCCGTGGCCCATAGGTTGGGGAACCCTGCTCTAAAAAACTTAGCCACAGAAATTCAAATCTTTTACCACTGGGAATCTATATGACATTGGCGTATAAATTCTGCCGAAGCTTTCCTTCTCTCAACATCTTATCAGTCTGCCTGCAATTACAGTGTGTTTCCAGGTAGGCAACCATGCTAATGTTTAGCAGCATCTTAATCTTGTAAGCTAATTTTTGGAGCCATCAGACACTTCTCTGTAACCAGTTCTATGACCATGCACTCAGTTATCTTGATTTCTGAGATCACTGATCACAGGGCCAGTTCAATCAGATCTCTGACTTTGGATGAATAAGAGAATTATAGACTTGGAAGAGACCTTGGGAGGTCTTCTAGTCCAACCCCCTGCTCAGCAGACCTTATACCAGAGGTCCCCAACCTTTTGGGCACCAGAGACCAGTTCCGTGGAGAAAGATTTTTCCACGGACCGGAGAGTGCGTGGTTTTGTGTGCTGCCTGCATCCCACGGATGGGGCTTTGCTTGTTTGTGTGGACCGGTTGCTGGCATGCTGCGGCCTGGTACTGGTCCACAGACCAGGGTTTGGAGACTCCTGCCATATACCATTCCGAACAAATGGCTGTTCAGTGTCTTCTTAAAAAAAACCCCAGTGTTGGAGCACCCAAAACTTCTGAAGGCAAGCCGTTCCACTGGTTAATTGTTCTCAGGAAATTTCTCCTTAGTTCTAGGTTGGATCTTTCCTTAATAAGTTTCCTTCCTGTTTCACCCTCAGGTGCTTTGGATCTGGACCTAAATGAAGGACTGTATGCCACTCAGGGGAACAGCTGCACCCAGCACACTTTAAAAAGTGTGTGTTTCCTTGATCAGGAAACCTTCTGTTCCATCAAAATCATACCTTGTTACATTAGATCGATATGCTGATACTGCTGTCATTTTTTAAAGAAAATTCTTTTGAGATTCCTCCAGTATTTTAGCCACAGAAGAACCTCCACTCTGAACCTGGAGCAGATGAAATTGCTGAAAGTGGAGATAGTTCCCATTGGCCTGAAGAACCATTGTACAAGCTCTGCCTAGGGAACAACTCCCCAACACCCTCCCCACAACACAGGAAAACACTAGTGGGAAAGAGGGTAGCTGACAGCCCAGAATTCAGATGGAAGCCATCAGCTCAACTGCCATCCATTGCATTCACAAATTAATTGATATCTACCGCTAAAAGAAGTGCTGTTTTCTTACTCGTGCAATGCCTATGGACTCTTCTGTGGCTTCTAACAAGGAAAGGCACTATGTCTTGAAATAAAATTACACTACGATACGGTAACAATGAAACCATGGAAATACACTGAGGATGCAACAAATGTGAGTTTCAATTCGACATAAACACATTCAACAGCAAAAATGTCTTGAGTGCAACCAGAGAGAAGCCCTGGAGCCCCACTCATATGATAGAGAGAAAGGCTCCTCCCCCTGAGTTTGAGGAATAAGCCCCTCCCTCACCCAGCAGCTGGACAAGCCACTGTAACCATCAAAATTGTGCCCAGATGCGCCACTGAACATCCAATCAGGCACTCCTGTCCTTGTTGCCACACGTGTTAACAAATGAACTTGGCTTCCCTTTTTCAACAAGAGATGGACGATTCACACACATACCCGAACTCCCACCCATCCCCGATCTTCCCTTCCACTAAAACCCAGAAGGTTCCTGGGCACACTCCAAAGCTGCTCACCTCGCGAAGACCTCTTGCACCCTGGCTTCTGCGTGGGCTCTGAGGGGCAGCTGTTGCCATGTTTAAGTGTGCCACTAGCCAGTGTTAAAGATGTGAAGGTTAGCCTCACAGACACAGCCAATTACAGTGCAAGAAGTTCTTCTCTGGGTAAAAGAGGTACAAAATCTTCCATGGTTCCCCTGGGGTCTCTTCTCCCCTTCCCACCCCCTGCCACTCAGCCACCCCAACAGAAAGTAGCTCTGAGACTCCTGGAAAAGTTTCACCAACATAATGCAGAATGCAGACAAAGAGTAAGACCTCTCGTTTCCATGCAACAAAGTAAGGAAAAGCTCACTCTTGTGCATGACTGCAGTCATTTCTTTTCCCAGCAGTCATTCCTCATAACAAACCATATACTGCCCGATATCTTTTTACCATTATTTGAGGGGTTTAAAATTTGCCCATCCATTTTTTCCATCTGTAGTAAATAAAAGCTAATACAATCCTGGGTTGTATCAAGATCACGCGAAGTATTAGTACCGCTTTATAAAAACCTAGTAAGAACACACTTGGAATACTGCAGCCAATTTTGGTCACCATACTACAAAAAGGATGTTGAGACCTTGGAAAAAGTTCAGAGAATAGCAACTAAGACGATCAAAGGCCTGGAGACTAAAACATACGAAGAACGGCTGCTGGACTTGGGTTTGGCCAGTCTAAAGAAAAGAAGAAACAGGGGAGACATGATAGCATTATTCCAGTATTTGAGGGGCTGCCACCAAGAAGAGGGGGTCACATTATACTTCAAAGCACCAGAGGGCAGGACAAGAAACAATGGTTGGAAACTGATCAAAGAGAGAAACAACCTGGAATTAAGGAGAAACTTCCTGACAGTGAGGACAATTAACCAGGGGAACAGAAGTTGCCTTCAGATGTTGTGGCCGCTCCATCACCAGAGGTTTTTAAGAAGAGACTGGACAGCCACTTGTCTGAGATGGAATAGGTTCTCTTGCTTAGCAGGGGGCTGGACTAGAAGACCTCCAAGGCCCCTTCCAGCTCTATTCGATTCGATTCGATTCGATTCATACACAGTTCACTCTTTGCTTCAGTTTTTCATCCACATATGTGTAACACTGTTCAATTGTCCCCATCAGATGTAAAGCATTTGTCTTGATATGTTAATTTCAATGTTCCTTCATATAAGATATTTATGTTGTTGCACCTCAGGCACATCCCTGACCAGAGACTTCCGATGTAGCCATTCGCATGTTTCGTGCTGGCGTCCATAACACATTACATGCTGGCTAAGAGTTTCATTGATTTTCATAGATGGTTTCCTTCCCGTTTCCTGCGTTCAACAACATCCACATCCATCTTCATGCAAAGCATTTTCTGGCCTACTCACTTTTTTCTACGCTTTCTCTAAATCAACAAAAGTGCAGCCAATTATCTCTTTCATAGTCACAAACTTCTCAATGACTTCCTGAAGAGCAAAAATCTTGAAAGTATGCACTTTCTCAGCAGGAAACGAAGCTTCCCAGAACTTCCCTGATTTTGCTCACTTCCCAAATAATCTCCCCATGGTTTCTGCATTCATTCTTGCTCTTTGCCAGAGAAGCAGTAACAGCGGGATTCGCATCACCAGGCACACAGGCCGCCTGGGCGCGCCTACCAGTCTCACGGCCACCCCATAAGCAAACCACATTCATCTCTTAGCACTGCCCCAGTTACAGCCTCTACATCTGCACTACAACCCTCTGCAACATCCTCACGTCTTTTTTCTTTTTACACATGATAGAATTGTCATCTTTTTTGCAGCCATCATTCTCCCGTGCTTTTTGTTTTCTCAGTCGCAGCCTCTTTGACTCCACCAAGCATCCTTTTTCAGCTTTCTCGTTACTGTGACTTCCTAATCTTTATTTCCAATATTTTCCCAACAGGTTCCACATACTTTGTCATACAATTTCCATTCATTCCATTGGGAGATGGTCTTTTTTTTTCTTTTGTGCCTATTTTCTCTCAAAAACCTGTAGTACCCTTGACGCTATCAAAACCAGTCAGCCTGGCATTCAGAAGGTCCCATTCGCCTTCACCAAGTCTCTCAATGCTTCATTATAAGCTGTAAAGTCAGCCTGTCCCTCCAGCCTCCGTCTCAAGAGTCCGGTAGGGCCACTCTATCTTTTTAGACCACAACAACCACAAAATATTTCCTTACCTTCTTTCTAGAGCCGGTCTAGCAGCCACCAAGTTAACTCTATCCTTAACCAACAAATTGTGAACAGAAAACTCCCTAGGTCAGGGGTAGGCAACCTTGGCTCTTTTATGACTCGTGGACTTCAACTCCCAGAATTCCTGAGCCAGCTGTGCTGAGGGGAAAGGGGGAGGTTTCCAAGCTGAGCCATGCTGGCTCAGGAATTCTGGGAGTTGAAGTCCACGAGTCATAAAAGAGCCAAGGTTGCCTACCCCTGCCCTAGGTAATAGTGCAATTTGCGTTTGGCTTTCACAGAAGTTGTTCCATCCCTCATTCTTATGGATGGATGGACGGATGGATGGATGAAGAAGCTGCCAGAAAAAAAATGGCTGCCACCGTTGTCTGGGCCTACTGGCCACTAGTCGATCTACCACATCTGGAGATCCCTCGGAAGACATTCAGACACATCTGGTGCCGCTGTGCTCAACAGGCAACGCACATGGCAAGAACAAAAAGAAAAGGAGGAAGTGGGGGATGGTGCTATTTGGCACAGCATGAAAGAGTGAAATAAACATTTGTGGCTGATTGAGCAAGAGACGGACTTGAATGGAAGGGAATGAAAATGAAAAGACAGTCCTGGAGCATTTCATTTCTCTCCAGAGAGAACATTCTCACAGGAGAGGACGTGGAAGTAGATCCTCAGATGGACTCAAGGATACTTTGAGTTTAACCAATAAAGCCAGGGCTGAAGCAAAGAAGCAACGGCAGCGGCCTTCCAGTTTAGCAAGAAAAGCGACCCCATTATTTCCTGGATTAGCAGCCCTTTCAGGCAGCAGGTCACCTTGTGCAATCTTAAATATGTATGTATATAAAAATAAAATTAAAAAAACATTTTAAAAAATAAAATATAAATTAAAAACATTTAAATGTCCCCAGCCTATTCTTGGGACTCTGGGGCTCCCTGGCACCCTGCATTCTTCCCAACGCAGCTCCAGCAAGCCTCTCTGGCAATTTCCCAGCATAGAGAAACTTCTGGCTCCTTCGCCCTCCCTCCCTACCCCACCCCAGCCTCGCTGGACCTCCAGTTTCCTTCTGCTGCACACCAGGACTGTGCTGGAGGGATGGGTTGTAGGGGAGGCCACACAGCTACAAAACAGCTGTTTTATTTTTGCAGAAAAGACAAGAGGGCACGTGACCTCTGTGCCTCATTCCTAGCCTTAGGAGTCATAATCACGTTAGAGTTTATGCCTCCATCTTGGCCTTCTGTCAAATGCAGATCGTCCAAGAATGTAAACGTGCACTACGCTTCATTCACTACACGGTAATTTGTGCGTGTTTTCCCCCCCACCTGGAATCCTCCAATGAGCACAACACAACACAATTCCAGGTAGGGATTCTGGATATCATAACAAAATGTAGAGACTTGCTTTGGAAAGGCGCATTTAAACTCTCTGCCAAAGAAAGTGGATATTTACTGGGAAGTCTGTGTTTTTCTATACTATCTTTTTTTCCTTACTCTTACCTTTTCTGCAGATTGTGGCAGCTTCAGTTCCTTTAATTCTTATGCCCCCCCTCCCCCCCCCAAGGTAGGAGGCAGCCTGGATGAAATGTGTCTACTTTGGACGGATGCGGCAGCCAATCTCCCGTCCAGAGAACGAGAGAGCTTCGTTTGAGTTGATTTACATTTTGGTTTCTGCACCACTGTGCCAATTATTTTATTGGAAAAAAAGCAGAAACACTTGCATTAATTTTAACATTTAAAAAAAAAATACACACTTCTACCAGTTCAACACTGAAACACAAATTGTTAATATACAGGTAATCATCAACTTACAACCACAATTGAGCCAAAAATTTCTGTTGCTAAGTGAAACACTTATTAAGTGAATTTTGCCCCATTTTACAGCCTTTCTTACCACAGTTGTTGTGAATCACTAAAATTCTTCAGTTAGTAACATAGTAGTTAAGTTAGAACTGCAAAAAAAAGTCCAACCCCTGCAGGGAAAACCTCCAAGGCCCAGCCACGAGCCAGAGAAACGGTGCTAAAAGGAGTGGAGGTTGTGGAGGTCACCCCATTGCCCCAAAAGGCTGAGGGAACACCGACCCCACCAAACGACGGCCAGGGGTTGACGGACACGTGAAACTAGTGATGGCAGTTCTCCAGAAACTACGTGCTGCCAAATTGTGTGCCAAATTCCCTAAATGCGAATTCCACTAAAGCAAGATAAGACTACCTGGGTTACTGCATCACGCATGAGGGGATTGAAATGGACCCCAAAAAGGTCAGAGCAGTGCTAGAATGGGCACCACCCAGCACCAGGAAGGAACTACAAAGCTTCCTAGGGTCCGTGAATTTTTACAGGCAATTCATTCCTTCGTTTGCCCAAATAGCCCTCCCCATTGCGAACTTGTTAAAAACTACAGAAGGGAACAAACCTAAACCTAGTCAATCTTTAAAATGGTCGATGGAATGTCAAGCCGTATTTGAGAATCTCAAGCACTTGTTTGCAGCTGAACCAGTTCTAAAGCACCCTGACCCAACAAAACCATTTGTTATACAAGCAGATGCGAGCAATGTAGCTGTGGGAACTGTTTTACTGCAGGAAAACAAAATTGGGCAGCTGCAACCCTGCGCTTAAACCTCCACGAAGCTTTCTGAGACTCAACAGCAATGGGCTGTGTGGGAGAAAGAGGCTTATGCAGTGAGATGGGCATTCCTATCATGGAGACACTTCTTAGAGGAGAGTAAGATACCTTTTGAAGTGTGGACTGATCACAAGAATCTGGAGGTCCTGAAAACCCCTTGTAAGCTCTCTCCTAAATAAGCGCAATGGCACAGTACTTCAACCGTTTTGATTTCATCCTGCGCTATCTCCCAGGGGGGAAGAATTTCCTAGCTGATGCACTGTCATGCATGCTGCAATACAATTGCTCCAAAGCAGAGGTAATCAAGCCACTGCTCCCATCCCATCAGCTGGTGGCCCAAGTAACCATCCAAGCGCAGACAAAAAGAAAACCTTCAACAGACAGTGATATGACTTCCACTCTTAAAGCTGCACTAACGGATGATCAATGGTTCCAAACTCATAGTAACGTTTGCTCAATCCGAGATGGACTAGCTTGGGTGGGGGTGAAGCTTTATGTACCAGCCAGTCAGAGACTCATGATCCTAGGAAACTGCCATGATTCCAAAACAGCGGGACATTTTGGTTTTGTGAAAACACTACACTTAGTGAAAAGGCAGTTTTGGTGGCCATCCCTCAAAAAAGACATTGAAAGATACATGGCCAGTTGCCCTGTGTGCGCCTCGGCCAAGCAAGGAAAGATATCAGGACCTTGGAGAGAGATGGACTTTTTTGTGGAACTCCCCAAAAGCATGAGAAATACTGTAATCTGGGTGGTGACTGATTTGTTCTCCAAGCAGGTGCATTTTATTCCATGTTAGAAGATCCCATCCTGCATGGGGGCTTGCGAAATTATTTCTGCATCACATTTATCAACTACATGGAGCACCCCAATACAGTTTACCTGTAAGTTTTGGAGGGCCTTTCTGGACCTACTTGGTACTGACCAGGGACTCACTTCCAGTCACCACCCTCAAACGAATGGGGGGTATTAACGTGCAAACTCAGGGTTGGAACAATACCTTAGATGCTTTATTAATTATCAACAAGATAACTGGACTGATCTTTTGCCATTTGCAGAAGTGGCATACAATAATTCTGTGCACAGCAGCACAGGTTACACCCCTTTCCAGGAGGCCACTGGTCAAAACTTCAACCCTATGCCTGAACTCCCTGCAAATGACCCTACAATGCCACCATTGAAAGAATGGGTCAACCAACTACAACGTACCTGGCCTATTATACGGAAGGCTCTTGCAGAAGCTAGGGATGCATATAAAGCTCAAACTGACAAGAAAAGAACTGAGCCTAAGCCTTTCATTGTTGGAGATCGAGTTTACGTTTCCACATACTATGTCCTCAATGGCACTACATCCACATGGAGAAAAATAAGCAGTGGGGTACCACAACGTTCTGTCTTAGGCCCAGTACTCTCCAATATCTTCATAAATGACTTAGATGAGGGAATTAAAGGGGAACTCATCAAATTTGCAGATGACACCAAACTGGCAGAAGTAGCCAACACCCCAGAAGAAAAACTCAGGATCCAAAAAGATCTTGACAAACTTGAACAATGGGCCCTATCCAACAAAATGAGTTTCAAAGTCTTACATTTAGGCAGGGAAAACCAAAGGTACAAAAACAGTAACTGTGAGAGGGACCTTGGAGTCCTAGTGGACGATCACTTGACCATGAGCCAGCAGTGTGCCAAAAAAGCTAATACAATCCTGGGTTGCATAAATAGAGGCATAGAATCAAGACCATGCGAAGTATTAGTACCGCTTTATAAAACCCTAGTAAGACTACACCTGGAACACTGCAGCCAATTTTGGTCACCATATCACAAAAAAGATGTTGAGAGTTTGGAAAAAAATTCAGAGAAGAGCAACTAAAATGATCAAAGGCCTGGAGACGAAAACATACGAAGAACGGCTGCAGGACTTGGGTGTGGCTAGTCTAAAGAAAAGAAGAAATAGGGGAGACAGGATAGCAGTGTTGCAGTATCTGAGGGGCTGCCCCAAAGAAGAGGGGGCCAGGTTGTTCACCAAAGCACCAGAGGGAAAGACAAGAAACAATGGTTGGAAACTGATCAAAGAGAGAAGCAACCTGGAATTAAGGAGAAACTTCCTGACAGTGAGGACAATCAACCCATGGAACAGCTTATCCCCAGAGATTGTGGGCGCTCCATCACTGGAGATTTTCAAGAAGAGACTGGACATTCACCTGTCTGGGACGGTATAGGTTCTCTTGCTTGAGCAGGGGGTTGGATTAGAAGACCTCCAAGGTCCCTTCCAGCTCTATTCTATTCTATTCTATTCTATTCTATTCTATTCTATTCTATTCTATTCTATTCTATTCTATTCTATTCTATTTTCTATTCTATTTCTATTTCTATTTCTATTTCTATTTCTATTTGTTTCTATTTCTATTTCTATTTCTATTTCTATTTCTATTTCTATTCTATTCTATTCTATTCTATTTTCTATTCTATTTTCTATTCTATTTCTATTTCTATTTCTATTTCTATTTCTATTTCTATTTCTATTTCTATTTCTATTTCTATTTCTATTTCTATTCTATTCACAATCACTTCAACCTTCCAAGAAATTGGGACCTAGGTTTCCCCATCAAACATATTATTAACCCAGTCAAAGTAGAATTAGACTTGCCAAAGTCCCTCCACTGGGTCCACCCGGTTTTCCACTGCAGTTTATTGAAACCTGAAATCTTCTCACCCCTTTGACCAGTCCCTCCCCCATCCCTGAACCCTTAATGACAGAGGGGGAACAACATTTTGAGGTCAGAGAGATTTTGGACTCTCGCACGCATTGGGGGAATCTTCAACATTTAGTGGCGTGGAAAGATTTCCCTACTGCCCAAAATGAGTGGGTTGATCATTGGCATGTTAGAGCCCCTAAATTAATGAAACATTTTCATAATCAATAAATGATTTCTTTAATGTTCTCTTTTCCCTCCCCTTTTGTTGTCTTTTGTTCTGCAGGTTTAATCCCTTTCTTTTGGGATGGCAGTATGTCAGGTCTCCTTCTGGGTGCCCTGCCATTCTGTTGGTGGGGGAGGAGGAGGCTCCGAAAGGCAGCATTCACTTTGGCTGTAACCGCATGGGGATTAGGGAGGGGGTTTGTCTTTGGAGACGAGATAGAGTCCCTCTCAGCCGGTTCCAGCCTGACTGCAAGGTCACTGCGCTCTGAGGATGACCTGTTATTTGTCCTGCACCTCAGCGCTCTCATAAGAACCTTGTGACACTGTATTGGTGCTGTGGTCTGGTGGGGGGGGGATTCGAAATGGGAAGAAGAGCTTGGTGCTTGGTGTAGGACCATTAGAGTCTTTACTGCAACCACTTTCTCTCAGTAAAAGTTCCTTTGATTAACCTCTTAGTGTCAAGGGTCGTGCTTTCCTGAGAGAATCAGCTGGGGCAGGTCTTTACATTGAGAGCTTATGCAATGGAGACCAATCCTTGTGTGTCCAATCACACCTGGCCAAGAAAGAATTCTATAATGTCCTGTCCTGTCCTGTCCCGTTCCATTCTGTTCCTATTCTGTTCGATTCATACCATTGCTGTTTAATTATTTCCATTCTGCCATTGGGAAGATGCCAGATCCACTTCCCCCACTTAGACAATGAGATAAGAGGAGTCTGAATTTGATAAATAAATAAAAATAACACCGCTGTGCCCCTAGATCCAGCTCCCCATTTAGGAATGAAAGTGAATTACAAAGTGGATTAAGGAAAGCACCCGGATTCCGATGTACAAACACATGTGCATGTTTGAACATTCTTGGTGGTACGGGATTCTCTTTTATGCAAATACTGCTGGCAGAGATAACTCTCGAGCTGCTAGACATGATAAGCAATGAGTAAATCATATCTTAACTCAAAAAAGATGAGCACTTCTGCCTTTAAATCATATAACCAGTTACACATGCTAGCAAGGGGAAAGCCCCAAGAGGAAACAGACACTAACAGTGATGTGCACATCAGGGCCACTCTGCTCTCTTTCTCCTTCTTCAGTGAGTTGGAGAATATGCAGATATGGGGGGGGGCAGAGAGGGAAAGGAAAACTAAATCTGTGGAAGATCCATAGAAAAATCAGCAGAGGGAGCAAAAAGGCTCTTCAGCACTGAAAACAAGCAATTACACAATTACACAATTACAGAGCACAATAAATGAAAACACAGAACCAACCCGTGTGCATGGGAATTAAACAGCTCTTTCCACTCTTTCCAACAGCAGGCAATGAAATGATGAACGGTTAAGGGAAGCAGGTATGCCTAGTCGGGTGCAGAGAAGGCTTAGGGGCGGCAGGATGGCTGCCTTCCGGTATTTGAGCAGCTGTCAGGGAGAGGACCAGGCCAACTAATTCTCTAAAGCTTCCGGGGCTCGGAAAAGAAGCAACGGGTGGAGGTTTGTGTTCGAGGGAGGCCCTGCCTGGAACTAAGGAGAATCTTCCTGAGAGGGAGAACAATTAACCAACAGAACGGCTGGCCTCCCAGAGTTGTGCCTGCCCCATCACTGGAGGCTTTCAGGAAGAGACTGGACAGCCCTTTGCCCAGGATGCAATAAATTCTCCTGCTTGGGGGTTGGACTAGAAGACCTCCAAGGTCCCTTCTGTGAAATCTTAAGAGAGCAACTGTGCAAACAGCCATTTGCTTATTACACAGGAAGCGCCTGACTTACTGAATTTCTGTTGCTAAGCTGGGTAACTGTTAAGTGAGCCATGCCTGATTTTACTTCTTTTTTGCCACGGCTGTTAAGTGAGTCACGCAGCTGCTAAATGAATCCGGCTTCCCCCACTGACTTTGCTGGTTGGAAGCCAGTGCGAAGGGACGCTGTCAGAGCTGTACGTCCAGGCCGGCCGCCCAGTGCCCAAGCTTTTACCCTGGGGATGCTGTGACAGTCGTAACTGTGAGGACTGGTTGTAAGTCATGTCTTTAAGTGCCACTGCAACTTCGAACAGTTGCTTAATGAATGGTTGTAAACTGGCTTGGGCAACCGGCTGGGAAAGAGAGAAGTTACGGTAAGCATTCATTCATTCATTCATTCATTCATTCATTCATTCATTCATTCATTCACTCACTCACTCACTCACTCACTCACTTACTTACTTACGTACAGACTCACAATGGCTCTGGGCTTTTTTTGGGTGACGTGAGCCTAAAACTGTCAGCACTATTGGGCCCTAGAAGCGACTCCCCACGTTCCTCCTGGAGGTCACATCTTCAAAAGCCCGAACGGCCCAAAGCACCTACAGTCAGTCCGCGGCCTGTATCTGAACAACCGCGAGGTCCTGCTTAGGCCAATTTCAAAGGCCCACGAAAGGGAAACGCTTTAGCACCTCTTCAAAGTTCGAGCAATCAGCTGCAGGAGTAATTCTGGTGGGCATTTGTTCCCGAGAACTGGTACTGAATGGGGAAAGTTTCTCAACCATGATGTGGCCATGTCCACACAAAGGCAGGGCAGATTAAACCATGAAGCTGGGTGCACAAACACATGTCTTTCAAGCAGGTTTTTCAAATAATTAGGCATGGAGGTACCACAAGTCTATACTAACAGGTTGGCACTCTTAGTGTATATTCCACCAGTGTAGGAACTGGTGAGAGAAGGGGGGGGAGTTTGGGGGAGGGCCAGAATATTTGAACAGCACGCTTTGGACTCAGGTCAGTGGGTGGAGAAAGTTATTGGCAACCAGCTATTGGGAGAATTTGCGTGTGATACAATCAGGGCACGAACCGGCTGCTTTGCTGCCTTGGGAGCACAGAACCAACAGATCCTATGAATGTTCATTAAAGAAAAGTTACAAATTTTGGTGGGTTTATTGATGAAAGATTTTAAATCATGATTCTGAATAATGTACCTTGCAGCTGGGAAACCAAAAAGTGAAGAGAAATGGAGAAGTCATTAATTTAATTGTTGGTTTGTTTAAAATAAGAGCAATTTATCTCTATCCCATAGAACTCTGGGCAGTTCCCAACAATGGAACAGTACAAAAACCAGAAATCACCAACCAAAGTAGAATTAGATGCACACCCAGGATAGCAATCCAGCGAAACCCTGGAAGCGCACCGTTTAGCACATATCCTGGGAGTTTCTCTCTTCTCTCTTCTCCATGTTCAGACTGAGTCAATCAGCCAATCAGAATAGAGCTGGAAGGGACCTTCTGTGGGAGCAAATCCAGCCTTAAAACGGGCCAAGAGGCTTGGAAGGGGCTGGGAAGGAAATGAAGCTGGCAAAAAGAGCTGTGGTTAAGATGCTCAAAACAAACAAGTCGTTGACTTTAGTGTCAAGACAACTTTGATGGCACAAGAAGGAACGGCCCTGGGCAGAGTAGAATAAATCCTCATTTGCTTGCTTTGTGCGACTTGAATTTGGCAGCCTCCTCCATTTTTCTGTCCAGCTGCAACATCCAAGCATCTTTGGGCATGTATTTATTTATTTAAGTGCATTTGCATGACATCTCGAGAGCCAGTTTGGCCTAGCGGTTAAGGATCGAGGCTAGAAACTAGAAGACAGTGAGTTCTAGTCCTGTCTTGGGCCAGGTGACTTTACGCCAGTAAAGTCTCTCTCAGCCCAACCCACCTCACAAGGTTGTTGTGGGAAAATAGGAGGAAGGAATATTAGATATGTTCGCCACCTTGAGTTATTTATAAAAATAATAAATGTGGGATTTTTTAAAATCTCATAAATAACTGTAGGCGGCTAACTTACCAATAAGTACCACACACATCCATTAATCCTCTGGTTCCAACCAGGCCTATCCCAAAGGTCTCGTTCGCCATTTTGGGGAACGGAAAGAACGCTGCAGGCCCCGGATGCGAGCGCCAGCCCCAGGTCCTCCCTCCAGATTCACACCCTTTATCCTCTCCTGGGGAGGGGCAGGATTTTGAGCATGCCCTCCATCTGCAGGCAGCAGCTGGGCAGATTCTGGCTGGACAGGCGGTTGCAGTTATCCTGGCCCTGAGACCCAAAGAGCTTGACAGGACCCCGAACTGGGCCGGAAGGGCACCGGGTGGCCGGTGCAGCCCAGGTCAGTTGAAAAGGGCACAAGTAACAGGATTAGTCCTCTTCTAACCTGTTCCTCGAGGGGTCTCCATCCCACCAAGCCTCTCCTTCCCTCAGCTGCTTACACGGCGACTCAAAGAATATGAGTCCACATTCAGACCCAGACCCAGAATTGCTTGCTTGTTGCAACAAGACTCATGATGCGCTTCCAGGCCAGGAACAAGAGTAACCAAACAGTTAATGGAAAACGGTTCTGTGGACTGAGTGTGAATGCCAACCACAAATGTGCCAAAAACACAAACTGACTCATAAACAATCTTGGTTGAATAGTGTGCTATATCAAAGTCAGAGCTTGTTATGCATCCAAGAATAACAAAACTGTGAGATTTAACTTAGGATGTAATTAATCCTTGCCTGGATCTGCAAAGAGAGGCACATCTGGTCTTCTTCAGTGAGCTGCCTCTGGCCCTGGCCCCTGCCTGGATGGTTGGGACCCCTGGCCTTGGCGGCCGCCTCCTCAACAGCACCACAGTCATGGTGTCCCTCTTTTGACACCACAGGGGACAGCCCAACACACTTCTGTGGGCTTTCCATTCCTTCCAAAGGGAAAGCCCAGGGAAGTGCCCTTGAGGTGGGCAGACTCTCCTTCCTCACCATGGCCATTAAGGATGCTCCTCCCGGTCCGGCTGTTGTGAATCTGAGCAGCCTGGCAGAATTAATAGACACTGCTGGTGTCGCCTCTAAGTGCACCCTGAAAGGGCGCCATTCACAAGAAGGTTTTTTGCAAGCAGTCCAGTCGAACCCAGCCGCATTCCAACATTTGAGCTGTTCGTGCAACTTGACCGATTAGTTAGCCAAAACAACGTCAGAGCATTGTAAGCTGTTCATCCATGACAAAAGGCCTGGCTCCTCAGGGGCTCAGGGGAAGACGACGTGTGGGCTGGTTGTGGTTCAACCTGGGGGGAGACTGAGCAGAAGATGGAAACCAATGGCTGGACTTTCTGCCCTTCCTCTCCTTCTCCCTCCTTCCCAGGATTTCTGCAGAGGCTTTGCAGCCGGACGGACGGTTCCACAGGCCTGATTTAATCATGTGCTGACTGACATTAAGCAGAGGCAAACTACCTGGCTGTGTCCATCTCACTGCTGTCACCAGCTCTTCACTAAAATGGAAAAACTGATTCTGCCCCATCCAAAGACTCACAACACAACCACAAGATGTGCTACAGAGTCTACACCCCCAACCAGAAGGATTTAATATCAGGGGAAAAACCCCACTGATTCTCATAAAATCAGAGGTCCAACTTCCTGCCCAAGACAGGAGCTCTTATACTATCCCAGAAAAATAGCTGTCCAATCTCTTCTTGACAACCTCCAGTGATAGAGGATCCACAACTCTGGGGGTGGGGGGGAGCCACTG
The DNA here is from genome assembly GCA_023970755.1 of Azemiops feae. Taxonomy (NCBI): domain Eukaryota; kingdom Metazoa; phylum Chordata; class Lepidosauria; order Squamata; family Viperidae; genus Azemiops; species Azemiops feae. Next base: position 58,959 of record JALGBA010002289.1, on the reverse strand, counting down.
GTTGATGGTTCTCACCATCAGGAAATCCCTCCTTCCTTCCAGATTGGGTCTCTATCTGAAGCTTCCACTCACAGGGGCTTTGGAGAATAGTCTTGAAAAAGTTTCGGTCACCACGATATAAAAAAAGATGTTGAGACTCTGGAAAGAACGCAGAGAAGAGCAACCAAGATGATTAGGGGACTGCAGGCTAAAACATAAATTCAAATTCAGAATAGAGCTGGAAGGGACCTTGGAGATCTTCTAGTCCAACCCCCTGCTCAAGCAGAAGACCCTGCCTAGACCATTTCAGACAAATGGCTGTCCAGTCTGTTTTTAAAAGGCTCCAGTGATGAAGCACCCTCAATTTCTGGAGGCAACTTCTGTTTCACTGGTTAATTGTCCTCACTGTCAGGAGGTTTCTCCTTAATTTGAGGTTGCTTCTCTTCTTGATTAGTTTCCATTCATTGTATCTTGTCCTGCCCTCTGGAAAATAAGTTGACCCCCTGGTCTTTTGTGGTAGCCCTTAAAATAGTGGAAAGGCTGGCTTGGTCGCTTCTGTTGATGCAGCCTAGGACTGCATTGGCTTTTTTGGCAGCTGCAGCACACGGCTGGCTCATATATAAATGGTGGTCTACAAATCAATCGTACCTGGGAATAACCTGGAAATGATAATGAAGCAATGGATCTTCAAACACCTAAAAGCAAACAAAGCTATTGCTAGAAGCCAGCATGGGTTTAGCAGAAACAGATCATGCCAGACAAACCTTATGGCATTCTTTTACGAAGTGACTTAAATTAGTGGACCAGTGAAATGCAGTGGGCATAGTGTACTTGGACTTCAATAAAGCATTTGACAAAGTAGAACACAGCTTAATTCTTGATAAGATAAAAAAAAAATGTGTGGTGGAGAGCAACACTACCAGATGGATTCCCAATTGACCAACCAACTGCACCCAGCCTGTCCTCGGTGGAATTACTGTACATCTACATAATCTGGTCCTAGCAATTTGAACTTGTCTACAGTGGATAGGTGTTCTATTTCTATTTTCTTTCTGTTTTGATTTGCATTTCTATTCTGTCTTCTATGGTGTTGCTTTTAATAAGTTGGACTATTTTTTTCCTTTTGTGCAAAGACAGATGCAGAGACTGAATTAAGTACTTTCTCCCTGCTGCCCATCACCTCCTTGCTCTGTGGGCGAATGGGGGGAAAACCCCTAGCAAAGCCTTTTGGAAGGCCTGCTCCGGCTGGTTCAGTCCTCCTGAGGCAAAGGTGGCTTCCCATGGCTCAGGGATGGTGCAGAGGAGGGTCCTGGCTGGGACCATGGGCCCAGCAGGCTCAGAAAGACTCTCCTGCAAGCTGCGGCCATTGCTTTCTCCCTGGCCACATGGGAGAACCTCTCTCCTGGATGACCTAATAAATGTATTTGCCTTTTTCCTCAATGAAAATTGGCAAGAAGTTGCCTCAAAGTATTTCTGTCCCTGGGGAAGCCTCCACCATCTCAGAGCAGCTTGGTATGCCCAGGACTGCACAGAAGAGGCTGCCTCAGGGGTGCAGCATGATGTCACCCCAAAATATTTTTCCTTGTCATGGAAGGGAACAAGAATCAACACGATACAAGTGTCCCTCCTTTTTCTTTTTCAGGCTGAAAAGCATAACTTTCAGAGAAGCCCAACTAGATCTGGATGGCTATTTTTCATGCTGGACAAAATGAACCAGTGACCACAACAGTGGGTCCACAACAGCTCTTCCTGCCACCTGGAAGAGGCCCGGTTCTGGCCACAGCTGAGGCAGCAAAGTCCATCCCAAGTCAGCTTTCAATTTCCAGCCAGTTCCCTCTTCCTGTGTTGGAGACCCCGAGGGGGGAGATCCAAAAGCTTAACTTACCATCTCGCCTCCACTAACGTTCAAAACAAACAGAATGGTGGGTGCAGCTGTGCCAGCCCGAAGCCTTCTGCTGACTCAGCATTTCTGAAATGACTGCCAGATGTGCTCTGCATAAAACCCAAACGCAGCTCCAGCCACATTTGAGAATCCTGCCGCTTAGAGGAATCTAACAGATGCCCAGTTTTTAAAAGATACTTCTTGGACAGTTTTGCGTTGCTTGTCGACCGAAAGTGTTGCTGGGCTCCTCTCTGGGACCGACTTTTTCCCCTCCCCATTTTTGGTGGAATGAGCCATTCTCCAAGCAAAGCTGCCTTTCTTGCTGTGGAAAATGGCGGGGGGACTCTCTCTTGGGGGGGAGAGGCCTCAGCTTTGAACTGAGGATGTCGCAGCCAAAAAAAATGAACAGTCCCACCATCAGCGGTAGACTTTTCTGCCAGGTTGCTCCCCATTTGTGGGTCTTTGTGACAAACTCACACCGACTAGTCTTTTGCCTTTCCCTACTCCAGAGTCCCCGTGCTCAGCAGTGGGGGCCCTTCCCTCTCTTGCTCTCTTCTTTATCGGAAGAAAAATTGCCATCGGATCCCAAGGATTCCTTCGCCATAGCCAGGCTACATTCCCCTCGTGCTCTGGGTGCAGTTCTTGAAGACTACCTGGAAAACTATCCTAAGAAGTGAGGATCCAAGTTCATCAGGAGGTTGGGTTCACTTATTTCAGTGTTTTGAACCACTGATTAAGACTTCTCCTCCCTCAGTTTTCCCTGCCAAAGGTCCAAGTTCAATTCCTACTTCTCCAGGAAGTCTGAGATGAATTCCACACAATACAACGTTGTTGAAGCTACAATTCTTTCCACATCTTTGTCCTATCTGTAGGCTGCCATGCCTTGCTGATGACCTCTGAACTCAGGAGGACAATATCTGTGGGGTTCTTAATGCTCTCTGAGTTTGGTTGTTTTTTTGCAGATGTTTTGGTACCCAACTAGGTAACATACACAAGTGCACTGATGATGTTACCTAACTGGGTAATAAAATGTCTGCAAAAAAACAACTAAGCTCAGAGAGCACCAAGGACTGCGTAGTTCAACCCACAACAATAAATTAGTCTCCCCTATTAGCACAACATCTTCTGAACAGAAGAAGCTGCCCTGCCCACCTGTCCTTCCATCTCTGCCTCTGAGCAGAATCCTTCCTATAGCTGGCAGACATGATCAAGGAACCACTGAATGTGAGCTTTCACAGCTCCTGTAACACAGGGGAATGACCAGAGGACTGGAGAAGAGTTGAGTGATCCCAATCTACAAAAACAAAACACTCCAAAATGGATCCAGGAAATTATCGGCCAATCAACTTGATATCAAAAACTGGGGAAATCCTGGAAAAGATCATCAAGCAGTGCATTTGTGAGCACCTAGAAATGAACAAGATGATTATAAGGAGACAGCATGGGTTTATTAAAAACAGATCATACCAGACAAAACTTACTGTCTTCTTTGAGAAAATGACTAAATTAGTGGACCAGCAAAATGCTGTGGACATAGTATACTTGGGTTTCAGTAAGGCATTTGACAAAGTAGACTACAACCTTCTACTTGGTAAGATGGAAAAATGTGGGATAGACAGCATCACCACCAGATGGATTTGTAACTATCCGACCAACCACTCAAAAGTGTAGTCCTCAATGGAACTCCATCCACATGGAGGGAAGCAGGCAGTGGGGAACTCCAAGGTTTTGTCTTAGGCCCAGTACTCTTCAATATCTTTATTAATGATCTAGATGAGGAGACAGAAGGGGAACTTGTCAAATTTGTAGTTGACATGGGGAGGGAGGGCTGGAATTGCTGACACTTTGGAAGATAGACTTAAGATTCAGAAGGATCTTGACAGACTTGAGCATTAGGCCCTATCCAACAAGGTGCAATTCACTGGTGAAAAAAGTAAAGTCCTGCACCTAAAGAGGAAAAGCCAAATGCACAGGTACACAAGAGGCAGTGCCTGGACCAACAATAATAACTATAAGAGGAATCTAGGACTCCTAGTGCACAACCACTTACCTATAAGCCAGCAGTGTGCTGTAGCTGCCAAAAAAGGCAAAGCAGTCGTGGGCTGCATTAACAAAGGGATAGCATCAAGATCCCAAGAAGTAATAATACCAGTTTATACCACCCTAGTGAGGCCACACTTGGAATACTGCATACACTTCAGGTCACCACAGTACAAAAAAAAATGCTGAGATCCTAAAAGTGTGCAGAGAAGAGCAACAAAGATGATAGAAGGTCTGAAGGCTAAACCACATGACGAATGATTGAGGGAGTTACCGTAGGTTTCTCTAGCCTATTGAAAAGAAGAATTAAGGTGGACATGATAACTGTCTTCTGCTACTTGAGGAACTATCACAGAGAAGAGGAGGTCAACCTATTCTCCAAGCACCTGAGGGCAGGACAAGAAGTACTAATTGAGGGAAACTTATCAAGGAGAGATCCAACTTAGAACTAAGGAGGAATTTCCTGACAGTGAGAGCAATTAACCAGTGGAACAGAAGTTGCCTTCAGATGTTGTGGGCGCTCCATCACCGGAGGTTTTCAAGAAGAGACAGGACAGTCACTTGTCTGGAATGGAACAGGGTCTGCTGCTTGAGCAGGGGGTAGGACTAGAAGACCTCCAAGATCCCTTCCAACCCTGTTAGTCTATGTTCTATGACCTGCTTTGAGGCCATCAGGATGAATAAAATGGCCACTAGCAACAGGAGGCCTTCGGAACCACAGCCAGCCAGTGTTTCCACATTGCAGGATTTGGTTCAACTAGGTTTGGCACTTCAAGAAAACATCCAAGTTGAATCTGGATATAATCAGGGATCTCTAATTCAGACCAAGGCCAAAATCCAAAATAATATTTGTGTCATTGTTGATTGGCACAAGATACATTAGAAAAAGAGGATGTAAATAAAACCAGAGGGTGATGTTATTGCCACTTTTTAACCAAACCAGATAGACTTGAACCCTTAGGTTTTATTAACTGTGTTTCTCCTGGTCTCTGGTCACGCACGTTCCTCTCTCGGCTCCTGCATAGTTTTGGAGAAGGCTGGCTCCTGACGTATTCAAGGAAGAGCTGTTTCCAATTATTAAGCTATATTTTGTTGCTCTATATCTTGCCACAAAAATGTCATTTTATTTATTTATTTATTTTGGAGAATAACACACTCTGTCTTGAAACTTTTTCCAGTGATGTCGAAACCATTGCTTTTATCCTCAAGTCTAACTGAAACATCTTAGGTACAGTATTTCCCTCATAAAATAAAACTTAGCCATGCTCTTTCTGGAAAAGAATCCATGGAAATAATTTCACTTACATCTCTTTTCAATTTTCAGTTGAAACATTAAAAAGAACCTTCTGTACATGCTCTCATGGAATTTATTGTGTAAGTCCTGTAAGTTCCAAAGGATTTACTGCCAACAAAATGTATGTGAAAGTGTATCTTTCTTGCACAATCTAATTAGGTTTATTGGGAAAGAAATCTCACTGAACTCAGTGAGTTTGTATCATATGTAACACAATTCTATTTATCTTGCGCTACTCACAACACCTAATTCAAGGAGGAACAATCTCTGGGACCCCCATCCCTTCAGACTCAGAGTTCGCTCCCAAGGAGCCTCAACCTCACTTCATGCTTCCTTCTCTCCATCCCTACTGGTTTCTCCCCATGGCTGCATTCTCGGGCTGCCCCCCCTGAGTCCTGAGACCTCCTTTCTTCCCAGACTTTGACTCTGAATTCAGCCAGCAAGTCAGAGGCAGAACGCTGGGCATGGAGGGAGGGCAAACTCAAACCACATCTGGAATCAATGAAAACCCACTGGTTCTGAAGGTGCCCAGGGGAGGGGGCTGCACCTGCACGGCCACGTCTTCCGATTCTAATGAAAAGCTGAGCTGAAAGGCAATTCCAAAGCAGCTGCTGACCTGATGGGATCCCCCATGAACCAGGCAATCAACATCCAGGTCCAGATCAAAGCTGAGCACCTGGTCCCAAGAGCGCCTGCCCCTGCACATCCTAGGAAGTTGGGGGGGGGGGCAGAAAGCAGCAGGACTAGGTCAAAGCAGGTTAAGAACACAGCCCCGTCTCAGCAATAAACACGAGTGACACATGCATAGGATTGCAAGACGTGCATCATCACAGCCCTCTCTGAAAGAAGCCATTGAACATTATCTCTCACAAACACAGGAGACAAATCAGGAAAAGCAAGTGACACCACCGACATTTCTCTCAAGTTTCACATTTTTTTCTATCCTGAGACAGATTTTTGGTCCTCTTCGGCTTGCAGTGTTTTTAAACCAAATGTGTACCCTTTATGAAGATTCTTCATAAGGAATACATGCCTTCACTCATCGTGTAACCACTTCTGCAAGCGATAAAATTCATGTTTAATTCTGTATTATTTTTATGAATATATTCAATGTTTTTAAATGAGTCTCCCATAGGTACATTTTTGTCTGCAAATTTGTATTGGAGAATTGTATCATAATACTTGGGGAGATGTAAATATCAAAGCTTAGTTTGGGCACTGATTTGGGAAGTGCAAATTGGCAGCTATTCATTCAAGTGAAAACTAAGCCCAGTTTCAATCCTGCCCAAATGCAGAGGGATCAGCACCTCATTTACACCTAATCTAAAGAGGGATGCTGGGTTCATAACTGCGCATTAAAATAGGGTTCAAAAATTTGTGGTTCAGTGTGTTACTAAGCCAGGCCAATGACTTACATCAGAATGTGGTTAATTGGTTTAGGCAGAGTATCTTATATCAACATAACAATTAATGCATATATGGTGCAGCAGTTGGGTTTATAAAACACACTACTGTACAGTTTAAACCTAGTTTATGTTTCTTGCTAGGTTTAAATTGTATTATAATCTCAGCCACTGCACCATGTGTGAAGGCCTCTCATCTCCTGGTGACTCCACTGAAACATCAATCAATCAATCAATCAATCAATCAATCAATCAGAATAGAGCTGGAAGGGACCTCAGAGGTCTTCTAGTCCAACCCCCTGCTCAAGCAGGAGACCCTAGACCAGGGGTAGGCAACCTTGGCTCTTTTATGACTTGTGGACTTCAATACCCAGAATTCCTGAACCAGTCATGCTGACTAAGGAATTCTGGGAGTTGAAGTCCACAAGTCATAAAAGAGCCAAGGTTGCCTACCCCTGGGATAGACCATTTCAGACAGGTGGCAGTTTTCTTTAAACAATGTGGAAGAGGGTTGCCAGGCTTTGTTCTGAGATGATTTTTTTTTCAGCTTCCCATTCTGCCTACAGACATGGGGTCGATCTCTGATTCCCACTGATCTGCGCAGCAGGTCTGACTGCTCAGCTTCCAAGCCCAAGCTTCCACACCCCATGGGCTGTGGCCCATGGAAGTATTCTGTATAGGTAAGAAAGTACTTCTGTGATCCACAGGAAAAGAGAGGAAGAGGCCTCAGGGGTCCCACCAGCCTCTTCTGACATTCCACGGGCAGGGAGAGGTGGCTTCAAGCCCTGATTTCTACCTGGATGAGAACAGGTACGGCTTAGCCAGATCTGAGCCACTCTCAACTACTGGGAGGGAGGGATGGCCAGCAAAATCCAAAGATGGCCCATTTTCTTTTGCCATTCATGGTCTTACATCTGCACCAAGCTGGATCCCCAGCAACCAGGCAAACAGATCCAGGTAGTTTTACCTCAGAACGTAAGCCAAGTCCCACATTTATTTAGAAGCCAAGCCTGACTATAAAATCTGGCTTTGTCCTAGATGCTGATGGAAGCTTTTGATGGACCACAATCACAAAATATATTCACCCTCACTGCAGACTAACGATAGGAGACCAAAAGCAAGCATTTAATTTCACATTTAAAAAAAACCCTAGCACACAAATCAAAACTTAATTCTCAATTGGTGTTGTCCAAAATTTGTTATGCATCTTTGTAATGCATATTCAGGAACTATCCACCCAAAAAGTACATATATTCTGAACAAATGTGCAAAATGAATTACATTATGAGAAAATGTTTTCAAACGTTATACACGGTAGACAAAATTGTCAAGAAAAATGCATTTAAAGGTAAGTGCAGCAAAATGAATATAATTTTCAGTGCAAACTGTTAAAAATCTCAAATTCAACAAATCAAATTTGAGCCGGTAACAAAAGCAATAAATTAAAGTTGCCAAGTTGTACAGATTTCCCCATCCTTATTAAAGGATGCCTCAGTTATGAGATCACCATAAATGCACATTAGGACACTAGCACGTTGGTTAAGGAAGAAATGAAAAATACAGCAAAACACAAAGAGCGCCAATTTGGTTTAGTGGTAAAGGCAGCAGGCTGGGAAGCAGGAGGTTGTGAGTTCGCCTTACATATGGAAGCCAGCTGGGTGACTTTCTTTCAGCCCGGCCTACCTCGCAGGGTTGTTGTAGGGAAATAGGAAGAGGAAGGAGTACTATGTATGTTCGCTGCTTTGAGTTATTTTTAAAGGCGGGGGGAAAGCTAATCTCGTAAATAAATAAACATGGCATTGTAGGAACCCACACACTGATTGAAGCACCGGCATCCAGGGTTCATGCTCTCCACGCAACTCATGTTTCTAAGGCAGTCATCCAACTGGGCAACTGTGGGGCTTCTCAAACCAACCAGGAAAACCCCCAAAAGAAACCCAGAAATCTGGGGGGGGGGGGAACCTCTTGTGCATCAGACTACAACCATAACCTCAGGACACAGCCCAGCAGTTCAGTGCAGTTGTAACCGCAAAGAGAAGTTTCCAGGCCAGGGGGAACCTTCCCCAGGGAGGCCCATTCTCAGGTGCTGCTGTCCTTGGGCCAAAGTAAAAAACCAAAGTGATTTGGGAGGAGGATATTTTTGGGAATTTTGTTTACGTGCAGATTTCCATTCTCTGACTCCTGATCACTGCCTATACCAGGGGTAGGCAACCTTGGCTCTTTTATGACTCGTGGACTTCAACTCCCAGAATTCCTGAGCCAGCATGGCTCAGCTTGGAAATCTCTCCCTTTCCCCTCAGCATGGCTGGCTCAGGAATTCTGGGAGTTGAAGTCCACCAGTCATAAAAGAGCCGAGGTTGCCTATCTCTGGCCTAGGCCGCTTTATGACTGGTGGACTTCAACTCCCAGAATTCCTGAGCCAGCATGGCTCAGCTTGGAAACCTCTCCCTTTCCCCTCAGCATGGCTGGCTCAGGAATTCTGGGAGTTGAAGGAGGAGCTTTATGACTCGTGGACTTCAACTCCCAGAATTCCTGAGCCAGCATGGCTCAGCTTGGAAACCTCTCCCTTTCCCCTCAGCATGGCTGGCTCAGGAATTCTGGGAGTTGAAGTCCACGAGTCATAAAAGAGCCAAGGTTGCCTACCTCTGGCCTAGGCCTAGGCCGCTTTATGACTCGTGGACTTCAACTCCCAGAATTCCTGAGCCAGCATGGCTCAGCTTGGAAACCTCTCCCTTTCCCCTCAGCATGGCTGGCTCAGGAATTCTGGGAGTTGAAGTCCACGAGTCATAAAAGAGCCAAGGTTGCCTACCCCTGGCCTATACCAAAAAAGAAAGGCTTTTTTAGCATCTGGAGGTGGCCCATCCTTGGCAGTGGAGTTTCTAGAAGAAAGCTCACATTTCTGCAATTGTGTCGAACCTCAAGAGCAGAAGCACCCTGATCAGCCAACTGCAGAGGCGCAGCAGAAGCACCCATCGTCCACACCTCCAGGACAGGGCAAGCCAAACACAAAGCATCTGGACAGGATTCATTCAATCAGAGCAGGCGCTGCCTCCAAAAAAAGCCCCTCTGATTACTCACGGCCTGCCCGAATCCTCTCACCCCTGCTGGGCTGTTGAGGCCAGCAGTGCTGGGGGAAGAAACCCTATTGCCACAATGCTTTTCCTCCCCCGGCCCTTGTCGCTGGGGTTGGGGCGCTCAGCCAAATCACGGAGCAGCACCTTACAGGGCTGCTCCCTTAACATCAACCCCCCCCCCCAAACACCCACACAACCACATTGCCCACGGCTCTCCTGATCTCTGGGGAAGGAGCTCAGACAGACAAACTTCCACTCACTGAATGACACACGCAGAAGGCATCTCCCCTCTGTCCCGTTCGGTCTGGAGAAGGAAGGCCTCGCTTCCACGTGGTCGGAGGGTAACGGATCATCAGGATTCTCTCCAGCAGCCTCCAAAGCATCCAAATATGCCTGCGTATCTCTTAGGATTTCGTGCAGGCAAAAAAAGTAGCATCTTCCCAAGCTCACTTCACATTTACATCCTGTTGGACTCCAAAGTTTAGCCCGTGAATGCAGAACGCAAGTTCTGTCGTCCCCCCCCCACCCCAGTGGTGAGAGCTGCAGTGAGGCCTGCCTTGCTGCTGATTGCCCTGTGTAGGTAGTCTTCGACTTACAACAGTTCATTTAGTGACTGTTCAAAGTTACAACAGTTCTGAAAAAAGTGACTTATGACCGTTTTTCACACTTACAACCACTGCAGCATCCCCATGGTCACGTGATCAGGTGCTTGGCAACTGACTCCCATTTATGACGGTCGCAGTGACCGGGGTGTGTGTCACACGATCCCCTTTTGCAAACTTCTGACAAGCAAAGTCAACGGGGAAGCCAGATTCACTTAACAACCATATTACTAACTTAACAACCGCAGTGGTTCACTGAACAACTGTGGCAAGAAAAGTAGTCAAATGAGGCAAAATTCACATAACAACTGTCTCGCTTAATAACAGAGATTTCGGGCTCAGTTGTGGTTGTAAATCAAGGACTATCTCTACTTATTTAAAATGGATGCTGCTCTTCTCAAGTGGCCTCAAAGACTGCCTGAACAGTCTTGAAGATTTCAGAGATAACATCAAGAGATGCCTATTCTGTCCACCACCATCAACACCGCTCCGTCTCCCTCTCAACCAAACTAGGGTCAAGTAAACCTGCCTGTAAGAATGGCCCAGCTGGGTCAGAATGCTAAAGGTTTCCCAACCTTGCTCTCTCCATTTGGTTATTGATGTCAGCACCTATTAACTGCAACCACCCTCAATAAAGGATGATGGGAGAGGGAATCCAAAGCAAATGGAGGGGCTTAGGCTATGGAAGGGTGACCTTGTGGACATCTGGTTGCCACAAGGCAGCTCATGTGGAACACCACATATATTCCCGATGCCTTAATCCCAGCATCTGGAATTCAGAGATGTTCTGCCTCTCTTCTATTCAGATGTTCCATTTAGATTATCTACCTTATGCGCACAGATTTATTTAATCCTTTCCTAGATTCTTGATATCTTCTGCTTGGCTTGGTAAGTGCTATTTTCCCTCACTGTATTTCTATTTATTTATTTGTATTTTTATATTGTGAGCCACCCAGTCAGGCTGGAGTTGGGCAGCACCAAGGGGAAAACATACAAATAAATATATGCAATCTATATTGTCTTATTTATGTATTTAATAAATTTAAACAGTCGGGACCTGGGTTCAGGCTGAGCTTCAGAGTCACCGTGGGCTTTCGCTCAAACTAAGAAGGGGCATAGAATGTAAGTAATGAAAAGCCCAGGGACTCTCAGACTTGGTCATAACTTGAGACAGTGACCCTCTGCCAAGCATCTTTTCAGACAGGACGAGGACTCTGGCTGAGCAAGGCCTGGTCAAGCACCTGAACTCAGATTGGTGAGCCCTTGCTGAAAAGGTCTGAGTTCAGGAGACACAGCTTCTGGCATGCAGCCGTTGCTTCCTCCTCCGGTCCCTTTGCAGGTGTCAGATTAGGGAGCTGGTCTCATCCTCTTTATCTTAAGGACCTGATTCACAAGACAGCCAGGCAGCCCCACCAAGCCTGCTAAAATAGCTTCTAAACGCCAATGTGGAGGAATTCACAGATTGCAGCAGCCCCTCTTTGCCAAAAGCTGAAAAGCAGCGAAGTCTCTTTGCGATTCTAATTAGCCAGGAATGTTTGGTTCCAAATGTCACAGTTTGGATGTGGAACAGTCAAAAGCAAATGAACCTTTCCATAAAGTTAAAGACAGAAAAAAACTATTCTGTTGAATATCAAGAAAAAAAAATGAACAGTTTCAGAAGTTTTGGCTTATTCTCCGAATGTCCTCTCTTCGCTCTTTTTGTGAGCAAGATCCAATTTTCTGCAGAACATGATCAATTTCCTGGGAGGTTCCCTGGGCTTCTTTCCCAGGTCCCCAGACTCCGTTCCAAGAGTTCTTCAGCGAAAGCAATGCCCAGGGCCCCTTCCACTGTCCAATGTCCTCCAGGTAAGATGGCGCAGCAGCTGCAAAGCCAGCGAGTCAGATTCCCAACATATCTGGAGAGGCCAAGTTGGTGGAGGCTGCCGAACAGCATCGACAGCTGTACATGCATGCCCATTGAAAGCATCTGTGAGCAGGCTTGTTACTTGAAAGCAAATGTCACAGAGAGTTCAGCTACTTTTGTTTACAAATACAGCACAGGACAGAAAACCGCTTTGCCCTGCATTTAAGATGCCATTCATGATAAGGTCTACAATAGGGTTAGGCAGGATGCACATCCTGGGAAGCTGTAGGAGAAAGGGTGGCAGAACCTGGGGGCGGAGTCAAAAGAGGAATCAGCCTCAAATCCCTACGTGGCCACAAGAGAACTAGGTCCAACCTCCCTTGAGTGCCATAGACCCTTATCTAACTCTAAGCAGGTGCCGACCAGTAGTGGAGAATTCCTGTGCAGAGGCCTGAGTAGTAATAAATCAGTTAATCGAACTTTCACATGTGGACCTGGTCTTTCACATCTGACAGAAGCCCCCTCCCGCAGCTTGTGCTCCTGTAAAATCATCCAGACTTTATAAAGCATCTCCTGAAGAGCCACTTGAGGAGTGCCAGCAGCTCCACCCTTTATGCCAGCCAGTCCTCTTCTCACTCTGAGGTTGGCAACTACAAGCACAATAAGCAGAGGCTGCTGGGAATTCTGCCTGCTGACCCCCAGTACCAACATCATCAGTGGTATTCTCAAAGTTAACCGCATCACTTCCAGGTAAGGCTATAATTCATGTTCCAGCTCAGCATTTTGAATTTAGGACTCCACCTGGTTTCCCTGGAAGAGCTTAGACTGAAAGACCCAGATTGTTGCTGCACTCTATTCACAGAACCCCATTTCCCAGGTATCTCTTTCAACAGCCTCAAGGCAGTGACTGTAGAAGCTCTTCTGACACCCACACACGCAGACACCCACACCCACAAACCTTTTTATCTAAGAAAGGCAAGCTTAACTTAATCAAGATCTTGGTCTGCACGTTCTCCTGCAGCCACCTTAGAAAACATTTTGGCCAGCTGCTTTTCATGGAAGCTGCGTGCACTTGACTATTGTTGTACGATGCTCCTGAGGCCAAAGCAGCTGAGGGGCCTTGGATAATGGCAACTATCCTGCCAACATCGCCTCTCCTGAGTATGAGGTCACATCCACGCCTGCTCACAGCCTTTCATCTCCCACATCTGGATTTCTGGCACACAGCAGGAGCACAAAGAAGAAAACCAGCCTTGTTTCTCCTCATTCCACTTCTTTCTCAAGCTGGCTTGAATGCAGCAAAGGCAGCTTATGTGAATGCCACTACATCCATTTCTGATGCCCGCTGTCTGCCTGGGATCAAACACTACCACGCTGCTCTCTTCATGGCAGCGAATGCTGGAGCTCTGTTCGGGTGGGGCCCTCCAAACGCAGGATCCGCTCAATCCCCTGCAGAAGAACCACCAGCCAGAGGGGCTCCCCGGGTGATCACTGCAGCGGCCCCTGGTACCTCAGGCCGGATTGTCCCAAAGGCGCTTTTCCACGAGGCAACTGGACTTTTTTTCTCTTTGAAGATGTTTCGCTTCTCATCCAAGAAGCTTCTTTAGCTCTGACTGGATGGAGGGGAATGGAATCCGGTCACAGCTGAAGCTTCTTGGATGAGAAGCGAAACGTCTTCAGAGAGAGAAAAGAAAGTCCAGTTGCCTCGTGGAAAAGCGCCTTTGGGACAACCATGACCTGGACGACTGAGAATCTCATAGACACTCAGGCCAGAGTCACTGCAAAATTCCAGAATTTGGAGCAGTGCAGCCGTGGTGTGGGGAGAAAGAGTGCTGCATGACTGCCTTCCAAAGCCAAAGGGCCTTCTCCTGCAGCTGCTTCTTCTCTTCCCCCCTGCAAGATCTGGCAGACAAAGAGCCATGATGCAACCTGACTTCACTGGTGGAAATATGGAAAGTCATCGCAAAGCTATTACATCACACATTTTGCTTGATCGGGGAAAGGGCTGGAGCCAGCTGCTGCGCTGAGAGGGGGGCAGGCTTCTTGCAGCAAAGCAGCCCCCCCCGGCTCAACCCCCAACGCATCTGGGAGACTTGCTGGACGGCCTGCAGCCAGGCACTCCAGGGCCGGGCGGGGCACCTCATCCATTCCAAAAGAGCACTCACCAGCTCCAGAATAAACAACTTCTGGCGCTCTGAAATCTCTGGTGTGAGTTGTATAATGCAAAATGGATCCTGACGTCCACTCCAGAATGAATTCCTTCTCCAAGATTTTCCAGATCCAGCCAGAGGCCTCCAAGGAGGCCAAGGGGCAAGAATGTCAGGGCAGGAAAAGCTTCTTCCCACCCATTCCGTCCAGATCATCGCCTGATCTCTTCCCAGGCCATCAGCCCTGGAAGCTGGGATCCCTGCCCAACTTTGATCCAGGATGGAATCTATCACTGTCTCTCATTCGCTGCCCGGGCTGCCACAGGCGTAGCCAACGATAACCTCCTGAACTCCGTCTCTTGGGGAAAAGATGGGACAAGGCCTGGCAAATTAAACACTCCCGATGGCTCTCGTTAGAAGGCAGCTGTGGTTCATCTCCAGGGCAAGATGGAAGGTGGCCTGCTGCCCACCCCAATCCCCGAGAGCTCGGTCCGCCTCCTGCCAGGGCAAAAGGCGCATCAAGAGCAACTGCCTCAATTGCCTCACCTTCTCACTTCATCTAGGGCACGGGTGTCAAACTCGCCGCATCACGTGACTTTTTTCACATTGCCAGAGCCGGGGTGGGTGCGCGGCCTCCGCATGATGCGACCAGCCCGTGGGCCGGCAGTTTGACACCCCTAGTCTAGGGTGGACTAGAAGACCTCCAAAGTCCCTTCCAGCTCTATTCTATTCTATTAATACATTCATCCCTCATCAGGGTGAAATTCCATTAGCCAAATCCACATGACATGCAAGGTAATGAATTCAAGATCTCATAAACTCCACAAAACAGGGCTTCCCAATCTTAAGGCAAGGACTGTTAGTGAATGAGATCCCAAATTTTAAAAAAGGCTCTTGCAGGATGATACCTGAGCTCAGACTTTTGAGTGTGATTAACCCCGATGAAGTCATGGCAGAAATCGCACAAATCCTCTCTCCTTTTGAAGGGGGCAGTCGCAATACCACCAAGTGCAAGAAGAGGTGCCAATGCTCCCACCTGTGATCACCCTGTGATCCCCAAACGGTACAACAGGGGGACACGCTGGGCACGCTCAGACTGGAGGCCTTGGTACTAGCTGGCATCTCCATATTTCCCTGAACTGCGGCACACCTGAAGCCACCTGGAGGCTCTTATCAGTTTCTCCCTCTGTGAGGAGGCAGAGAATAGTCAAGCCTTTGCAGCCATGGGGGGGGCGAGGGGGGGAGGAGATGGTTATGGTGACTGTGTCCCTAGCCTTCCAGAAAGCTGGCAGCTGGCAGTCCTTGGCTTAAAGAACAGCATAAAACCACTTAATTGCTTTGAAAGACATCCTTTTCTTGGCAAGCATTTATTTTATCGCCAACTCTAAATAATTAATGGAATCTATACACAACCCACTTGGAAGGGAAACTCTGATTCAAATGAAACTGTCTATATTAAAGAAGTATTAACTGCAACACTTTATGGCAAAGTTCTGGATATCCTTTGGGGAGTGGGCCATTTACCCTTGCAAAAACTCTCTGGAGTCGGATCTTCAAAGCAGCTTCTTGGGTTGCAGCTTCTCTCGCAAAACACGAAGAGAGAGCTGGCCAGCGGCAAGCAACCCGACTTGCTCAGCTCTTGGGACAGAGATGCCAGTATGAGGTCAGCTGCCTTTGCTTGCAAAGCTGAGTGGCATTGCCAACCTGTGAGAGAGCCATAACAGGGATTCCACTGGCACGGAGCCCCGTGCATCTCTCTCTGGCACGCTGGGTAAAGTTTTGGTGCCACGGTAGCTGAGATGCACATACAAACTTCCTAACAGAAGACCCAGGGGCTGCTGTCCTTCTCTTTGCTGCTCAGAAAAAATTTGGAGGTTCAGGTTTAGGAAACTCCCCCCTCCCCTTGGTATCAGTCCTTTATTTCCCATAAAGTGCAGAGAAGTTCGTTTAATTCCCAACTTTTCACCCAATTACAGTAGTGGCCAAAATTGTGGAAACCTTTTGGAAAAGTGTATTTTTGAAGTTTCATGGCTAATAACACCACTTTTTTTTTGGAGTAGTACCATAAAATTATATATCAATGGAAAGATAATTTAATCAAGAATGTAATGCAACAAAGTTTGTTCAATTATCTGTACTGTATTCTATGAAAAGTTATAGCCAAATAACCAGAAAAAGGAAGCACAACTTGCTTAGGTTGATATCAGGTAGCTTTCCTTCATCTGATTGTAGCCAATGAGCATGAGTGTTTAGAGAGCCAATCAGGTGTCATCTTGTTTTGGCAATGAGCCAATCAGATCACAGGAGGATTCAGTTATTGATGTCATGTATGGAAGCTGAGAAGAGGACATGTGTTGTGTGATCGCTATCAAGTTGGTTGGTTTTTTTGTGTTCTTTCATTTAGTGAGCTTGTGAAACGTAATAAAATTAAAGTCATGGTGCAAAGAGTTGACTGGTTGCCCAGAAAGCGATGTAAAATAGTATTATTAAGTGAACAAGGCTACAGTTATAAAGAAATTAGAAGAAAAATGGGTGGAAACTTAACCAAAGGTGGCATTTCTACTGTACACTTTTCCCAAAAGGTTTCCACAATTTTGGCCACTACTGTATCTCAACCCCAAACTTTTTTCAACTTGCCAGCCTCAGAATAAACAAGCAAATGTGCTGTATTTTCCCAGTTTACTTCCATTTCCATCCTTTTTAAAGGTTGGTTCTCTCTGTTTTAAGCACTTGGGCATTCTACAACATGTCATGTTTGGCCGATTTTGCTATATTAATATAGAAATACGGCATGAACCTTAAGAACCACCGTTAACAGTGATATGTGTGAGCATTTTCACATCGCTACATTAGCTTTAAAGTGTAAAAAAAAAGACCTTCAATCCAAAGCCAACAAAGGAGGAGAATGTCAGTCATCATCCCTCCTGGGGGGCAGATATGAAAGGAATATTGGGAGCCCTTTTCTTTGAACGGCAGCGCGGCCCGATGAAAACCCATTTGTGACAGGCGTCTGAGCCGCCTCCGCTCGCGCGTGAAGAAGGAGGGCAGCGCCGGTTCCCACCGAGGCGCAGAGGCAGCACCTGGGGGCGTCCGTAGACGAAGTTCCTCCCAGTTTGCAAAGTTCAGATTGCTCCTGGGGAAAAGTTTGCAGCGACCGGCACAGACGCTGCACGCCACAAAGAAGCAATTCCGAAATGCGGAGACGGTTGCAGGGGAAACAAAGCTTGTCCGTTGTTAAATAATCTCTACTCACACCCTGCCCCCCCCATTTCTCCGTCGCCTAAGATGTCTGCATAAATTTGCCCCCTCCAAAGGAGGCGCGCGGCGCAGTTGGGCTGCCGAAGCGCCTCCGGAGGGCGGGGATGGCCCCGAGCGGACGCCCGAAAGCCCGGGAGAAGCCGGCCCCGGCGGCCCTCCCACCGGCCCCGGCCGCTGCCTCGGGACGGCTCGGGCATCCAGCCCGGCGGGGATGCTCGGCGCTCTTACCTGCGCGGCTGTGGGCGAGGGCGGCGAGCAGGAGCAGCGCCAGGCTCCCGGGCCGGCTCGGCCAACCCCGCCGTTTCCACCGGGTGTGCGCGTCCATCTCCGCGGCTTGTCCGGGCGAGGCGCAAAGCGGGACGGCGGCGCTCCGGGGCGGCTGTTCTCCCGACACCGGCGGGCGCGGCTGGAGGCTTTCGGACTAAGAAGCGGACGCCTCCCTCCCCTCCGCCCCCGGCAGGAGCCTCCTAGACGGCCATCGGCTGGGGCGGCGGCGGCGGCTCCTCTCCCTGCGCAGCCTGCTGGCCCGGCGCGCGGCTGGGGAGGCTCGGGGCTTGGCTTGCGCGGCGAAGTCCGGGCGCCCGGCTGCCCCCCTCGGCGTCTCCTCCCCGCCTCCTTCCCGGCTCCCTCGCCCGACCTCTTTCCGGGGCGCCGCTCGCCAAAGTGCGCTCGCCCCGCTTTCCTGCCCCGCGAAACTTTCGGGTCCCCTCGCCCGCTCCCCTTTCCCCGCGTCAAGCCGACGGGGCCGAGCTGCCAATCCGGGGGGCCCTGGCCAATCGCGGCGAGGGAAGCCCCCGGCCCCGCCTCCGCTCCGAAGGCGGGGGCGGCGGGCGCCACGAAGCCTTGCCTGTGTGGCAGGGGCGGCCGGCGCTCCCCTCCCCTCCCTTCCCCGCCCCTCCCGCCGCCGCCGCCGCCGCCGCCAGCCCAGAGCAGGCCCGCGCGCCGCCCCAGACCCGCGCGCCGCCCCAGACCCGCGCGCCCTGCTGCCCGGACTGGCCCGCGGGGACGGCGGCGAGATGCGGATGGCCCGGGCGCCGGTCGAGCCGGGCCTCGCCGGGGCTCTTGGAAGGCGGGGTCCCCGCGGCCCTTTCCCCCCTGCCCCGCCGGCTTCAGTTGCGGGCGCCGAAGCTTCCCGCAGCCAGAAGCTCCGGGTGTCCTATAATCGTCCGAAGGCTCTCTCGGCCCGGCCCTTCAGCAGTTCCTTCCCGGGCATCTCGGCTTTGTTGCCTCGGGATCAGCCCTTCGGGGGCCCAAAGGCGGCCCCGGCTTTCCCCCCCCCGGCATGAAATGCCCCCCTCTGCATTTGGGGAGAGATGCTCGCCTGTCCCCTCCCCCCTCCCGGGGCCTCCTGGGCAGCCCAGAGCGAAGGCCGCCTCCCGCTCGTCTGCCTCGGAGTCGGAAAGGAGGCTTTTCTGCCCCCCGGACGGGAGTTCCCCGGCCAGCCTCCCCTTCTAGCCCGGTGAGCAGAAGACAGAGGGAGCTGGCTGGGAAGAGTCCTCGGCCCCATCCTGGCTCCGCTGGCAAGGGGCAGTGGGGCAGAGGATGAGGGGAGAGAGGCAGCAGACCTGCCCTCCTGCCTCAGGCCCCCAACTGGCCAGCCAGGCCTCCTTTGGGCCGGGACCCCTGTGCCCAAATCCCCAGGGGAGCAGTTAGTGCACCCAGCATGGGCAACCTGCCGCTCCGGCCCCTGGAGAGATCCCCAAAGCCTCCTTGCCAGGCAGAGACTTTAAAAGCTTGATGGCTAGGAATGCCCTCCCTGAGTTAAAGGGACCCTAGACTCTCGCTGACCGCTGACCCTCCTCCCTGCCCAAAACATGCCTTGAACTGCCCAAGCCTGAGCCCTGTGGAGAGAAGTGCACCATTCAGGAAATGCTGCCAGTAGCCAGAACTCAATTAGCCACTTTTACAACTATTCATACTAGAAACTTTTTCAGAGTTTGCTCTGGAAAAGGAGCCATGCAAACATTCAGGAGAAAAGAGATAATAGAGCTTAACTCCTAGTGGCCCATAAGACTCTTCGTGTAGTCACCGCAGGGCAACCAGCCACAATGGATGTGTGCAGATGGGAATTTGAGGACACAACCACATTTGATTTCAGAAGAGGAACCACTTAAAGTTCATGGGCATCATGAACTTTTGGGGAGGTTGGGTGAGGTTCAGCTGCAGCAGAGGGAAAACCCACAGACACCTTGGAAGGCGCCGCTGGGATCCAGCCCCTCACCGGCCAAGCATTTGCCCCAGGGGGCTCTGGGCAGATCCGCAAAGGGTTGGATGATCCAAGGAAAGCCCAAAAAATCGCGAAAGGCCAGGCAAAAAGCAGTAGCAATTTAGGGGACAAGTTAAGAGCCTTTGAGACAATGGAAATTTTATCATGGGGTGAATGTCGGAGTTGCAGTGGACCTTTAAAAGCCTGGAGTGCCTTGCAAGGACATTGAAGACCTTCACCCAAGAGGAGAATATCGGCATTTACCACAGGTAGAAAGTGAGGATGGAGATGGGCTCTGTAGCCTGAAGGGACCATCCGATTCCCAGTTGCAATGGAGCGGAGTCCACTGCACAAAAGGAACCACAAGCAGGACGCTCCAAGGCTTGGCTGCCCTGGCAGAGACTTGGTCCAACTCATTGACCAGCTAATCAGGTGCAACTCACTAAACTCCAGATGGAGAGCTGAAGTTGTAACGTTCGATACCATCTGTACCACCCAAGAAGTATCTGGCAACCCCTGAAATCTGCCAAGGACTCTGAAGAGCTCCAGAGCTGCGTCCTCCCTTCGCTTCCCCTTGAGGCCATGATTCACTCACAACTCAAATTCAAGCACCCCTTTGATGTTTCACACACAGCCTTAATGTATTTATACCTCTTTGTGGGTCTTCCAGAGCTCCTTGTTCTCCTATTACTTTTTCAACCAGAGAATTTTCTCCCCTTTTTAAATAGCACTGATCTAACGCATCTTTAATTTGCTGGAATTTTGTGATAACAAATCCACACGGACCAATGCAATCAATTGCTTCTGTTTTGTTGATTTATACACCTTAGGAAATGAGCAATAAATAGCAGTTCGTTTGGCTTGGTTGCGAGGTCCACTTGTTTTGCACTGTGCTTACTTCAACTCACTTCCTAGAGCAAAGCTATCAGCACAGGATGCAATAAATTTTGTTTTCAGCCTGACAAGGCTAAGTGGAGGGTTGACTAAGGTGAACCACTGTCTCCCACACCTCTGGGAGGACTTGGACCTGGATCTGCCCATGTCTTGTCCAGCATCTGGGGTTAGGGAAGAGCCAAGGCGGACATCCCGTGGGCACCCAACTCAACAATGTGACAGTGTTGGCTGTTAGACCAAGCAGTATGCAATGAAATAAAAAATGCTTGAAACTAAAGCAGACTACTTGTATCAACTCATTTCAAATAATAATTCTACCAAGAATTAGAAAGGTTTAGAAATAGAATTGATAATGAACTTTGCTATGATTTAACTTCAGTTTTAATTTTGTTCAGAAGAGAGGAATAATTAGTTTTCTTTAAATGGTACCTATCTTTTCTAAAATAACTCCTAATTATTCAAGATTTGAAATGGTCCACTTGCATTAACCACAACTTTTGCTGCCTTACATTTACTGTCCCAAGCAAGACAGTCAGTGGGCAGAGCGGCAGAGACAACTCGGAGGCTGAGATAGCTCCCTCCCCTGAAGCAGGAGTGCCTGAAGAGGGTTTCAGCCGATTTCCAAAAGGCTAATTGTGGGAGACAGAAGTGCAGGTAGCTACCCACTGAGTGGGTCAGTTTGGAGAGGGAGCATCTGCACTAGGCCCCCTGCTGAAGAGGGTGAGAGAGCAGCAGAGGCTGGGCTGGAGATCCGGGGGGGGCACTCTTGGAGGCTGCTCGTCTCCTACAGGAGGGTGGAAGCCTCCGTGGGAGCAGCCCGCTGACTAAAGACGGCCACATGGTTTCCTTGCTAACCTCTGTCCCCAAAGGAGGAAGAGAAAGCAGGTACCCATTTAAATTTTAAAAAAAACACACAAAGATATCCACGGTGAAAAATAGCAAATCTTCAAGCCTTCTTCCCTCTAGTGATTGCAAATACTTGGGTCTTCAATGGCCAAAATCGATAGAAGAAATAAAATGTGATACTCCAAGTCAGCCGTTTTAAATGCCCAGGAAATAGATTCATCCATATCAAATGTTCATTCATCCACATAATGAACAAGTAATTTGGGAAATAAAGACGGTGGGGGTGGGGGTGGGATTCAGCCAGAAGGATCAGAGCCTTCCCTGGGCCAAGCCCTCCATGCCTTGCGAAGGCCGGTCGAATCCCAAATCCTGGGAGAGGCTCTTCCAAAGGGGGGTGGGCCATAGAGAAGACCCCCACCCGGCTCCCAGCAGAGGGTCCTGCATGGCCCAAATGCAAGAGAGAAAGAGAGAGTCAGCAGCAAGTAAGTCCCTGAGATGGTTGACAAGATTACCCAAAATATCCCCACTCATTTCTTGCTCTTCCGTGGAAACACAACATTTGCTTGGATGTTGTTCACCCAAGTCTGGTTCTTTTGGCTGGACGGCGATTCTGTTCAAACTCTCCAAGGCCAGATCAGCACCAGAAGGGAGCCTGGGCGGAAATGACGGAGGCAGGGCACAATTTTTAATCTAGCCTAGAATGCTTTCCTTCTGTTGTTGCTCTTGTGAACATTGTTTTTGCTTTCATCTCTGCAGGAATGACTAACAAATATGCCATGTGGAAATTAGGTTTAGAAGTCCAAGTAGTGCAGTAATGCAGTCCTGAGGCATGGAATGTCGATCGAGAAGGATGAAATTCGAAACTAACCAAAACGTAACTAATGATAAAAACATTCAGGATGTTTCTATATTTGGTCTGGATCTTATTCCAGAAGGGAATGTATACATTTTAGGTAAAACATGGATATGCATGCCCCTAAAACAAGCCAATTCAGTTTCCATCCGTTTCCTCACATTGAAACCCAAAGTCACCCAACGTGGGAGATTTCTGAGCAGGACTGCTCTCAAGCAAAAGTGGTAGCTGTAAAGGCAGAGTACCAATTTATTGATATCTGAGTACCAATTTATTGTAATCATTGATCAGAAAACGTGGTGAATGTTTGCAGAGTTTATGTGTGTACAATTGCTTGATGTGCTAAGTGGCTTTATAAAACCCTAGTAAGACCACACCTGGAATACTGCAGCCAATTTTGGTCACCATATCACAAAAAAGAGGTTGAGAGTTTGGAAAAAATGCAGAGAAGAGCAACTAAGACGATCAAAGGCCTGGAGACTAAAACATATGAAGAACGGCTGCAGGACTTGGGTGTGGCTAGTCTAAAGAAAAGAAGAAATAGGAGAGACATGATAGCAGTGTTCCAGTATTTGAGGGGCTGCCACCAAGAAGAGGGGGCCACGTTATTCTCCAAAGCACCAGAGGGCAGGACAAGAAACAATGGTTGGAAACTGATCAAAGAGACAAGCAACCTGGAATTAAGGAGAAACTTCCTGACAGTGAGGACAATTAACCAGGGGAACAGCTTAGCCCTAGAAATCGTGGGCGCTCCATCACTGGAGGTTTTTAAGAAGAGACTAGACAGTCACTTGTCTGATATGGCATAGGTTCTCCTGCTTAAGTGGGGGGGCTGGACTAGAAGACCTCCAAGGTCCCTTCCAGCTCTATTCTATTCTATTCATTCTGCATATTGATCTCCTAAAAAGAAGTGTAGATAATCCTGGGTCCTTCCGGCTATCTTAACTAAGAGAGATCTGAGAGTTTACAATCATAGGTCTCTGTAATATTGGTAATAATCATATAATAGCAAGAGACGATGAGTTCTAGTCCTGCCTTAGGCATAAATGAAGGCTGGGTGACTTTGGGCCATCAGCCCTACCCGCCTCACAAGGTTGTTGTTGTAAGGAAAATAGGAGGAGAAGGAATACTGGGCATGTTTGCTGCCTTGAGTTAGTTATAAAAATAATGGTGGGATTCTTTAAAAAATCTAAAATAAAGTAATGTATAAAGCAGGCATATCCAGCCTGCAGCCTATGGGCTGCATGTCACCCTGGACAGCTAGTTATGCAGCCCCATAAGAGCATAATCATATTATTGTGTGATTTTAGTGATATTTTTACTGATACTATATTATATATATGCATCCCAAGACAATTTCTGTTCACTCGGTATGGCCCAGGCAAGCCAAAAGGTATTGGATTAATTCTATGGAGCTTGTGGGCAGATGGGAAGATGCATTCTCAGATCTGGTTGTCCCCCAAAAACAAAGTGAATGTTGTCCCTTGACTACCAAATGTAAAATTACAAAACTATCTGGTGGCTGTCAAACTCTTCCTGGAGTTACAGAATCACAGGAGCCAAATTGGAATCCTCTGCAAAGTGCAGGGAAAATAGTGAAATTACTACCTGAGGGTGGCTGTCCAACCTCTTCTTTGAAACCTCTAGAAATGGAGAACATACAACCTCTGCAGGAGTTCCACTGTTGAAGAGAAGGTTTTTCTTATGTTGAAACAAATTCTGTATTGCTGCAACTCATACCTACTCCTAACCCAATGAAAAGTAGTTCCTGACTATCTTTTCTAGGACACCGGCTTATTGCCTGAACCCCAATACTATTATCTCCCTTCAGTTTTCCTCCCTCCAAACCAGGAGCCCAGTTTCTTCAGCCTGGTTTCATGTGTTTTGATTTAGAGTAGAGTAGAGCTGGAAGGGACCTTGGAGGTCTTCTAGTCCAGCTCCCTGCTCAAGCAGGAAGCCCTATACCAGTGATGGTGAACCTTTTAGAGACCGAGTGCCCAAACTGCAACCCAAAACCCACTTATGTATCTCCGGGTGGTGGGTGGATGTGGCCCATTGGGTGGGCATGGCTGCGGTAGTCACGGCAGACTGGGTGGGCGTGGCTGGGGTGGGAGTGGCCACCTCGATGTTGCTTGTGGGGAGGGACACCTGTGGGGACCAGGAAAGGGTTGGGGGAGATCCAGAGGGTCTCTGGCAGATGGGATGGTGGGCAGGAGGCTCGTCCTGCGGGGTGAGGCGAGGCGAGGCAGGGGGCAGAGCAGGGGTACCATTGCCGCATGGCGAGGCAAGGCAGGGGCCGGGATGGTTGCTGCCTGACAACATCGGCCTCTGCATATAGCGAGTGCATGGGGGCCAACTGTGTCCATCAGCAGCCACAGCCTGCCGGCCCCTCAGTTTCGGCGCGACATGACTGTTTGCCGCCAGCCGCGGCCATTTGCCGCCTCGCGCGTCGCACCCAATGCCGCTGCCATGAGGCCGCGGAAACAAACCGGGCAGAGGTAAGGAACCGGTATACTGGTTGCGGCACTGGGCAGGAGGCGGCAAATGGCCAGTTGCAGCATGACACTACTGTTTGCCGCCTGTTTGCGCCCAATGCTGCTGCAATGCAGCTCAGCCGAAAGCAGCTGTGGAACAAGTGGGGCAGGTTTCCCCCTCTATCAGAGAAGAGAACTTCGCAGCTCTGCCTACAGAGCCACCAAAGCAGCAGGTGGAGCGCCGGAGGCTCAGGGAGGGAGGGCGCTGAAGTGGGCGGTTGGGCCATTGGCAAGAGCAACGCGTCTGAGCGGAAAGTGGCCTTGGAACAAGGTAAGGAAAGAAATCTTCACTCCCCCCAGAAATTGCCTTTCTTTCCTTACCCGACTTCCAGCCCCGTGCCGTTTCTCCTTTGCAATCCATCGCCGCCACGTGCAAGGAAACGAAGTTTTTTTGGGGGGAAAAAGGTCAATCAATCAATTCCAACTTTGCGATCTTTCATGAGAAGTTGGAATTGATTGATTGACCCTTTTCCCCCCCAAAAAAACTTCCTTTGTTTCCTTGCACGCGGCAGCGGCGGCGGTATGTGAAGGAGAAACGGCACGGGGCTGGAAGTCGGGTAAGGAAAGAGAGACAATTTCTGGGGGGAGCGAGGATTTCTTTCCTTACCTGCCCCACTTGTTCCAGGACCGCTTTCTGCTCAGACGCATTGCTGTTGCCGATGGCCCGACCGCCCACTTCAGCGCCCGCCCTCCCTGAGCCTCCGGTGCTCCACCTGCTGCTTTGGTGGGCCTGCCGGCCCCCACCTCAATGCCCTGCCCACCGCTGCCCAGCACAGCCACCCCAGGGATGCAGGGGCGGGCCTGGCATGGGAAGGGCATGTGTCCCACCCTCCCACCACCATGCAGCATAAGATTGCCGCGCCTGCCCCCGCTCAGATGCCCTCACCTCCCCCAAACATTTTTTTACTAACCTGCCTTTCAACTGCATTCTGTTTCTCCTTTCGCTTCTCAGCCTTCGCCGTGTGTTTATGGGACTATCGGTAAAAAAAAAAAGTTCCATCAGACTTTCTAACTTCTCGCGAGATCTTGTGAGAAGTTAGAAAGTCTGATGAAACTTTTTTTGGGGAAAAGTACCCTTTTCCAATCCTCGGGTACTTCCCTGGTGCTCCAGGATTTTTGAAAGATGTGGTGTAATGATTCTGAGATAACGTCGGCCAGCTCCTTCAGAACTCTGGAATGTAATCTGTCGGGTCCTGGCGATTTATATTCGTCAAGGTCGGATAGGTGTTCACTTACCATTTTCTTGCTTTTTAATTTTTGTTTCTAGTTTGTCTTTTGCAGTGGTTTTTTTGGTATGTTGGGCTATAGTTTCTTTTTGTGTGAAGACTGATGCAAAGTACGAGTTAAGTAGCTCTGCTTTCTCCCTGTTGCCTGTTATTTCCTTGCCATCTTCTCTCTTTAGTGGACTTACAGTTCCCTTGACTTTTTTCTTGTTGTTAATGTGTTGGTAGAAACTTTTTTTATTATCCTTGATTTCTGTTGCAAGTCTTTGTTCGTTCTGAGCCTTTGCTTTCCTGACTTCATCTTTGCATGTTCTGACTGTCTGCTGACAATCAGCCTTAATTATGTGCCCCTCTTTCCATTTTTTGTATTTGTCCCTTTTTTCTTTCAGTTTGTCAGAGAGATCTTTGTGCAGCCATGCTGGTTTCTTCTTGAATTTCTTGTTTTTCTTTTTCAGTGGTATTGTGCTGTTCTGGGCTTTTATGATCCCATTTTTCAGAGTTTCCCACACTTCTTGGGTTGTTTCCCCTTTAGGATTTTCATCCATGGGATCTTTCCTAGGTTCCCTCTGAGTTTGTTAAAGCTCTTTTGAAGTTTAAGACACTGGTTGGATTGTTTACTATTGCTAGTGTTTGCATTGTATTAAATTCCAATATGACATGGTCACTTTCACCCAAGGTTCCGGCAATTTTGATTCCCTCTATCAGTTCTTCTCTATTAGTAAGGAATAAGTCCAGTATAGCTTTACATCTAGTTCCCACCTCCACCTTTTGGGTGACAAAGTTGTCGGCTAGGTTGGTTAGGAATCTGCTTGATCTCGCGCTCACTGCAGAATTTGTCTCCCAGTTGATATATGGATAGTTGAAGTCTCCCATTACTACTGTGGTATGTTTCCTACATACGTTTGTTAACTGGTTGGCAAAGAGTTCATTTATTTCTTCTGATTGGTTGGGTGGCCTGTAATATTCACCTATGGCAATGTCACTTTTTTCTCTTTTATATACATTCTGGAGATTTTATCTTTGATCATGTGCATTTCTGTAGATATGTAGTATTCTCTTACATATAGTACAACTCCCCCTCTTTTTGTAGACCTGTTTCTTTTGAACAATTTGTATCCATCCATCAGTCCATTCCATTCGTGGGTTTCGTCCCACCAGGTTTCTGTAATGCCAACTATGTCATACACTCCCTCGTGTACTGTTGCTTCTAGTTCACCCTTTTTGTTCCCCAAACTTTGAGCATTTGTATATAAGCATTTTAAGACTTTTATGCCTGTCCATGGGTGTGTTTCCTGCATCTCCTGATTGTTTGAGTTTTTCTTTTTTGCCAACACTGCCTACCTCATTGTTTGATTTGTTTCCTTGGGATTTGTGATTGGTTTTGGGTTCTAGAGATTGGTCACCCTTCCCCCTCGATTTTAGTTTAAAGCCCTCCTGATGAGTTGGGCCAGTCTTTTTCCGAGTACATTTTCCCCTGTTTTCGTGAGGTGCAGCCCATCCCTTGCCAAGAGTCCTTCACGTAGGAAATGCAGTCCATGATCCAGGAAACTAAAGTTTTCTTGGTTTTGATTCAGTTAACCCCCAGTTCTGTTAATCTGCATGTCGACTTCCTACCTGACCAGAATTTCCTTTGCAGGATCCAGTCCGGTGGGCTTGATCTTGAAGGGGCTTCTCCACCATTTTGCTTCACCTGGTGTATCAAAAGACCTAGCCGGGAAAGAATCATTTGACCTACAATTGCAAAACACCCACCTCCTCATCCCAGCCGTCTTCTCCCTTATTACCACACCAGCTGCGCTGACTCCGACAGCTTCCCGGCTCAATTCAAAGTGCTGATTGTCACCAGCCTGGTTATTTGCAGGACCATCTCTTTCCAGTCATATGTGAGTGCCCTCCGATTCACCTCAATGCAATGTTGTAATTTGTGGGACCACAGAGGTGCGCCTTCTCCATCCTGATGCCTGTCCTGTGGAATTATCTCCCACCCCCACCCGGAGATCCAGATAGCTCCCACTTTCCTGGGGTCATGTGGCCCCTGTTGTGCTTTTATTGGTACGGTTATTTTTTGGTCTGCGTTGTTTTGCTGTTACATTTTTAACTGTTTATTGTACAGTATGTTCTGATGTGTAAGCTGCCCAGAATGGTTTAGAGTGAGCAGCCATACTAAATTAAAATTATTACCATCATCATCAATCCTAATTTCATCAAGATCTGCATCCAGGACAGATTATGGGATGCTAAGAAGTTTCTTAGCGATTCAGACAGCACCCTTTCTAAAGGCATACATATTTTATGCATATATCATTGGAATACATGAAATAATAGAGCCATAAGTGTCATCTGAAATGACTTTCGAGTCAAATTATATGCAAAAGAGTATAAAAGAATTTAGCAATGGCCAATAACATTCTTCTAGGCAGAACTTTTTCCAATGTTTCCTCCAGGAGCAGAAACATGTGGATGCAAAACATCTGAAGTTTTTAAATTGTTCCATTAAATGCCCATCCTGAACTTTTGCCCTTTTGCAAATGTCATTGTGATAGGATTTTTTTTTCATTTTGTTTTTAAATTATAATTCATTTATAATTTGAAATTCTTGTTCTGAATTGGGTGTTTTCATGAAACCCACTAAGGAGTGATAGAAAGAACTGGTGCTTTGCCAAGATATGTGCTTATTAGCCAATTTGAGAGGGTGGAAGCCCAACGGCCGATGGCTTTTTGCCACGGAAAGATATTCTGTATAAATGGGGATGGAAAGAGCAAGGATACCCGTGTGGAAGTTAGAGTAGGCCTAGTCAGGTGTCCTGAGTACTTATGTGGCTGGGTATTCGGACAACGCTCAAAACCCTCATTTATTTCATTTCATTGGTTTCCTAAATTGAATTCTGGGCGATGTCCTGCAGTGGGCATTAAGGCTGTCGGGGAAGAGTGAGTTGTAAACTGAGATGGGGCTGACTTGTTCAGATGGTGGTCGATGCAGGACAGGACATCATCTTTTTAAATCACAAGGAGGTCTCTCTTGCCTAGATATCAGGGAGGGGGAGGGGGATCGCCTTCCCAGAAGGTGCTGAAGTAGAGGCTGGATGGAGATGCGGTAGATAGAATGGATTGCTGCCCTGAACAAGGGGTGGAGGAGGCCCCTTCCATTCGGAGGCTCCACAGGCACCCTGAACACCTTGGAAGCATCGCGTCTGCACTCCCCATCACAGCCTCCACCCTTCACAGCAGTGTTTCGCCCGTGGTGAGGCATCCCCCAAAGTGCGCAGGGCCGGGTTATCTGCGGGATGCCACTGCCCATCCTGCCAGGTCAGAAAGGGTGGGCACACTCCTCGCCCTTTCCTTTGAACATGGACATCTTTTGGGATCTAAGAAGTGTAACATTTCCGTGGCAGACCCGACGCGTGGAACAGCCTCCCTCTTGATGTTTGGCAGGCCCCCACCCTCCTCGCCTCCCCAAAAGCTCTGGAGGCCTGGCTTTCCCCCCAAGCCCTGGGTTAGGGTGAGGGGGACAAGAGGACCTTATGAGGGACTGATAGATTAGCTTCTACTTAATGTAGAAGCTTTATTTGCGTGCCAGGTTTTCGATGCTTATGGTTTTATTAGATCCATTTATTATGATGTCTTATTATTAATGTTGTTCTAAGTCTTGATTGGGAGCTGCCCCGAGTTCAGTATAAGATGGGCGGCTACGTAAATGTTTTAAATAAACAGACAAACAAACTCCCTTGGCCTCTCCTCAAGGCCCGAAGAGCAAAGTGCACTCGGCAACTGGGACTTGGCAGAGCGAGATCCTTGTGGAGCAGCGACGTCATCCTTTCCACTGAAACTGAAGAGAGGACGGGGAGAGGAGAAATCCAGCCACATCTGTCAAAGATTAAAAATGGCTCCAAATCAAGCTGGAAAAGTCATTTGCAAAGCCCTTTCCGAGGGTTGCCTCGCAAAGATGAATGAAAAGGGCTCCAGATGTCAAGAGGCCTGGCCGGGCTGTGGTGGAGAGGATCCCTCTTCGGCCTCACGGTGGGCTGAGTTTCTCCGCTTGGCTCTTTCCCGTCGGAATGACGACGCACAAGGAAGGTTGACGATGCACAGGGGCAGTTTGGGACAGTTTTGTGCAGCAAGGGGCCTCCTTCCCTGTCCTGGAAAGGGGCCCGACACAAGCTGCTCTCTCAGAGGTGAGTTCAGAACATGTCAGCTGCTGCTAGTATTGATTAATAAAGTGCCCCGCCGCCCGATCCAGGATTTGACTCCAATACCTTGGCCTGCCTGTCTCTGTAGCAGTTCCTCCCCATTTACTGGACTTAGTTCTCCTAGAAGTATCCATAAAACAGGGAGCCCATTCTTGACTTGCATCGTGCAAAAGACACGGCTGACTTCTGCAATCAGGAAGTTCGGTCACTGAATTCTTGCATTCTTTGGTGACCTTCAGCAGCGTTCATGGAGGCTGGCTTGGATCGCTCTGCCATTAATTTTTGGCTTTAAGTCACAATTCAGAAATGTATTTGACAAGTACAATAGCATACATTTATGAAGTTGTTACTCTTAATTCTATCCCAATAATCCGGAGAAAACATTTTCCTCCAGTGAAGGATTATGGTAGGCCAGAACTGGTTAAAAAAAATATCTTCCTTAACGATTGGAGTTGCTTTTGGCATCTGCTCACAGGTGGAACTCCCAAACCGGCCACCAAACCATCCCGTCCTCTTCACTAGCAAATCTGCAAAGCACAGCTGAGAAATATGGCCTGCATTTTTTTTATTTTGCATGAGAAGTCCTAAATTGGCAAAGTTCAGGGTATTTCTCTTTTTTTCTAATAATTTTTATTAAAGATTATATTATACAAGTAAAACTTCTACAACTACAGAATAAAGAAATACAAGAAAAGAACTTAAAAAATAAAAAAGTGCAGAAAAAAGAAGAAAAATAGAAAAAGGAACCACCCCCTTCATCCCCAGCAAGTATAAGCAACATTAAAAGTTTTATCACTCTCTTAAAATAAAAGGAAAAATCCCTTCATTCCATATCTCACCCCAATTTCTATAAACCTATTCTAAAATCTCATCTCTCCCTATTAAAGAAGAAAAATCCAGTAAGGGTTATCAGATACAACAATATAAATATTACAAATTGTATCTGTTACACCCAATCTGAATCTTTCATTTTAAACAAATTCCCCACTTCCTCTCTTCAAATAATCAAAATTTATTTCCACCCAGAAATTGTTTCTGGGTGGAAATAAGTTAAGGGTATTTTTGAGCTAAATGGCAATTACAGTATGTATGTGTCAGAGGGGGGGAGGAGTCAAGCAAGGAGTTAGTCTGGAATCCTTACACAGGCACAAGAAAGCAAAGTCCATCTCCCCCCCCCCCTTGATTGCTGTTGAGCCTAATCTAGTCTGGCTCATATGCAAACTGTCAGTTGGGAAGGATTCCTATGAAATAGGCATGAGCAATAAAGTAGTTAACTTCACATCTTCACATCTGGGTCTTGTTGCTCATGCCTGATATTTTATGTATATGTATTATTTAGTTTTAGTAGTCTTTTAAAGTCTTCCACTCACCAAACAGCATCACACTGTTTACATAGCTAAAAACAATAAAAATAAAACAGAGAATAGTTAGATTTCAAATATTCAAACATGATCTTAAGTGTAATTGGCAGATTCCATTAGAACTAAAGTTATTTTACAATTGTCAATATTTAAATAAGAATCAAGAAATATAATTACATCAAAGCTATTAAAGCTAGGAAGAGTTCATCTTCCTCTGTGGGTTATCTTTGTTGACAAAAACACCAGATAAAATAAATGCCCTCTGTGTATTCACCACAAGGTTTTCTTTGTTTCAAAGGGATATTTGTTATCATTCAGTTGGAAGGCCAAAATAATGTGTGCATTTACACATAACCAGTGGAAGAGAAGTTGTTTTCAGAAATCGTGGGCGCTCCATCACTGGAGGTTTTTAAGAAGAGACTAGACAGTCACTTGTCTGAGATGGTGTAGGTTCTCCTGCTTGAGCGGGGGGCTGGACTAGAAGACCTCCAAGGTCCTTTCCAGCTCTATTCTATTCTATTCTATTCTATTCTATTCTATTCTATTCTATTCTATTCTATTCTATTCTATTCTATTCTATTCTTATTACCTTTGCTGGTCTGTAAAGCAAAGGAAAGCTAAAGTAAGATCATAAGCAGTTATGATTTGATTTAGCAACCACTTTGCTTAACAGCTGTGGTTACTAAATGAGGATGACTTATATCTAAATCGGAACAAATAATATTTTCTTAGGTACATGGTAAAAACTATGAAAAAGTGAGTAATTTACTTCAAAT
The DNA here is from genome assembly GCA_023970755.1 of Azemiops feae. Taxonomy (NCBI): domain Eukaryota; kingdom Metazoa; phylum Chordata; class Lepidosauria; order Squamata; family Viperidae; genus Azemiops; species Azemiops feae. The sequence goes on along the minus strand of JALGBA010002289.1, from coordinate 26,557 downwards.
GTTGCTTTAGATGAGCATCTAACAAGCATCCAGGGATGTTCAGAATGATTCTGTGAAATGCTGCTTTTAATTTATTCCTCAGAGATGAGCGACAAGATTTGGCCCCAGCTGGCCACAACTGGGCTGTCCACTTTGCACCATTCTCTTTTTGCCATCGAAGCCACACAGAACATCAAAACATTAGCACATACCGAAGCTTTGATCCTCTGAGATTACAGTTTTTGCTTCTCCTAAACAGGGCGATGCTGCAAAACCTCTCATTTTGACGTGGCTTTTAGAATTCCTCCTGGCCCCCACTGGGCCTGGGGGTGCTAATGCCGTGGAGAAGGCGCGAAGAGTGCTCCTCGGTCTCCAAGCGCTCAGCTCTTCAGGGCAGCCCTCGTGGGGCACAGGCGGCGTGCCAAGGAGACACAAAGGCCAGCAAAATGAGGGTTTCTCAAAGGCAACTGAGTCACTGCTGCACAAACCGTCCAGTTTCCAAGGGTTCCCCAATGTGACTAACTGCTATTTCTGTCTGTTCAGTGTTTCCAACAAGCTACCTTCAAAAAACAGATGAACCAAGACTTGTTTCACTTCCTTGCTATTTACTTCCCACGTTTCTGGCCGCCTGGGAAACTTCTGGAGAAGACAGCAAGGAGTTCTTCTGGAACTGTAAATGTCCTCCACGCAGTAAGTAAGTAAGTAAATATCTTCCAAGATGGAAACTCTGACACTGCTGGGAAGCACCACCACCCCTTCCCACTTCTGACGGTAGGGAATCCCAAAGAAGCCGAAGAGTATTTCACATCTTCTGTTCGGGTGACTGCAAGAACCTTTAACAGCAGTGAAAACAATTTACTGGTTTGGGTAATGCCCATTTTTCAAGGCTTTTTACATATCTGCCTATCATAAGTTCCAGCCGGGTCCTTCTTGGTGCCACGAAGGCCTCGTTTGCTGGCCTTCCACCTCCCAGCCTGCCCGTCAGGGCAACCTGTCTCAGCCAGTGGGATGCAGTGGGAGAGAGGAAGGAGCAAAAGGAGAAGGAAAGGAAGGAAGGAAGGAAGGAAGGAAGGAAGGAAGGAAGGAAGGAAGGAAGGAAGGAAGGAAGGAAGGAAGGAAGGAAGGAAGGAAGGAAGGAAGGAAGGAAGGAAAAGGTGTCTGAGGCAACCCTACTGGGTGCAAGTTTGCACTTGAATGTTGAAGGTGGGATTAATACTTTTAGGCTAAACTAGTTGTACTAAAATTCAGTGGCACAAACATTTCTGTCCATGTGGCATATATTTGAGATGAGCGGAACATCCCTAGAAAGATGGTCCAGCATCAAGAAGACTGGTTTGCTTAGTGTCCTGGAAGGGGGGGGGAACGGCAGATGAAAATGCCCGGTAGGCAAGACCGAGCTACAAAGTCAGCCGGTTGCATTTGAGTGTGGACCAGAGTGAGGAACTGCAAAAAGCCCAGGCCAGGGGGAGACCTCTTATTTGCCCCCTCCCCCCACCTCAGGATGATGTGGCTGATTCAGTGGAAATAAAATCACCCCTAGAAACAATTCAGAAGTCTCAGCACTCCTTCATTAGGCAGTGCAATGGTTCCAATGCCATGCGATCCATTCAGAGATATGTCTCGTCCCGCTGAGAGTATAAAAAGCAGTCAGCCAAAGCAGCCGAGGGCCCAGAACCTAGACCCAACAAAGGACGTGGAGTTAGGCTGAACATGAGAGGGAAGAAGAGGAAGAGCTGCTTCACAGAGGAGTAACTACTTCAGAAATGGTGGCGCCTGCAGCCTGCTTTTTTTCCAGGGAATATAGCTGGCCCTCAGAACCTCTGCTCACGCATCTCCCCAACCCAGATGGGGTCTTGACAGATCTTCATGCGGAGTTTGCAAAAGCTTCCTGGTGCAGGAGAGAAAGTTCCTTTGGATTTATTTTGTGTCCACCTCATGGGGCCATTCCCAGAGGGGCTCCAGCCACACCTTGACCTGGCTTTCCCGGCTGCTGTCCCAGAGGCTTCCCACGGCTCCTTAATAGGATGTGTTCTTGCTACTTTAACATACTTTGGAACATCTGTTTCTGTTGTGTCATGTGTTTTATTGCTATGGATGCTTAGGGTGTAGTCTTGTTGTCTGGCTTGTTTCTTACTGAGCTGATATGTGTGTGCCACTTTGGATGACTTTTGTAAAGCAGAAAATGTGGCTTATTCCTGTCTGTGCAAACTAATTAGTGGGATAGCAGATGTGCTGTTCAGAAGCATCGGAGTTAGTTTCAGACAGATTTTAATAGATGTGGATCATGAACTAAATTTGAATGTAAACCCCTTCCTTCCTTCCTTCCTTCCTTCCTTCCTTCCTTCCTTCCTTCCTTCCTTCCTTCTTTCCTTCCTTCCTTCCTTCCTTCTTTCTTTCCTCCCTTCCTTCCTTCCTCCCTCCCTCCCTCTCTCCCTCCCTTCCCCTGACCACTTAAAAAATTACTTGGCTTTTTCTTAAGCTTAACCCTGGAGTAAATATGGGCAAATTTCATCATAAGTATTAGTCGGGCACTGCCAAACTCAAGTCACTTTTCAGCATTCTCAAAAATATATGGATATTTAATTAATCCCAGAAGAGACCAGAGTGAACTCAGCTACTGTGAACAGAGTCCTTCATTTGATGGAACAATTTGAGACAAGGGTAGCAGGGACAGTAAGAAAAGCAGCATCAAACACTGGAAAGTGTCAGTGCCGTCTTTCTGCAGAGTGTGCAGAGGGGAAGGGAGGGAGAGGGAGCTTCCCTCTGAATAGGGCTCCCTCAGTGTCTGTGGAGATGCTCCATCATCCAGGTCCCGGTTGTCCCAAAGGTGCTTTTTCAAAAGGCAACTGGACTTCTTTGGGGGGTTTTTCCTTGAAAACGTTAGAAGCTAGATTTAGAACTGAAGAAGCTTCTTGGATGAGAAGCCAAACATTTTCAAAGAAAAAAGAAAAGTCCAGTTGCCTTTTGAAAAAGCACCTTTGGGACTCCCTGAATGGTGGAACACCCCCCCCCCCGTGCTGCACCGCAGAGGAGCCTCCAATTCCTTGGTGGCCCAAAGAGAAATGATGCCACCAGCGATGAGGCTCTGCAGGCCTCATTGACCTTCTGGAGCGGGAGGACTATAGCAGGAGGTGGGCAGCAAGGAGGGGTGGGACTTAAAAGGGTCCGTGGGGTGTTTGTTCTTCACAGCACTCACAGACTGCAGAGACATTGAGGCCCTGAAGTCCAGGCTTACTTGAGATGCAAAAGTCCAGATTTGGGCCCCTCCTCAGGGGCTCTCCAGCCTCCCCTGGAGCATCTCCAGTACAAAGCAGTCCAGCATCTCTCGGGGTGATTGCTCCCATCATCCACTGGCTCCAACTGTTAGGAAGAGTTTTCTAATTTTCAGTTGGAATTTGCCTTCTGATCACTTAATCCTATTATTTTTCATCCTTGCTATCCTTTTCTGAATTGGTCCCAGTTCTCTGAATTACTCTTCTTAAAATGTACTGCCTAGAACTGCTTAAAATATGAATACATTCTCCAGAAGATTCCAACAATAAGATAAATAAGATAAATAACCTTTATTGTCATTTTTATATTGTGGGCACAATGGCACACATAAAAAATGAAATTTAGTTGCCCGCTCTCAAAGTGAAACATATACATGAAACACCTATACTATGACACACACCATATAAACTATACTTGAATATATGTTAGCAACATATGAATACTATCGAGAAGGTAACAAGGAAAACAGGTCGTGAAAAGGATGTATAGTGTCCCAGAAAATCTTGCGGACCCTGCTCAAGCAACGCTTCTGTGCTATGTCCTGGATGGTAGGGAGGGAACTGCCAATGATCTTTTCGGCCATCCTCACCACTCTCTGCGCCTTCCTGTCTGAAGCAGTGATGCCTCCAAACCAGACTGTGATGCTGTATGACAGGATGCTCTCGATGTCCCCCTGTAGAAAGTGGTCAGGGGGGAAGGAGATGTGCTTTTCTCATGCGGCGCAAAAAGCAGGCGCTGCTGTGCCGCTTCACCAGTTTCTCACTGTTTAGCGACCAAGTCAGCCTACTCGTTAGCTGCACACCCAGGAATTTGATGCTGGTAACCATCTCCACAGGTGAATCATTAATGCACAGAGAAGTGTGGCTGTGCCTACCTGTGTGGAGGGATAGGGCTTTCCCCACTGGTTCTGGCAAAAAAAAAGAAGAAGAAGCTCTTTGGCAGTAACTTAAATAATATTTATTATTTAAATAAATTTAAATAATATTTATTATTTATTATTTTTATTATTTTTAAAATCCCATTTTTAAGTTCTAGCTCTAGCTGCTCAGAGCAGCACTCCTGATTTATTACATTCAAATGCCTGCAAATATTGGCTTATTTGTTGGGCCAGTTCAAAGAAGCACCATCCCACCCTTTGGAAATGCCTCTGCCTGGAGTTTTCACACACCAAGGGTTTCACAGAGGCCTCCTGGGGCGACCCCCGTCTCCCTTCCTCAGAACTGAAGACTTTTGAGGAAATTGAAGTTTTGTTAGAATTAAATGCATGGTAAGATCTATGCCGCTAATATTCTTTAAAATTGTAACTCACTGATTTGCTAAAAAAAAAAAAAAAAAAGCATGTTCCAACTCCTTATTCCATATGTCTTATAGATTGCCAATGTTCATCTTCATAATATTTATAATGCTGCTTGAATGTCTGATCAAATCATAAAGATGCTTTTATCCAACAGATGATCCAAAATCATCCTGCAATGATGGAAAGGTTTCGAAAGGCTGATTAACATGGAGCCAACAGCACCCTGTTTATAAACTAAAAAAAAAAAAAGTTTGCCATCAGTTTTCAAACTAGGAGTATTTATCCCGAGGCATCAATTTCTCATGGAAATAAGAATCCTGTAGGATTTTCTTTCCTAACAACATTCAAATATATACAGTATTTTCTTTCCTTGCAGCTGCATTTGTTGTGCTATTAACACCCACAACCACACACACAGCCCACAAAGAAATGTGAAGAATGTGCTGCTGGGTAAGACTGAGTGTCTACTTGGTCTATGTCAAGGAGCAGCCAAAGAGATGTTTTCAGATCTGAGTGTCCCCCACAAGCTCTGCTTCTCCCTCCCTGCAACACCCAGCAGCAAAAGTTCTGCTCTGCTGTGTTGCTGGAAAGTCGTGGTCTCCTCCAGGTCAGCTCCTGTCCCTCACGCATCCTGTGGCCAGGAGACCTCCGAGTTAATCCAAGCCAGGATGATGCAGAGTCAGAGGGCTGGAAAGATTCATCTCCACATCCTTCTGCAACCACAGCGTTTACAGATGATTTGGGGCCAAATACCGATTGAACAGTAGAGAAATCTGCTTAGTACACATTTTAATAGGAACTTAACTTGCACTTTCCAAAATAAATAGATTAAGTTTCCCTTGTGATTCCTACAAAACAGGAGTCTATGAGTTAAATTTACACTTTGCTCTAGGGAAAATGAGCTGGACGGTGGCGAAGTCTTCTTCAACACCCCAAGCCTTTGCTTGCCAGACTGCTTTGCTTCCATCTGCTCGGTTCTCAGTTCTAACTAACATCAACCAGACCTTTCTTAAGGATCAGGACCATTGGTGAAAACAAACCAGAAATACTCAGGACCATTAATACTCTCTGTGCTTTAACTATGGATTTCCAGGAGAGGGCCCTGGTGAGCATTTTCAAGTTCTTTTAACATCAGGTGAAGAAACCCACAACTGAAACAATAAAAAGAGATTAAACTTTGGGAGCAGGATAAAAGGCGACGTGATACAACTTTGCAAAAGTATATTGCTTGCAAAATGATGCCCAGTGCTAGAGCAAAAAGAATAAGAGGAATTATCCATCCTACCCCTCCCTTCACCTCAGACGAAGGGAAGTGTATTCCTATTCATTCTCATTAACTGAGAGAGGTGTTTTGGGGATGCATAGACCACCAGATGGCAGACAAGAGACATTTTTCTATTTTCTCTGCTGCCATCTAGAGATTGTCTGGACCTTTGCAGCCAAGGCCCTGTTATGAGCTTGGATAATAAAGACCCTTCATTTACATAACACATCATGCAAAGAATCCAGAACCATCCCCAAGAAGTGGTGAAGGTGAATCTGGTTTTATTGTTTTATTAAAATGCTAGAAATAAAATAAAATAAAATAAAAATTAGAAATGCTATTATAAAAGTTGGTTTATTTAAAATGCTGTGCTAAAACATTCCTTCTTTCTGGTTTTTTAAGGAGAAACAATTGTTTAGTTTGATGGATAAGAATAAGAATCCTACAACTGGAAGAGACTTTGCAGCTCCTCTAATCCAACTCCCTGCCATCTTCGCTGCTCTTCTCTGCCCTCTTCCCAGCAGCCGTCTTGTGTGGTGAGAGTGGCCCGGCCAGTGCAGCACTCTCGCTTCCCTCGATCCTGACGCTCTGCATCCGTGGGTGCAGTGCAAGACTGCTCGGCTTCTTGTGACAGCTGCTGCCCTCTGCTGCCTCGGGCTTGATCTGTGCTCAGTTTGGACACCCGGACCCTTCTCAGGTGTCCTACGGCCAGGTGCCATGTAGTAAAAGAAAACGTCACAGAGGCTCATAATCCATTTCACTATGGGATGTCTTGTCGTTCGTGGTGCCGTCTCTCTGGGCCCTGGCTTCTCTGGCTTCTGCCAAAACCCTAGGAAAGACCCCAAGGGAGGGGTCCTCCTTCTTCCAGGGAGGCTTCAGAAGGATGGAAGGATGGAACAGAACCTTGGAGGCACAGCTCTTCCCGGCACCTGCAACCTTCCCATCAATCATCCATCACTGGAAAGACATTCGCACAGGAGAAGAACGTTGGGGAGAAATGCAGCAATATTTTTGTCTGAGAACAGAAAGGCTGTTCGGAGGGTCACGTTTCCTTCGTGGAGGACTGGAAGCCGAGCAAGCACCGTCTTTCCTGTTCCTCTCACCTGTGGCAAGGCTGTCTGTGCGCTGCCCTGTAGTGGGTTCAAAGGCATGAATGGATGAGCCAAGAAGGGGAGAACCCCTCAAAGAAAGGGGAAAACAAACTGATAGCTGTAAATCACGGTCAGGGCAGTCTGCTCCTGGGGAAAATAGGATCCGAGCTGGAAAGGTAGTTTCACATCTTTTATTTATGCATAAGAAAGAAGACAGATCTTCCACAGGTACAAGGTGAGAAGTCCCTTAAAAAGGGGAGGACTATTTTTCACTTTGTCATGAATCTCAGACGAAGCCCACCCACCCCTGTAACCCTGATGATTGGGTTGAGACAGGAAATTACTGTCCTCAGGGGGGAGTTCAAAGACTTCTACTTTGGGGTCTACAGAAAAGCTTTAAAGGTTGGGCCAGGCGGCAGCCTCTGAGACATGGAGGATTGTCTTAGCGCAGCGTCTTGTCTTCCCAGAAAAGGTTGGCTTAAAATCAGGCCTCAGTTTGTTTTCCAGTGAAGGCAAACTCCCCACTCCCCACTCAGGGCAGTTCCTAGTCTCACTCAGCACCACCCAGGAGACGGGAAGCCTCCCAAGTCAGTGGCTGGTCACTCTGGAAGTCCTGGACCAACACAGGATCTGCACTGACCAGCCGGCCTCAGCTGGGCATCACCCACTGCCTGTTCTGGAGGGCAGAAACACCACAGCCACCCTTCAGCCTTTCTCGCTGCCGAGGAAAGCAACTGTTCCCTCTCCTCCTGCTCTGCTTCAAAAGGAGGGCTGTCTGGTGTGGGGCAAAGGGGGCTGGCTGCTCGTTTCACCTACTGCGTTGGATTTGTGTTAAATTTGATGATAGGGCTGTTGAAGGAAAAGTCTTCATCCTGGTTCATCCAAGCCGGAGATAAATAAACAACATGGCGACTGCTTTAGAAAGAAGGTTGCAGTTTATTGAGGAGCCAGACAGAAAGATGGTTCTGGCAGGAGAGAGGAGAGAAAAAAGGGCTGAGCACATGTGGGTAGTAGGTTTTTATACCCACTGAAGCCTTTTGTTTGGAGTAGTTTCCTATTCCTGTTTTAGGCTTTGTATTTCCTGTGTCACGTATTCTGACCTGAGTCTGGGTGTGCCTTTCTGGTATTCTTGATGGTGGTGGGTTAATCCTATTATGTCCTAAGGGGTATATCCTGCTTCCCTGGTGATGGGGCTAATGACTCCTAGAGTTTGGGTGGAGTATGCAGATTTTAGGTGTCTTTGTCTTCTTAAGCTTCTAGCTCCAACTTTCCTGATGGTTTACATCTGCATTTGTACAGAGCTGGCTTCTGCTTGGGACAGAGAGACTTGGGGGCAGGGTTGGTTTCTGCTTTTAAAATCCTTTTGAGGAAATATATTTTTCTGCCCTTTTAATATTTCCTTCTCTGGGGGGCTGACTTCCCTCAGGGCCGACTTACTCTCCAAAGCGCCTGAAGGCAGGACAAGAAGCAATGGATGGAAATTAATCAAGGGGAAAAGCAACCTAGAACTAAGGAGAAATTTCCTGAAATTTAGAAAAATTAATCAGTGGAACAGCTTCCCTGCAGAAGTTGTGGGTGCTCCATCACTGGGGGTTTTCAAGAAGAGACTGGACAGTCATTAGTCTGGGATGGTATAGGGTCTCCTGCCTTGGGCAAGGGGCTGGACTAGATGACCTCTAACAAAATATATTCATTTTTCATTTTGCAGTTATGTCTCTGTAAGTATGCTCTGTTGGTAAAAGGAACAAATGCAGTCAATATTGAAGGAAAGCCGTTCCGTCTATATAAAGAAAATTTTCTCAATGCTGGGTTGCTGTGCTGTGTTTTGTCATCAGCAGAACAAAGGAAACTGGAGACGGATCACGCTGCACAGCAAAACTCACCAGAATAAAGTTTGCATCCAAATAAATGTTCAATTTCCAAAATTTCTCTTCTCTCCAAGTCCAATCTTTTCCTCCATTTTCCTGTGGTTGAAATTCTGTGCATGTTTAGGTTTTTTTTAAGCTTTTAATTAGATTATTCAGGAGAGCCCAGCTTCTGCATGTCTGCATTCTAAGGAAAGGTTTAAGTTGTTTAAGAACACATATACAGTAAATAACAAGGAAAAAATCAAGGAAACAGTCAGCCCACTAAAGAGAGAAGATGGCAGGGAAGTAACAGGCAGCAGAGAAAGCAGAGCTGCTTAACTCATTCTTTGCATCGGTCTTCATACAAAAGGAAACTATAGCCCAACCTACCAAAAACATAATTGTAAAAGACAGACTGGAAATAAAAATTAAAATAAGCAAGAAAATGGTAAAAGAACACCTTTCTGACCTTGATGAATATAAATCACCAGAGTTCGGAAGGAGCTGGCAGATGTTATCTCAGAACCATTGTACCATATCTTTCAAAGATCCTGGAGACTGGGGAAGTACCTGAGGATTGGAAAAGGGCTGATGCGGTTCCCATCTTCAAAAAAAGGGGGGGGGGAACAGACCCAGGAAACTAAAATCCAATCAGCCTAACATCAATACCTGAGAACATACTGGGGAAAAAATAATAAAAAAACAGATCTGCAAACATCTAGAAACAACTAGTAGCCAGCACGGGTTTATAAAAAAGATCATGCCAAACCAGTCTTATTTCATTCTTTGACAAAGTGACTAAATTAGTAGACCAGCAAAATGCTGTGGACATAATACTGTATACTTAGACTTCAGCGAGTCATTTGACAAAGTAGACCACAACCTACTTCTTCGTAAACTAGAAAAATGTGGGATAGGCAGCATCACCACCAGATGGATTTGTAACTGGCTGATAAACCGTACTCAATGACTAGTCCTTAATGGTACCTTATCTACATGGAGGGAAATAAGCAGTGGGGTACCAAGAGGTTCTGTCTTAGGCCCAGTACTCTATAATATCTTCATAAATGATTTAGATGGATAGCAGGAATAGCCAACACCCCAGAAGACAAGCTCAGAACCCAAAAAGATCTCGACAGACTTGAACAATAGGCCCTATCCAACAAAATGAAATTCAATGTCGTACACTTAGGCAAGAAAAACCAAAAGTGCACATACAAATTAGATGAAACCAGGCTTAATAGCAGTAACTGTGAGAGGGATCTCGGAGTCCTAGTGGACAATCAATTAAATATGAGCCAATAGTGTGCAGCGGCAGCCAAAAAAGCCAATGCAATCCTAAGTTGCATTAACAGAGGGATTGAATCAAGATCACGTGAGGTACTAATTCCACTCTATAAAGCCTTAGTAAGACCACACCTAGAATATTGCATCTAGTTTTGGTCACCATGCTATAAAAAAGAGATTGTGTCTCTAGAAAGAGTGCAGAGAAGAGCAACAAAAATGATTAGGGGCCTGGAGGCTAAAACATATGAAGAACGGTTACAGGAACTGGGCATGGCTAGTCTAGTGAAGAGAAGGACCAGGGGAGACATGATAGCAGTCTTCCAATATTTGAGGGGATGTCACAGAAAGGAAGGGGACAATCTATTTTCCAAAGCATCCTGAAGGCCAGACAAGGAACAATGGATGGAAACTGATCAAGGAGAGATTCAACTTGATGACCTACAAGGTCCCTTCCAACTCTGTTCTATTCTATTCTGTTCTAACCTAGAAATAAGGAGAAATTTTCTGACAGTGAGAACAATCAATCAATGGAACAGCTTGCCTTGGGAAGTTGTGAGTCTTTATCACTGGAGGCTTTCAAGAAGAGACTGGACAGCCACTTGTCAGAAATGGTATAGGGTCTCCTGCTTGAGCAGGGGGTTGGACTAGATGACCTACAAGGTCCCTTCCAACTCTGTTATTCTGTATTCTATATGTTTGGAGCATCTGATCTCACCCTTTGGGACTTCCTGCTTAGCTGATTCCATGAGTGCTTTTTTCTTTGAAGATGGCGCCGTCCTTTGATAAAAGCATCAAGTCAGATGGAGCAAAACATCAAAGAGCTGTCTTTATCATTTGCTGCGGGAGCCCCGGGAGGAAATTAAGGAAACAGGGCTCTATTTTGCCCTATATGGATAGATTCTTGGAGCCATGGTTATCCTGACACCATCCAAGTCACTGTTTAAATCCCCTGATGAATATTCATGGACCAAGTTAAGCCGTTTCAGGACCAGTTAGATAAGAAAGAACTAGCAGACTTCCTGCTCCCACCTTGAGAGAGACTGATGCCCCGTATAAGGAATCGCAACGGGTCCTTGGCACAAATTTAACCGGTGATGGAGCACCCACAACTTCTGGCAGCAAGCCGTCCCGCCGATTGTTTCCACAGTCAGGAATCGCACCTTATTTCTAGTTTGGATCTCTCTTTAACAATATTTATTGATAAAGTGGCAGAACTGATCAAGATGATTCTATGTGAACATTTGTTTAAACACTGGATTGCTCTTATATCTCTATTAAAATATCTGTAGTTCGTTTGTTTTATTCCAGTGCATGTATGTGTGTTTCTTTTGTTAGTTTTCCAGTTTAGTTTTTGACATTTTTACATATATTGCTTTATATTTTGGGATTGTTTAAATTTTCATAGTTTTCTAGTTTGTAGAAAACCGAACATTTTCTGTCTTCTAAATGAAGAACTTTTGCGCTTGTCTCTCTGCCTCCTGTAACTCTTTAATAAAAGAACTGAAGAGCAGCGGATCCAGGACTGAACTTTATGGCCCCCCACTCAGAACCCCCTTCCAATCAGGCCCTCCAATTTCAAGCTAGTTATGCTTCCCCTTAATTGTCATGTTCTCTTCAACACTTATGGTATGTAACTTGCTAATTTGCATGTCATGGGATACTTTGTCTAATTGCTGAAGTCAAGTTATATTATATCCACACCACATCAACCCCATAATTTACTAAGGATGCTGTCCAAACAAAATAATGAACTCATTTATTCTTGGCAAGCTCAAGCCGACTTCTAGTCATCCCTGGGGCTGGAAGCAGCTGCAAAGACCCTTCAGCTCCATGAAGGCTCATGTGAAGCACCTCTTGAAACTACTTCACTTGGTTCGATTCGTTGCTTCCAGATTGATTTTTTCCCCCCTCGAATCTTCCTAACTGCTGAGTCCCCCCCCATAAAAGACTGGACAGCTATCTATCTGAAATGGTATAGGGCAGGGGGTTGGACTAGAAGACCTCCAAGGTCCCTTCCAGCTGTATTCTGATTGACTTTTCCTCCTTTCCCCTTCCTTTGGAAAATGGCCATCTGGACTTCACCGGTTCTCCACAGTTTCTCAGAGATAATCTCCAAAGGTTTGTCCAGCAAGTTCATTCTGCACCTCGGCCAAGGAGCCTGAATTCCTCAGGTCACTGATTCTTTCTCTATCCAGCCCAAGCTGGGGTCCCTCCCCCTCAGAAGTGCCATATGGGACATCTCATGTCCCCCCTACTTGCTCCCCCATTTGGCTTTCTTGCCCCTTTGCTTTGAGCCTGAACACGAATATATTATATTTAGATGTTGTTGTTGTTAGTTGCGAAGTCGTGTCCGACCCATCGCGACCCCATGGACAACGTTCCTCCAGGCCTTCCTGTCCTCTACCATCTTCTGGAGTCCATTTAAGCTCATGCCTACTGCTTCAGTGACTCCATCCAGCCACACCTCATTCTCTGTCGTCCCTTCTTCTACTGCCCCTTCAATCTTCCCAGCATTAGGCTCTTCTACAGTGAGTCCTCCTTCTCATTAGGTGGCCAAAGTACTTGATTTTCAACTTCAGTATCTGGCCTTCTAAGGAGCAGTCAGGGTTGATCTCCTCTAGGACTGACCGTTTGATCGCCTTGCAGTCCAAGGGACTCGCAGGAGTCTTCTCCAGCACCATAGTTCAAAGGCCTCAATTCTTTTGCGTTCAGCCTTTCTTATGGTCCAACTTTCACAGCCATACATTGCAACTGGGAAAACCATGGCCTTGACTATACGTACTTTTGTTAGCAGGGTGATGTCTCTGCTTTTTAGTATGCTGTCTAAATTTGCCATAGCTTTCCTCCCCAGGAGCAAGCGTCTTTTAATTTCTTGGCTGCAGTCCCCATCTGTGGTGATCTTAGAGCCCAGGAAGATAAAATCTGTCACTACCTCCATTTCTTCCCCATCTATTTGCCAGGAATTGAGAGGGCCAGATGCCATGATTTTGGTTTTCTTAATGTTGAGTTTCAAGCCAACCTTTGCACTCTCCTTCTTCACCCGCATCAAGAGGCTCTTTAGTTCCTCTTCACTTTCTGCCATTAGAGTGGTATCATCTGCATATCTTAGGTTGTTGATATTTCTCCCGGCAATCTTAATTCCAACTTTTGATTCATCTAGCCCTGCCTTTCTCATGATGTGCTCTGCATATAAGTTAAATAGGCAGGGCGACAGAATACAGCCTTGCCGGACTCCTTTCCCAATTTTGAACCAATCAGTGGTTCCGTGTCCAGTTCTCACTGTTGCTTCTTGACCTGCATATAGGTTTCTCAAGAGACAAATAAGATGGTCTGGTACTCCCATCTCTTTAAGAACTTGCCACAATTTGTTGTGATCCACACAATCAAGGCTTTAGCATTAGTCAATGAAGCGAAGTAGAGTTTGTCTGGAACTCCCTAGCGTTCTCCATGATCCAGCGTATGTGGCAATTGATCTTCTAGTTCCTCTTGCCTCTTCGAATCATGCCTGTACTTCTGGAGTTCTCGATCCACATACTGCTGAGTATAGCTTGTAGGATTTAAGCATACCTTTACTTGCATGTGAAATGAGTGCAATGGTTCGATAGTTGAAATTCTTTGGATTGCCTTCTGGAATGGAATGTAAATGACTTTCCACTCCTGTGGCCACTGTTGAGTTTCCAAATTTGCTGGCAAATTGATTGTATCACGTTTACTGCATCGTCTTTAAGATTTTGAATAGCTCAGCTGGCAATACTGTCACCTCCACTAGCTTTTGGTTGCTCAGCTTTCCTAAGGCCCATTTCACTTCACATTCTAGGATGTCTGGCTCGAGGTCAGTGACCACCCCATCGTGGTTATCAGGGATGCTAAGCTCGTTCTTGTATAGTTCTTCTGTGTAATTTTGCCACCTCTTCTTAATCTCTTCTGCCTCTGTTTTATATTTAGATAAAAGTACACATTTCCAAAAGAGGAACCTTTTTTTTCAAGGCTTGGGATATAATGCACATTGATTATGCTTAAAGGCGACACATTCATAGTACCATTGATTAAGGATGGGATTACTCTACTACAGTCCCAACTGCACCCAATGTGCAGTCCTCAATGGAAATACATCTACGTGGAGGGAAGCAATAGTCCTAGGCCTGGTGCTCTTCACCTTCATAAATGATTGGATGAAACTTCCTAACAGTGAGGATGGGCCCTCTCCAACAAAATGAGTTTTAATGTGGAGAAAAGCAAAGTTTTACATTTAGGCAGGAAAAATCAAAGGCACAAATACAGATTGGGCAAGACCTGGCTCAAAAACAGTAACTGTGAAAGGGACCTTGGAGTCCTAGTGGATGATCACTTGACTATGAGCCAGCAGTGTGCAGCAGCAACCAAAAAAGCTAACACAATCCTGGGTTGCATAAACAGAGGCATAGAATCAAGATCTATTACCGCTTTATAAAGCCCTAGTAAGACCACACCTGAAATACTGCAACCAATTTTGGTCACAAAAAAGATGTTGAGAGTTTGGAAAAAATTCAGAGAAGAGCAACTAAGATGATTAAAGACCTGGAGACTAAAACATACGAAGAACGGCTGCGGGACTTGGATTTGGCTAGTCTAAAGAAAAGAAGAAATAGGGGAGACAGGATAGCAGTATTCCAATATCTGAGGGGCTGCCTCAAAGAAGAGGGGGTCACGTTATTCACCAAAGCACCAGAGGGCAGGACAAGAAACAATGGTTGGAAATTGATCAAAGAGAGAAGCAACCTGGAATTAAGGAGAAACTTCCTGACAGTGAGGACAATTACCCAGTGGAACAGCTTGCCTCCTGAAATCGTGGGTGCTCCATCACTGGAGATTTTTAAGAAGAGATTGGACAGTCACTTGTCTGAGATGGTATAGGTTCTCCTGCTTGAGCAGGGGGTTGGACTAGAACAGGGCTTTTCAACCTTTTCACCGATTGTACCACTTTTAGGATATGGCAATATTCGAGTACCACCTAGCAAGGTGTCAAAAACGTGATGACCAAAAAAAACCCTGTTCAAAGTTGCAATTGCACTGAAATGACTTATGACAATTTTTCACACTTATGACCATTGCAGCATGCCCAGGGTCATGTGATTTATATTTGGATACTTGGCAACTGATTCATATTTATGATGGTCACTGTCCCAGGGTCATGTAATCCCCTTTTGCAGCCTTTTGACAAGCAAAGTCAATGGCAGGGCTGCTGGTGGCCAAGTGCTAAGTTCCCTCCCTCCCTCCTTCCCTGCCTCCCTCTTTCTCATGCCCACCTCCTTCTGAAGGAAGAATTTGAAAACCCCCCCCATATTTTCTCTCTTCCATATATTCATCAAACAAGGAAAAGCCTCCAGAAACAGAAAAGACAAACTGCTGAGTGAACTAGCTTAAAAAGGCACATTCCCCTTTAAGAATTAGCTACTGGCTAAAAGGAAAGTAAGGAGCCGGCAGCTGGCACTTAAGGAAGAAGAAAAATGTAGTAAGTATTGGCTGCCGGCTAAGGCAGCCTCCCCAAATGGCTCCATTCATAAGTAAAGGAATCTACAGGAAAAATCCATTCAGGAGAAAAATACTTCAAAATCCCTTGCAGCAAAACTTACAGCTAACAACAGCAGAGCAATAGAAGCTAACACCAAACATCAGCCAAATAGAAATTGCCAAACACTCCTTAAGAACACAAAGCCCACATTGCACAAATCCCAGAACTTCAAAGTCACAAAAGCACATAAGAATCCTTCCATTCTCCATCTCCCTCCCTCCCTCTTCTTCCCCTTCAGTGCAGCTAGAGCTGACTCCGCCTCCTCCCAAGGCTGTTGCTTTTTTCTCTCTCTCCCTCTCCCGCCCAAACTGCCTCCTTTTATAGGTCTCCACCCCCCCTCCTCCTTTCTCATGGGGGAGGGTGAGCCAGAAGTGAGCCTGGGGCCTTTGTCTCGCCCCACCCACTCTGCAGCTCCAGAGGACTCTCTCACTGTAAGTCCTTGCCTGCACTGGCTCTTTCCCTCCCCCACTACACTTGGCTAGGCAGGGCTGCGTACCACCTGCCACTTGTTAATGTACCACAAGTGGTACGCGTACCACAGGTTGAAAAGCCCTGGACTAGAAGACCTCAAAGGTCTCTTCCAACTCGGTTATTCTTTGAGAGAAGCACTGCCAACCTCTCCCCCTCCCCTCATCACTTCCTGGGCACAGAGAGAGGGAGGGAGGGGAGGAAGGAGGGGAGGGATGGAGGAAGGAAGGAAGGAGGGAGCGAGATTGGAATGAGAGGGAGGGAGGGCTTGAGGGAAGTCCTGCCTTAGCACTTGGCCACCAGCAGCCCTGTTGCCCTTTTGCCATCCCCTGGTGGTCTCCCATCCTATTGCTGAGGATGCTTTGGTTACAAAGCCAGGTCTCCTCACATGGAGAGGGAGTGGGCCTCCCTCTGACGCACACACTTTGCTCTCCTGCACCCACCATGAGCAACCTGGCCAAGGAGAGCGAGCACAGCAGCCTCGAGGAGGAGGTAAGCGCAGCTGGGCGCCCCCTCGGGGAAGTGCGGCTGGGCTAGGCAGGGCTGTGGGGTCACGTGGGAGCTCAAGGGCCAGGCTGGGCGCTTGACCTCCGCTGCCCAGGGCTCCAGGCAGTCTGTGTCACCATCCAGGGCCCCCCCTGCACGGCCTGAGAAGGACGGTGAGGCTCCTCCAGTGGACCATGCCCTGGAGCTCGCCCCAGTCCACCCCCCTCTGCCGGAGACCCTCGGATCCGCCCCAGGCCCACACAGGCGCCCCTGACGCGAGTGACATTGAACTGGCCATGCCCACCTAGTGGGCCATGCCCCCTCCCGCCCCCCTGAGGGCACCACAATGCTGGCACCACAATGCTGCCCCCCCCTGAGGGCACCACAATGCTGGCACCATAATGCTGGCCCTGGCACTTTGCGATAAATAAGTGGGTTTTGGGTTGCGGTTTGGGCACTCGGTCTCTAAAAGGTTGGCCATCACTGGCCTATGAGGCCTCCTCCTGCCCTGTAATTCTATGTCTATGTTCTAATCAAACTACAATATTTACAGTAGAAAATTCTTATAATACTAACCCCGTTTGATAGGCTTGATACTGGCAGCCAAGAAGCAGCAGCTCCCAGATTTCTCTTGCCAAAGTCCTGGCACAGCTCCCATTTCATGGAATGGCTGCAAGGGTCCCTGAAGACCCCCCCTCACCAATCCCTGCTTCGTACAGGTATCCAAATAAAGCACCCCCTACCCCTGTCTAGCCTCTGCTTGAAGGCTTTCAGGGAAGAAAAGACTGCTGCCTCTTTTGGTGCTCTGTAGGAAGATTGTTCAGACCTTCATTCACCGAAGTGAGCTTGTGCAGGAGAACTTCATAGGAATAGTCCTACTCTGGGCAGGTCTGACTGCTTCCCATTCAGCCAGGCCAGCTGGGCCCAACGTCTCCAAAACATCTGACCTACATCAGTAGAAAAGCCCCCATGAGGTCTTGGCGCTCTGTGGGCAGGAACTCACCTTAAACCGAGTCTGCCCTGGGCTGGGCTGTTGACCAGGGTTGCTTGCAGCAGCTCCCGGCACTTTGGCCAGAGGGTTCCCAGCCTGGGAAATGGACTTTTCACCTGAAACGTTGGGGTTCCCGGTTTGTGGGAATCCTTGTCAGCAGATCTTAAATGACTATTCCCATTCCATCCCACAACTGTCGGGCATGGTGGGAACTGTAATTTCTGTTGGTATGACTTTAACTTGCATTCAAGGAAGCTCACAAATTATAAAAGGATTGGTGGAAAAAAATAAAAAGAAAGAAAACACTCTGCCCCTCCCCCAACATGTCAAGCCCTCCCCTGATTCCTTCTTGCTCCCTCATGTAGATCTGCGGTCAACCTCTGGTTCGAATATTTATATTTATCCACAAAATATCTGAACTTAAGAATGCCTAGTAAAAAAACTAGGACCCAAATTCATTCTATGCGCGCATCTTTGCATTTTTCCCTAGAGGAAAACTCTTCCTCTACAGCTTGGCTACTTGCATGGAAAACTTTAGACATCTGATCAGAATCAATGGGTGCTCTTCAGGGGAGATTTCTGCCAGCAAATGGAAGCCAAACACAGACAATTAAATAGGCAGCTGAAATATGTAGGAAAACCACAAAAAAGGGAAACCGTGCATTCTGATAAAAGCAAACAGCTCCTCTGCAACCTGATTGAGGGGGTGCAAGGAAAGGGATGAGCAAGGAATGAGCAGGTTGAGAGTACTTTCCTCTCTCTATCCGCTCCATCTCCCTCATCCCTTCTTCAGCATCACTGAGAATGACCTCCAAGTCACTTCACGGGCTTCTCTTTGATCAAAATGTTGGGCTGGATGAAGCATTTTCAACCAGGATTGCTTTCTGAGAGTAATCAGGCAGATATGGATTGCCTTGATTCTCCCTAAAGATCAGAGTTTTTATGCTTAGACGTGGCTATTGTGCCCAATGTTTATGACACTACTGTTGCTGTTGTTATTTCCTCTCTATTTGGCTTTGATCAGACCATAACCGGAATATTCTATCTGATTTGGGGCATCATATTTTAGGAATAACACTGATAAATTGGAGTTTGTCCAGAGGAAATCAGCCCCTGACTTGTGTGTGATGCCAGAATCTTGGGAAATAGGCAGCAGCATGCAAATAACAGAAGAATGAAAAAGACAAAAAAAATGAAATTAGCATTCCAGAAGGAATGCCAAAGATAACTCTCACCCTGACAAGCCAGGTTTTTCTGCAACTTTAGGTAGGGGAATGCTGGACCTCGTTTGCTGAGAACCTGGTGTGGCCTTGTGGGAGAAGGCCTCTGCGGATCCCATGCGCCCCTTTTGTCTTCCCACGGAAAATTCTTTTCCAAGAGGCTCAGCCCAAAAGTACAGTTCACTTTTTTTTCCCACAACTGGGGCTCACTTAATTCACAGAACTGGCATCGTCCATGGGCTGTGACATCTGAGAAGAAACAAAGATTGTCCTGCTCTTGTCGTGTTTCATCTATTAACAACATTAATTCCACATCCTTCAAATAAGCCATGGAGGCATGGGAACCCATCATGGTTTGCTTATCTTGGACTGTAAAGTAGTCAAGGTCTTCTGTAAGCTGCTCAGAATTTCTGCAAGATGTGGTGGCAGTGTAGTTGGACAATACACAAACAAATTTCATTGAAGGCCTGAGGTTCAGCCCTGGAGACTGACTTGAACCAACATGGGCAAGGCTGTTCTGAAACAAATCAGCTTAGTAAGTACAGATGCAATAAAATCTCTAATAGTAAAGCTGTTACATATTTGTATTATATATGTAAAATAAAAATGATAAGTATAATAACAGTCTAAAAATAACTAAGAATAAATATAATAAAATAAAACATAAAAATTATTATTCAAGGTTCCAAACTTTAATTTGGAAGTGCAGGGAGTGTATGCAGTTCTTGACTTGCATTCACAATTGAGCCCTAGACTTTAGTCTTGAGCCACTGCAGTCATTATGACCTGACTCAAGTTTATGACTGTTTTTATGATGGTGGTTAATGCAAGCCAATTGCCAAGCACCCAAAATGTGATCATCTCTCTCTCTCTCTCTCTCTCTCTCTCTCTCTGTGTGTGTGTGTGTGTGTGTGTGACTGTCAGCTGCCACCTTATGCTTGGCTTGTGCTTCACTGCTAGGCAGTTCCAGACTGCCATGATGGAAGGGGGGAATGCTTTGGGAAATGAAAGTAAGTGCTGTGTCTCCTACAGACACTGCCTCAAGGTCACCAGCTGGAAGAAGGAGGGGGCTGCATACTGGCCATTAGGAAAACACATTGCACCTGATTGGTTGCACTGGGGCGGGTGATGAGAGACAGCCAAGGGAGGGAAAGTAGAACTCAGGGACTTTGGCTTTGCACTATTGCACTACTCTTGATCGCTAATAAAACTATACCTTTCTCAAGAAATGGAGCAAAGGGTTGTTTTTATTCAGAGGTTTAAGTTGTGGCAGGTCCCACAGTAACAGTCATAACGATGGTTCATAAGTGGTTGTTTTGAAGTCCATCACAATTTTGAATGGTTGTTAAGCAACTGGCCAATAAATGAGGTTTACTTATACAGATGGTAGCACAAGACTGGGCAACTTGGGAAAACAGTGTTGAGTCCTTGTCTGAAAAAAGTAACATTAAGTAGAAATCACACCCCCTTCCCTGAAATTTCTTCATGATTGAGTAAATGAAGGTCTGGCTGCAGTCCTTATTTAAAAAAGAGCAGCAGAATAACTGCTTAGAGTTTCTCCTGGGCCATTGCCAGATGGACGTAACTGGGGAGACACGGGAATGCCCTTAAAATGTCCAGAAAGGACTGCTGAGAACAATGCATCAGCCTGGCTGAAGTGAAAGACTGACAAAATGTCAGAATTGTAATGGAGACTTCCGGTTTTGACGTTGCGTTAATATAGACGCAGGAAGACGGGGCTCCGTCTTTCACATTTAGTTTCGCCCTGCTGGGGGACCCTGGAAAGGGTCGAAAGTCACCCCATAGAGGTGGCAAGCAATATTGGACTTAGTTGGAAGAAATTTATATGTACCACAGAATCACTAATGGACTCAGTCATCACGTTGTCTATTGAGCACTTGTTTGTGAAAATAGAAAATTAATAAAACATTTATAAAAAGAAAAGAAAAGAATTGTAATGGATAATAAATAGGCCGAAGCTCTTGCCTGTGACTTCTTGCTCAGATCTCTTTGGAGATGTTATTGTTCCAGAAGACTTTCATACAAATCCATGTTCATCTTTTGGGTTTATTGCCAAGAATGATAAAATAATCTGCATTAAAAGCAGAGAGGACTGGGATGCTTCGTGGAGATTCCTGGCTGTATTCTTGACTTGTACCCCAAATGATTTTGCTGGTACCAGAAAAGAGAACTGCCAAGCTGGGGGCTTGCAATGGTCATGAGTCATGGGTGACTTTATCAGAATCATCAAACTCATTTGGAGCAAATGATGCAAAGGAGACAGACTTTTCTGGTATGCAAATGAGTTTAATACTTGAAGATGATAACAGGTCAACTTGATTGTCATTCATTTATTTTTATCCTGCCTTTATTCTTTTTATAAATATCTCAAGGCATTGAGTATACCTCATACTCTCCCTCCTCCATTCTTCATCTGTGGAAAAGAAGTTTGTGAAACCCGTGTCCTGGGCCGGAGGGAGGGAGGGGCTTGAAAAAGAGCCAGGAAGTTCCCAAAGGGGAGACAGCATCCTAAGATGGGTCCCAGGGAAGTGGCTGGGACTCAAGGCCAAATTTTCACAACATTGTTAACATGTTGTATGGCTCAAGGTACTGTGTGAAGCTGAAGCATGGGTTGATCTAGTAAGAGAAGCAGATTGTTTGAAGGCAACCGGGTCACTGATGACCATCCTTTGGTCAAGGAAAATGACCAAATGACCAAATCATTGATGGGGGTGGGGGTAACGTTGTCACGACAATTCTGCCATCTTCTGACCATCCTTCGCACGAATGCCTTGAACAGAACACACCTATCCACCACTGCAAAGGGCAAGTATAGGTGACACAAGCAGAGGTTTCTCATCTCAGATTCTGCATTGTGCAGACCTTTTGTAAGAGCCTATATTTCCCAAAAGAGACCAACGTTGACAATAGCCCAACAAACATTGAGAGTCCTCTTGTATTTATGTGTGCGTGTTCCAAAAGTATTGGGATATATTTTTTCTGAATAAAATGCATTCTTCTTGGCAATTGCGTGTTGGCATTTACTGATCTAGTATATTGGCAACCAATCTTTTGGAGTGGGGGGGGCTCACATTTAGCTTTGTAGTCTTTTTTACAGACTGCAGTGTCCAGTGTGTGAGGACCAAGACAATGACATGGATTCAGCGGGACCCAGAGCATAATATAATTCATTTAAACTTAATTTGAATCATTTAACAATAAGATTACTTTTACTGTTCCTACTGAGCTTCTTTTTCTTCAACAGAAGGCAACCCCACTGTCCAGTTTCTTTGACATGGGAATCCTTGCACTGGCTGCTTCCTTGTGGCGGACACTTTCTGGAGGGGCAGCTCCCAGCTCCACTGACCCCGGAGGGCCCCCGCTTTATGGGCTGGGACTTTCTGAGTGACCCCCTGGCTGCAGGTGCCCCCTCCCAATCGATTTCTGTCCAGGACTGTTTGGCTTTGTTAGGTGGTCCTGAAGGCTCCCAAGAGCCATTTGATTGCTATGGGTGACAGAACGAATGCAGTCACTAACATAGAAATTATTTTTTCCCCCAGGCTTAGGAAAACTGCCCTGAATTCACGGAAGTAGTCAGTATAAAAGGATTGTAGAAACAAAGAAATAAATATATTTCCACCATCATGCCATTGGCCTCATTTGTGTAATGCCACAATTGACAATTTTATAACATTCACATCAATTTATTTCACTTTGGTAAAAATGACATAAGAATATCAATAAGGACAGAAATGATGCCAATTTCACAACTCAAGATTTAACAGATGTTTGGCTTTAACAGCCATCCTTCATCCCAAACAGCCGATGAAATTGAGGATTCCTTGTATTGTTAATAGTTTTGGTTTCCCAGACGTGGATATTTCACGGAGGAATGATTGAACTTATGTAAAATCCAACTGACACTAATTGTTTCATTTGAAAAATTTATTGAGTAACATTACAAGCTTTTAT
Organism: Azemiops feae; assembly: GCA_023970755.1. Lineage (NCBI taxonomy): Eukaryota > Metazoa > Chordata > Lepidosauria > Squamata > Viperidae > Azemiops > Azemiops feae. The sequence continues at coordinate 3,831 of JALGBA010002289.1, read as the reverse complement.
TTGCTAATTATAAAAATTGTGTATGCTTCTGTTTCTAAATAGAATATATTTATTTTCTCAATCAAGGAATTGGAGAAGAGAAGGAAGGATACAAATGAAAATATTGCTTAAGCTTTAAAAAAATAATTGTTAACACTTTACAAGTTGAAATTTAAAAAGAAGATTTGGAAAGTGTGGGTTTTATTTTCTTAATATGGGAGAAAGCGTGGCTCTGGGTCAATTCACTGCCTGCCCACAGACTATTATTTGGTATTCATTGGAAGCCGGGTGCCTGTAATTTGGGGTGCCGAAGGTAACACCCTGTCTTGTTTATAATGTGAGATTTTGCAAAATTCTACATTTTAGAAGACTTTTTATTCTATAAATGAAGGAAAAACCCCAAATAGTCAGCAAGAGAATTGGGAATGCCAGAAATAAAAACAGGAATGTTGGAAGCATAGTAATTTTAACTGCAGCTATTCTACCAAGCAAACATAATGAGAGATTATAAAATTATAAATGTATAGAATTATTGGGAGGAGCACTTGGGTCGCAAAGGGTGCCCTTTCTGGGCAGGAGTCCAAACTGAAACCTCCAGAAGATGGCCGTCCATCTCGGCTTCAACCCGTCCAACTCAAGAGAAGATTCTCTGGGGCATCAGCTCCATTGTCGAATTCATTAAAGTGTTGCTTTTTTAATAACTGAATTGGAATTGGTCTTCCTGTAACTTGAAGCCATTATTTTATACTTTCTGGGACCACAGAAAGTACTTCATGGCTGTGGGAAGTCAGCCCCCCAGAGAAGGAAATATTAAAAGAGCAGAAAAATATATTTCCTCAAAGGATCTTAAAGAGGCAAAAAAGCATGCCCAGTTTTTCTTAATAGCCCCAAGTCTCCCTCCCTCAAGCAGAAACCAGCTCTATAGAAATGCAGATGTAAACCATCCAGGCAGGTTGAAGGCCCCCAGCTAGAAGATTAAGAAGACAAAGACACCTAAAATCTACATACCCCACCCAAACTCTAAGACAGGACATATAATAGGATTAACCCACAGATGCCAAAGGGACACAGGTCAAAATACATGACCCAGGAAATGGAAAGCCTCAAACAGGAACAGGAAACAACTCCAAACAAAAGGCTCCAGAGGGTATAAAAACCCATTCCCTACATGTGCTCCCCCTTTTCTTCCAGAGCCATCTTCCTGTCTGGCTCTCCTCTTCAATAAACTGCAACCTTCTTTCTAAAGCAGTCGCCATGTTGTTTATCCCCGGCTTGGACTGAACCATGATGAAGACTTTTCCTTCAACATGGCTTTCTTCTTCTCTGTGACAGAGCCTCAGGTCACGCTCACCCTCGCTCTCCTATTGTCCAAGCCAACCCTGGAGTCGGCCTGGAGGAGGCAAGATGGTGGGCCAGGGGTCCCCTCTTTGGATGCGGGTGAAGAAGGTGCACTTTGAGGGTATCCCTGAGCTCCACCCTCTGAGCCTTTGATTTGGTTTTCTTGAAATCATTACTTTCTAGGGGTCTGAAATTATGTGTTGCGAGATTAAGGAGTTTTTATTGTATATTCTGTATACTTGGTGTTCATGGGTGTGCACTGCCTCTCTGCCCTACTCAGTGGCTGTTACAGTTCTGACACTGTATGTTGTAGATGACTCCTGATTTTAATTCTTGAACTACTTTTGGTTTACTTAAGATGTTTTGGAGGGATTTAGTTAGTCTCTGTGTTGCAGTGATGCTGTGTGGTTTGTAAAAGATTCGAGGCATCAAATAGTACCCCTGCAAGGAAAGCTGTGCCCCATCTTGACGAGCAAGTGCTTAGCTTTGCTTGATGTTACTTCTGTCCAGAGAACATTGTGGAAAGACAACATTCGGAAAGTAGCAGGCCCAGATAATATCCCTGGGCATGTTCTTAGCGAATGTGCAGATGGCTTGTGTTCTTATAGATATTTTCAATCTTTCACTGCAGCAAGCAGTGGCCCTATCATGTTCAAAGGAAAGGGCCAGGAGTGTGCCCACCCTTTCTGACCTGGCAGGATGGGCAGTGGCATCCTGCAGATAACCCGGCCCTGCACACTTTGGGGGATGCCTCACCACGGGCGAAACACTGCTGTGAAGGGTGGAGGCTGTGATGGGGAGTGCAGACGCAATGCTTCCAAGGTGTTCAGGGTGCCTGTGGAGCCTCCGAATGGAAGGGGCCTCCTCCACCCCTTGTTCAGGGCGGGAATCCATTCTATCTACCGCATCTCCATCCAGCCTCTAGTTCAGCACCTTCTGGTAAGGCGATCCCCCTTCCCCTCCCTGATATCTAGGCAAGAGAGACCTCCTTGTGATTTAAAAAGATGCTGTCCTGTCCTGCATCGACCACCATCCGAGAGCTGAGAGCTCTCAGAAAAGCAGATGGCAACAAGGCTCACAACGGTGGAGCTGACCTGAAGCCGCCAGCCCCGGCAAAGGCCTCCATCAAGTTGGGGAATGCTGGCCAATAAATAATCTAAATCTAAATCTAAATCTAAATCTAAATCTAAATCTAAATCTAAATCTAAATCTAAATCTAAATCTAAATCTAAATCTAAATCTAAATCTAAATCTAAATCTAAATCTAAATCTAAATCTAACTCTAAATCTAAATCTAAATCTAAATCTAAATCTAAATCTAAATCTAAATCTAAATCTAAATCTAAATCTAAATCTAAATCTAAATCTAAATCTAAATACACATACACATACACATACACATACACATACACATATACATATCTAAATCTAATCGCTTTGCTAGTGGAAGCAGAAAGATCCTGGCTGTCTAAGCCCGTCAGGCCCCTTTGAAAGCATCTGGGCTTTTGGAGAGAGTCTGCTGCCCGGAGGCCGTCTGGGCACCAGATGGACACTGAGCAGGACTCTTGGCAACCTTTGGTCTGCTTCTCCAGGCAATCCTTCCCTTCCCGTACAGCCATCTTCATTGCTCTGCCAACATTTGGAGACAGTTACTGTTCTGTTCGCACAGCAGACATGGAGACGAGGCAGTTGGTCCAAAAGATGTTTCCTTATTTTGGTACATTCACTGAACAGAAGCAAGCGAACAATGGCAACAAGCCCTTTTATACTCCCCTTGCAAGGGGATGCTCAACCAATGATCGTCGGCTATTCTCACGCCTCGCGCATGCGCGCGAGGCTGGAGACAGCCTGTCTGGGTCCCGGGCAGACCACTGCAACCGGTCCCGGGCAGACACGTGGTCTGCCCGGGTCTCTGCAACCATCTGCAGAGTTCCTGAGCCTTGCTGAATGACTCAGCAAGGCCCAGGACACAACACCCCTCCCCCCTTGGATTACACAATGCTGTCCCTGTCAGTTGACAGCACCATGCCACAATCAGCCCAACAACTGCCAGGCTTTTTTCCTGTACACCGAGCAACCTCTTCCCTTTTGGGTTCCGTGTCAATCCACGTTCTTTCACTCTTCGAAAACATGGGCCTCGCAGGACCTCACATATTCTTGCAAATACTTAGGTGGGCCCTTAATCCGCCCAGATCTTCGTGGACCATTATTAGGGATGGGTGTGATAATATTTGGGGAAAGTGTGTTAGGTGCCTGGAGTGCCTGCTCCTGGTTTGCGCAAAACAAACCAGGACTTTGTCGCCCAGAAGACTCAGGGGTTCCCCCTGACTGCTGACTGGCTGGATCCGCTAAACCCAAACCAGATGTCCTTGGAGGGGTCGAGTTCCCCGAGTTCCTTGGTGGGGTGGAGTTCCCCGAAAACCCTTGGAACTCCCCTTGGGAGCAATGTCCTTCAGACCAGCAGCCGGGGTGCCCTGAGTAGCCGATTTACGGCCACTTACCCTAAGCCAGGGA